>JAXQGU010000056.1:0-162360 GCA_037040355.1 Cutaneotrichosporon sp. M94-02A
ACTGACTGGTCGGCACATTGCTTAGCTACGCGGAGCAGACGGGACGCGGCGTTTTCAATGTCCTATGGCCGTGGATGTGAAGAAGGAGTTTGTGGTAATATATACTGAATGCAACCGACTCGTCGCGTGAGAGCTCCAGGCAGGCGGGCGCACGAGTCCTAGTTAGGCGACGCAGATGGCAGTCCGCCTCGCGTCGTGTACACATGACATGGCAGATTAGATACCTAGTGATGCCAGCAGAGCCGCGTTTTCCCTGATATTCCGCTGGCGCTCCTGCTCGTACTCGCTCGCTGTGGCTGCAAGATAAGTCAGCGCTATCTCTAGGTGGTCGTAAAGGGAAGACTCACTCGCTTCAATGGCATCTTTGGCCTCTGCTTCGAGACGGCTGTCCCGCTCGGCCTTGTACCGTGCCAAGCCGTCCGTCGCGTCTTCGGGACCGAAAATGGTTCGCAGCCGTGCCTGCGTCCACCACACTTCTTCTTCCCTGCCTTCCTGGTGGTTCCACGCTTTGACGAGGTAGACGTATCGCTTGCCCTTACTGTTGTACTTTGGCGGATACGAGTCGCTGTCCAGTATCTCAATCATCGTCCGGTCTGTCCCGTCAGCCCGGAGATCGGACCCCTGATATGAATCGCTTACAGCCCTTGCCCTGCTTGACCCAGTCGCAGGTGCGCGCGCCGCTGCAGGTCCGGTCGTAGTCCCGCAGTGCGGCGTCAACAACGCTCTGCTGCAGTTTGTGGTCCTTGCCGACAAGCCTACGCGGCTGCCACACCTGCTCGAGTAATGGGCTCGAGCCGGGGTCGCCGTATACGACGAGGTACTGCATCTTGGTCTCGTCCTCCCCTCTTCGACCGACAATGTGGAATGGGTGCGCTGAGCCCGAATCAGCTCATGTCGATGCCGGCTTCGCCTGTGCTCACGCTTGGCATCAAACTGCTTCAGAGCCTTCTTGGCCCCGCGCACCAGCATAGAATGCGGCTCCCACGTGTCGTCTGCCGAAGTGTATCCCGCCCACCGGACAAGGTACCACCACTCGAGCTTGCCCGTGCGTTTACGTTTCCCGCCTGTATTGGTCTGCACCGGTCGCGCCTGCTCGCGTGACCGAGCAAGTAGGCGTTCGACAACGTACTCGCCGGCTTTCAGGCCGTCGTCGCTGTACGCGTCGCTCTCCGCGTCGTCTCCCTCGTTATCGTACTTGTCATCGTCGCCCGAGGACACTGTATGAATCGACGGCTGCCGACTGTCCCGAACGGTCGTGCCGGGAACCTGAGGTGACACTGAGGGCGAGGGTGTAGGCAGTCCAGGGCCGCTGTCAAGTTTTCGCCTTTTGGGTCTCGGTGACGAAGATGTATCAGGAGTTGACCCTGTCCGCCTCCTGTGCAGGCCGCCGCCCTCAGTGCCCTCTGCTCGTGCAATGCTTTTCAGGGAAATTGACGGGCTCGACTGATGTGCGGCGCGCTGCTTCGCCTGAAGGAAGGCATCAAAGCCTTCCCGCTTGGACACGTAGTAAAGTCCCTCCGGCAGTCGCCCCTTCCTCCGCGGATTGGATCGCAATTGGCCGGCAGACCCGGACGACTCAGTGTCGTCGAGCGTGTTCTCCCACGTCAGCCCAGGCTGCAGTCATTCAGGCGCCTGCTCACATCGGTCCGCTCGTGCAGGGGTGATGATGCGCTTGCTCGTTGTGTTTCTACGGCATCCGATGACGCCGCGTGACGCGGTGTGCTCGACATGGTAGCGGAGGTGGACGCACGAGCGCTGCGCAGGCGCTCGAGCGGTCTCGCCAGTCCCGACTCTATGCTGGTACGCATGCGAGGTGAAGGTACAGTACGCAGAGTTTGCGAATTCACAGCAGACGGATACGATGTTGAGTAGTGGATGGAAACATCTGCTGAAATTGAACGAAGGCAGTCGCGAATGAGATCCAGGCACGCGGTGGCGTCCGACGCGTCCAGCGAGCCGCTCATGTCCTCGCTCTCTTCCCAATCTGAGACGTCCCAATTTGGTTCAATCGCTCAAATATGCAAGCATGATGCATGGTTTGGTGCGCCTCAGCCTACGGCGAATGCCTCTGGCTGATCCTATGCTACAGATATACAAACTTCGCAGCCTTGTTCAGAACGACAGCGAGCGCTCCAGCCGCTCGGCGATGGTCTCGAGCCGCTGCGGCGAGACCTGTCCCTTTCCATTTGACGGCACTGTGCTGTCGAGGAAAGTCGACTGCGACATTTCTGGGGTGATGGCATCGTCGTCGTCGTCCGTTGTGCTGTACAAGCTGTCGTCGTTGTCGAGCGAAGCGTAGCTCGTCGCGGGCGAGTTGAACTCGGAGTATGCGAGCTTGTCTGGCGGAGCCAGGAGGTCCGAGCCGGCGCGTATCGGTTCGGGCCGGACCAGATCGGTTGCTGAGGAGTGGTCGTGCGCGTCGGCAGCGAGGGACTGGTCGATCTGCTTGCCGGCGTGCAGAAGGAGCATGTCCGCTTTGATGACCCGGGCCATACGCTTCCGGTCGCCTTCGTCCGCCGTAGGCTCGAACAGCCGGGCGTACTTGGTCACAGGATCCTCAACACCCCGCTTGGCAGGAGCGAGGGCGACGAGCGCCGTGTCAGCCAGGTAGGCCCGCATGTCGTCATTGAGCTTGAGCTTGGTAGGCAGGTGCTGTAGGTCTGGCAAGATCGCGGGAGGGACAGGTGCAAACGACAGGAGCGAAGATGGCTCGAGGTCGTACTGCGTCGAGCAAGACGGGTACGTCTCTGACAGGGCTCGGAAGTAGTGCGTGATGATTGTCCGGATCCCCGCTGGGGTGTAGCCTCCTGCCGAGGTAAGCTCATTTCCGCCGCAAAATCTTCTTTGGCTGACGCACCATCAAAGCGCCACTCGATCTCCTCGACGCCCCAGCTGCCAAATGCAAACTCCATGCGGGGCTTGAGTGCAAACTGGGTGTTCTTCTTGCGTTGGGCGCGCTCGCGCATCTTGGTCGGGTCCAGCGGCTTGGGCTTGTTGGCCGAAAGGGCCGGCAAGCCTGACATGAGCGCGTCGGCCGCGGCCGTACCGGCCATCAAGGCCGTGCGCGGCCCGCCGGGCGACGGCAGCGGCGTCGTCGCAGGCGTGAGGTTGTATGGCGTCGGCGCTGACAAGTTTGGCGCAGGGAATCCACCTGCAAGTCTCTCGTCAGCACGACTTCCGAAAGAAGGGGAGATAAGGGTTTTCGTCATGGGATCAGGGTCACCCAGGGATTGATAACGGGTGCCTGATGCGCATGATGACATGAAGCTGTTCGAATGGCTCACCTTGAATGACGAGTTTTCGGAGGAACCCTTGCTCTGCCCAGACGTTGCCAGCGGCAATGATGGCCGGGTGGACCAGCGAGGTGGAGAGAGTCTGCTGCTCGGCCGGGTTGTCCGAAGCGTTCAGCCTGGTGGTCAGCCCTGTACGAAGGGGTGAGGACGGACTCACCACTTGACGACTATGGGCTTGAGCGAGCGGAGGACCTCGCTGAGACAGTCCATGCGCTCGTCGCTATCTTGCACGAACTCGCCGCCTCGAAGGGTCAAAACGCCCACATGAGGAAGGTTGATGGGAGCGTGGGTCATTCGTCCGTTGGACGAGCCGCTTTGGCCAGGAGCCAAATGGCCATCATCCGCTTCGTGCTCATCCTGGACGAAGCGGAGGTCGATGTCGAGGTGTTCGATGGACTCGCCAGCCTGAGAAGGGTGACGGAATACGCCTCGCACAGGGTGAAAGAAGTCTGTCCAGTCGGTGAGCGAGTTGACGATGGCGACGTTGGGCGGCGCAGGCGACGGACAGCGGGACATGGCGTATGCGACAACAGTGGCCTGCTGAGAGGTTGCGTTGGGAGGACAAAGGAGTGGTGAACCCGGTGAGGTGTGAAAGAGAGCTATGGGGCGAGAGCTGGGGCCAGTGTGGGTGAGGCGGTATATGTACCCCTTTGCGGGTGTGGGAATGTGAGCTTGATGACCGCGCTACGAAGAGAGAGAGAGTGTGTATACGACGTGAGAAAGGCGTGTTTGGTGCTTTAGCGCAGAGTGTAAGAAAGCGTAGTGTCCGGTGATGAAACAGGTTATGTCTCAGAGAGGCGACGATCCTTATGTAGCCTGCTTGGGATGGGCAAAGGGGGTGGGATGTTACTGGAATATTTTCCTCGGTGCTCGTTGCAGGAGCGTGTCTCTCCTTTCAGCTGCGCAGTGCCCCGCAAACAATGACGTCGAGAGAGGCGAGAAGGGGTGTGGGGTGGAAGATGGCGAGCAGGAGGCAGGAGAAAGGAGCGTGGATGTGGGGCAACAGGGGGACTTTAGGGGCATCACCATCAGGAGGAAGGCGGGCAGGAGAGCGTGGCTGGCTGGACCAAGTGCCGCTGGGGGTTCCTTTGGGTGGATGAGCGGCAATGCTGTGTGCGTCTATACCGTCCCCTCACCCCCGGTTCATTGCCCCACAAGCTCGCTTAATCTCAAAGGACCCCCTCAGACAACAACTGACCCTGTGAGACTGCGGCAATGGTCATAAGTTGCCGGCGGCAGTAGTCAGGGTCCAACCTTGTCACAACTTTGCATTTTGCGCCACGCGTGTGTGCTTAATGGCTGGATGACATGAGCAGACTCCGACCAGAGCGGATTGGTCGGCCGCGTCTCATGTCAGCATCTTCTCACCCGACTGAGAGCATTTGCATCCGGCCGTAAATGCGGCCAAGAAGCGTACCTCCCACCTCGACACTGATTGCCGCTGAAACATGACCCAATCCATTTCGTTTCTGGTGATCTACTTTACAAACCATGTAACACTTCGCACTAACCGGCCCATCCCTCGCCTAGGCGACCTGCTGCTGCTGCGCAAGCCACTCGCGACGGCTGACAGACTTAGGGTCAAAGTAAGGCCTCTCGCCGACCGAGACCGAGCGGGTGCCGGTTCGAACATGGTTGTCCAGGTCGAACGTGGCCGCGTGGAACGTCGACCGGTTGTCCCAGATAGCCAGGTTGTTCTCCTCCCATCGGAACCGCGCCTGGATATCGTGGTTCTGCCCGATCAGCCCCTGATCACCATACCCAGCGCGTCCCGCTCACCGCTGAGATGTGGTCGAAGAGGAAGTCAAGCAGGGCGTCACTCTCCGGCTGAGTGAGCTCGTTGATCCGCTTTGTGAACCCTCTGTTGACAAACAGGCCCTTCCACCCGGTGACCGGGTTGGTCCGGACAACGGGGTGCACCGCCTGAAGGTCCTGGCCGACATTCTCGGGCGATCCGCGGTTCTCGCGCAAGACGGCGTTGTTGTTCTTGCGCGCCAGCTCGAGGAAGTGGGCTCCGATATGCGTCGCGGTCAACCCCTCCAGGAGCCTCTTGTACGCGGGCGACAAGCGGTCGTAAGCCTCGTACGCCGACGCCCACAGCGTGTCGCCGCCGACAGGCGGGAACTGCCGGATCTGCAGCGTCGCGTAGTCGCTCGGCAGGTTCTCAAACGTCACGTCCGAGTGCTGCCCCAGTCAGCATCGGCCTGTCGCGCGATAAGGTCGCTTACCCAGAGGGTCTTGCCAACGGGGCGGTCGAGGTGGGACGTGTCCTTGCGGGAGAATTCCCGGTCAAAGACAAACTTGTTGGAAATGACGCTGATCTCGTCGCCGAGCTCGCTACCCGCCAAGGTCAGAGGGTGGATGTGAAGACCGGACGTGGCGGGCTTGCCGCCAAAGCGGCCCAGCTTGTCGACGAGCTCAATCTGCTGCTGCGGCGTGATCTTGGCGTCTCGGAAGAACACCACACCTCGTTCGGATCTATCTTGATCAGCCAGGTCCAGAGCGAGGTGGGTGTTGTTTGACCTACACAAGCCGCCCGAGGGCCTTGATCTTGGCATCGTCGGCGAGGACGTCCTGGATGGACAGTGTGGGCTTGCCGTCCGGCGAGTAGTCACGGAACTCGGTGCCCGTCGCCGGTGTGGCGTCGAAGTTGGAGTACGCCCTCAGGTCGACTGACTGTCCATTCACGGCGAGCTTGTCCACACCAGCCTTGAGGTTGGCAATCGTGTCGGCGCGGCTCTGGGCCTCGGGCGGGGTCTGCGTGGCGATGGGCATCTTGGACTTGACTTTGCGTTGCTGCTAATTGGGAAGGACTTGTTGGACACCTACTTCCTGCGCTCAGCACTGCCTAAATACCCAAGACGCAGTCGGACATGACCGCTGGGTAAACCTCGGCCTCATCCGGTCGGCCGACTCGTTGAGGATGAGGTGCTTCGTTGCCAGCTGGCCGACACGCCGGGTGACCGCCATACGCACGCCAGGAATGCACTATTCCGAGCGTGCTTGACGTCTTCGATGGCGTAATGATGGCGCCGGAGCGGCTTATCACGACCCCTGACTACCGGACGCAATTCCCCGATGTTACTCAATCGGCGGTAGGAGATCTCCGACATATCGCGCCGATCTGGCGTCATCCCGTTCCACGAAGAGCCACGATGGTGTGATTCCGCATGCATCCCTCCACTTCGTGGCCCTCCCCAGTTGGCAAATCAGGCCGTTTGGCCGACACGAGCGGACCGACTGATGCATCCGAGGCAGGCATGATCGGCGGGTTATTTGCCGTTGGGCGTTCAGATTCACCGGGTGAAGGCTCATCTGCGGGATCACGCCTTGAGGCCTAATTCCTTCGAGCAGGTCGCCAAGGCGAATGAGGTGCTGTGTGCGACATGCGGCCTCCGGCCGTTCGGCCGGTGTCCCGAATGAATCATCTAGGATCGAAGTCCTGTGACGACAAGTACTAAAGCTGGTGTTACGGTGGTGGAAAAAGTCAAGAACCTTCAGCCTGAAATTGTTGCCCAGCATGGCGACTCCCCTCCCTGCGGTTGTGAACACGCTCGATGGCGCCAGGAGCCAGCCCGTTCCTATCGGCGAATCCATCCCATCCGGCCAAGCCTCCATCGACGAGAAATACATCACCGACTCTGAGACCAGCTCTCCCAACCTGTCCGAAACAGACCTCCACGCCAAGTGAGTCTGATTAGACCTGCCACACCGCTGAGCATAGTCGCTTACGCTTGACTCAGATGGTACGAGCCGCCTGACTCGTATGAGTCGAAACATCGGTGGGATCCCCGCGCCCAATGGACGCCTGAAGAAGAGAAAGCAGTGAGGAAGAAGCTCGATCTCAAGGTCACGTTCTTCGCCTGCGTGTGCTTCTTCGCCCTCTGCCTGGATAGGTCCAATGTGGGCCGACTGTCTCGATAATTGACGGTCTTTTACTCACAAATGCAGATTGGCAATGCGCTATCCGACAATTTCCTCAACGATCTTGGCATGACCACTTGGAACTGTGGGTTTGCACTCGTGCGGTGGTGAGCTGTACTGACACACTCTCCAGACAACATTGGCATGACCCTGTTCTATGTTTCTGTCAGTCCGCTCAATTGCCAAATCCCAGCAGTTCGCTGATATTTCCAGTTCCTCTTCGCCGAGCTGCCCTCCCAATTGATTTCAAAGAAGCTGGGTTCGGACGTATGGATTCCTATTCAGTTCGTCCACGACCAGACGATGAACCTCATGAGCCCCGCTCACCATGCCGCAGGATGATGGGCTGGTCCGCTGTGGCGATCGGCCAAGCGGGTATCCAAGGCGTTCCCTCATTCTACGTCACTCGTGTCCTGCTCGGCCTGATCGAGGGCGGGTTCATCGCCGACACGATCCTCTACTTGTCGTACTACTACACCGCCGCCGAGCTCACCATCCGCCTCAGCTGGTTTTGGGTTTCACTTACCGTCACGAGCATCATCGGTAACCTCCTGGCTGCCGGTATCCTCCAGCTTCGCGGCGTGAACGGGTTCGAGGGATGGCGGTACTTGTTCGCTCTCGAAGGCACTGTCACCTTCTTGATTGGCGTCTTCGCCTACTTCTACCTGCCGCCGTCCCCGACGCAAACGAAGAAATGGTTCAGAAAGGATGGCTGGTTCACCGAGTCAGTCCAGTTGCCATGTCTCCACTGTGGCGGCCTCGGCTGACCAATCTAGGCGTGAAGAGGTCATCATCGTTAACAAGGTCCTGCGAGATGACCCCACCAAGTCGTCTAGTGAGCACATACCTGCCGAGGGCAAAGACTTGCCCCAAAGCTGATCGGCAAAGTGCACAACCGAGAGGGCTTGAGCCTGCGAGATCTCTGGAAGTCGCTCACCGACTTCGACCTGTGGCCTCTGTACCTTGTGAGCTCATTCTGTTCTCCAAAAAAAAAACAGCGCCTGACGGTTCAGATTGGCCTCACGGTCTTCATCGCACCATCCACCATCGGGAACTACTACACATTATCCCTTCGCAGCCTGTACGCTGGTCTTCTCGACTGCTGAGCCGAAGCTGATCCTTGGCAGCGGCTACACCACCTTCGAGACCAACATGCTTGCCATCCCCGCTCAGGTCCTTTTCATCCTCGGCAACCTCGCGCTCGCCTTCTCCGCCAAGCGGTTCAAAGAACGCATCCTGCTTTCGTCCCTCGCAGGCTGGTGGACTCTGATCCTGCTCATTGTTCTCGTTCACCTTCCGGACAATACGGGCAAATGGGTCAAATGGGTCGTCCTCAGCTTGACTCAAGCCTACCCAGTATGTCTGATCCTGTATTGGCGAGGGTTCGTGCTGAGCTGCCACAGTACCCACACCCAATTCTCGTCTCGCTGAACAGCGCCAACGCTGGTTCGGTACGCACCCGAACAGTCGCCAGCTCGGTCTACAACATGTCTGTCCAAGCTGCTTCGCTTATCGCTAGCAACATCTACCAGCCAAGTGCGTTGTACTCGATAGCCTGAGTCACAAAAAGTCCCGCTGACGCCTCCAGGCGATGCGCCGTACTATCACAAGGGCAACAAGGTCCTGCTCGGTATCTGCGCGGGCAACCTCGTGCTCTTCGCCTTGACCAAGGTGTACTACATTGCGCGAAACAAGCGTCGTAGCCGACTATGGGACAACATGACGCTCGAGGAGCAGGACGAATATATCCGTACTACGAAAGATGAGGGCAACAAGCGGTGCGTCGCCCAGCGTGAAGGTCGGATTCATCACTGACTCGCTCAGGCTGGATTTCCGCTTTACCCACTAGACCTAGAATCGGGACTCAGGAGAGATACACACATGTACATAGACTGAAGAAGGGCAGAGCTAGATCTGACGGATCTTGGACTCGCATGCAGCACTAAGCGGATTTCAGGAACCGCTATCTCGGCGAGATCGCCGAGAGCGACAACTGCTCCAGACAGATAAATAGCTGGCTAGGTGTGGAGGCCTGCGGGGAGTTGAGCTGCCCTCCGCCATGCTGCTTGGCTTGTGCAGCATCGCGCTGCTTGCGACAGCAAGGGCTTTGCCGCAAGCGCCCTTCTTGCCATTGAAGGAGACGCACGATCATGCGGTGCCTGTGAGCCTGGACGACCTGTTCGACAACAAGGGGTTTGGGTCCCGGCCAGGCGAAGCCTCGCTCGATACCGAAGGACGCGCGTTCCCCGCCGACCCGGTCGGCGTCGACGGGTTCTACACCTCGGTCGAGACTGGTCTGCGGTACCGCTTTGAAGGGTACCGCCCCGGCGGGGCCAATGACAATGTCATTGCCGCTGGCCAGCACGTGGCGGTCCCGCCTTCGAAGGGGTACCGAACCGCGGGGTTGCTATTGACGACCGATGTCCGGTCCAACACGGCGCGAGGCAACATCACGCTCGTGTACGACTCCGGACCCTCTCAGGACGTGGAAGTTCGGGCGCAGTCGTTCTGGTGGTTCCCGTCTGCGCGCCGTGGCCAGATCAACTACCCATACTTTTACACCGCGCATGGGCGGAACGGCAACGCGTCCTTCATCTACGAAAGCACCTTCGCGGTCGATGCGGAGCGCGAGCTCACGGCGATAGTCCTTCCCAACGCGACCGATCCCGTCGCCGGCAGACTTCACGTGTTCTCTCTATCGTTATGGAGGGGACCAGTCAGCGATGAGAAGCCAGTCCGAGTCCAGCTCGTCCGCCCGACGCAGGAGGTCGACCGCGAGGGATCGGCAAGCGGGGGTCAGCTCGTCGAGCTCACTGTCAACCACGTCGGTCCGAAGTGCGTGTCCAACCTGGAAGTCAGCCTTTCGGCTGAGGGTATGACCACACTGCGGCCATATACGATCAGGCGGTTCTGCCCCGGCGACCAGCGCCGGATCCACCTGCCTGTCCAGGCGGACCACGCAGAAGAGCTCGACGTGGATGTTCTGTTCCGACTAGACGACGCGGAGTGGTTTGAGACGGTCAAGGGGTCAGGACCCTTCGGCCTGCGGGACTTCACCGCCTCAAGAGCGAGCGTGATGAGTCATGGGACGCCGCGATGGTTCGACGGGGCCAAGTTCGGCATCTTCATCCACTATGGGCCGTATGCCGTTCCCGGGTGGGGCAACTCGACGCCGCACGAGTTCTACGCCGAATGGTTCTGGTGGAAATCGAACTGCGTCGGTGAGCGCGCCCCGGGAGACGGAGCCGGTTTTGCACAGTACCGTAACGAGACATTTGGCCCTTCGCTCAACTACGACGACTTCATGCGCGATTACACTGCTTCGCGGTGGGACCCGAAGGGCTGGGTGGACCTGATTGCTGATGCTGGAGCGCAGTACTTTGTGTTCACGACCAAACACCACGACGGGTGGGCCAACTTCGACACGGGCCGGACAAGCAATAGGTCGACGATGCACTACGGCCCCCGACGCGACCTGCTGCGGGAGCTGTTCGACGCTGCGGCCGAGCACCAGCCTCATCTCAAACGAGGAACATACTTCTCCCTGCCGGAATGGTACAACCCGGACATGGCCCCGTATGCCTTCGCTACAGGCGAAGGCTTCACTGCGTCGACGTTCCCCGGTGCCCTCGCACACAACCCTTTCACTGGCGAAGAGGAACCATACACGGGTCGTATCCCCGCGAGTGACTTTATCCAGGACATCATGGTGCCTCAGATGGAGATCCTGGCGAACGAGTACGCAACCGACATCATTTGGTGCGACATGGGCGCGTTCAACGACTCGGACCGCTTCGCGGCCGGGTGGTTCAACCGGGCCCGCGCCGCCGGCCGGGAAGTGACGATCAACGACCGGTGTGGGTCGTCCTGGGTCGCAGACTTTGACACACCCGAGTACGCGACTTTCAGCCAGTCGCAAGCCCGGAAATGGGAGAGCAATGTCGGGATGGACCCGTTCTCGTACGGGTACAACCGCGCAACCCCCGACGACCAGTACATGACGGCTGGTACCATCGTCCAAAACCTCGTCGATATCATCAGTAAGAACGGGAACTACCTGCTGGACATTGGTCCCCGCGCGGACGGCACGATCGTCCAGGTCGAGGCGGACCACCTGCGCGAGGCGGGCAAGTGGATCCAGAGCCACGCCGAAGCCATCTTCAACACGACGTACTGGTTTCCTACGCCCCAGGAGGGCCAGCTCCGCTTCACCCATTCGGAACAGGGCTTCTACATCTTCAGTCTGACCAAGCCCGCAGCTGGAAAGCTGGTCATCGAAGCGCCGATCCCGATCCAAGACGGCGACGAGGTCGTTCCTGTCGGCTTGTCAAACGATGCCGCCTTGCGATGGGGTAGGCAGGGCAGCTCTACCTGGATAGAGCTGGTCGAGGATCTTCTGGAGCAGGAGGATCACTGCTGGGTCTTCAAAGTTGTATACAAATAATCAATATTACCTATGGACACTGGAAATCGTATTGCGTCCCAAATTTGGTAATGAATCAAGTGGTCGAGGATTAGAAATTACCACATTTCATTAGCGGCATTCACCCCACTCTCTCCACCCACAAACCCGATCGGCTAATCAAGGAGCCGGCGTCATGCGACTTCTTGATGAACTGCATGATCCGGATCGCTCGACACGCAGCGGGACCTCGCCTCTCCCCTCGAGGGAGCTACGGCGCGGCACGAAGGACATTCGCTTCTGCGGCCTTGGCGCAGCCGGCTCTGGGCACCAGACCGCCAGTACCGCCATCGCGTCCGGCTGACCGCGATGATCCGCTGGACGCTTATATCGCAGACGTTGCTCGATCACTCAAGGCAGAAGGTCTCCGCGGGCCCAGTCTATTCTCACAGAGCCAGCAGAATGCAGGAGTATCGCTAGACGATTCTGTACCCTACGAGGCATACCCATCCGCCGCTCGTCGAGCGGATTCTCTCGCGAGCGAGACGGACAGCGCAACGAACTCGCAGGGAGACGGCCTAGTTCTGGTCGTACATGCGGTGCTTCCTCCCAGCGGCCAGCCACCGGACTTCACGGTCTGCTCTGGGTTTGTAGTGAACGCGGGCGATTCGGGACAGAGCGGCCGACAGTTGGTCATCACTTGCGCTCATACCCTCCTAGAGGTACGGCCTGGACCGAGGACACACGCTGATCCCAGATCGAGCAACGGCATCCGGGCAAGCACACCGTGTCATTCATTCTCTCCTCCTCCGCCTCAGAAGGACCGACACCTCTTGTCCTGCCCATTTGCTGCGTTCCGGCGTCCATCCCACGATCGGACGTTCTCGTCTGCGACGTGCCCGCCTCGCCTGTCCTGCGCTCACTCCCACTGAGCCCGTTCCCGATGTATCGCGGCCAACCCCTCCTCATGCACTTCTTCGGGAGCCCCGAACCGCCAGACCCCGCCATTTCACCCATCGTTGCCGCGAGACATGCTCGCGCAGACGCCAAAACAGCACCTACGCCGCGGGACCCCATCGGCTGGCCCGCCGCCGGCCTGGGGTGGCGGAGGTGGGTCTCCGGCGAGATGCTCGGCTATAGGAACAGTCAGTGGCAGGAAGTAGAGGTGAGTCGCCAGAGTGGTCCACGAGTCTGACAAAGTAGCCTGGCACATCGTCCGCGCTGCGGTTCATACTTGCGTCGCCGCTGCCTACCCCAGGGTCGTCCGGCGGACCGATCGTCGATGCCGCCTCGGGCAGCGTCGTAGGCATGATATCCGGCCGAAGAATGGACAACCGGGTCGAAGGCGAGCGTGGGTGGGGAGTCACAGCCGAGAGGATCTTCGATGTGAGCTCGGTCATCATCAACGATAACGAGGCTGACGAGGCAGATGTTCGCCATCCCAGGGTTTGTGCCCGCCTCCAAGAAGCACAAGTGATCCAACCGGCCCTCATTCTATTCATGCCTCTCCTGCTACATGACGACGGATCAATGCCTGGGCGGGAGGAACCAACCCGGCTGCTCGATATGCCGCCTCCGCACAGGCACGAGGTACTCCCTCTTCCCCTGCCTTCGAACCACCGGCGCCGCCATGATGCCCATCGGCTTGAGGTTGTACTCGTCCTGCCAGAAATTTTGGTCGCCGCGCCAGGCGTTCGGGTTCCAGTAATCGGTCCCGCCGCTCGGCATGTGAATCGCCCCGAACGCGTTCTCCCGGTTCCCGTACAGCGTGAACTCGGCAATGTGCCGCCCGGGCGTCATCGACCCCAAGTCGGCGATATGAGGCGGTAGCGACATGTTGATCACCTTGGTACTCTGACCGTCGTCGACTATGCACGTCACTGCCGGGCCCTCGAGGCTGTGGATCTGGAGAAGGACAGGGACGTCGTCTGCGACGTCGAACTCGCACTTGTAGGTGATGTTGCCGGCGTAGAACGGCAAGCCTTGGCGGGTGAAGTCGCCGAACCGGACCTTGCTCAGGTCGAGCGGTCCGAGCACCGCCTTGTCGCCAAATACCTGCACCCCAAAGTCGCCGAGGAGGTAAACCCGCTCGATCGGCGTCATGACGCCAAACGCGATTTCCAGCTCGATCTCGTGCTGGCCGGGCGTGATATCGCCCAGGCGCACTGTCGGGATATCCTCATCGACGAACCATCTCGTCTTGGCGGTGTTCACCACTCGCCCGTCGAATGAGACCGTCGTTGCTTCGAGGTTCTCCACTGCAAGCTGCGCACCGGAAACCTGGGTGGTGCTCTCGAAGGCGAGGCGGAGGCGCAAGGTGGCGATGGGAAGCCGCTCCTCCGGCTTGCGGCTCCATGGTTGAGGGAACGCGTCCTTCTTGAGTGGTAACTTGAGCCGCTGGCGAACGAGGTTGTCGATCTTGAGCACCTCTTCCTTCGGTTGCCACTCCCCGTCGTCCAGACGCCAGGTGGCTTGGTCAAGGAGCAGGACATTCGGCTCGGACAAGCTTACGGAAGTGAGCGCGACTTTGCCGACCTGGTTGTACCCGTCCTCGTAGTCTGGCTGGCGGCGGGCTGGCCGGGATGCACCGCTTCGCGGGTCCAGACGAAGCAGTAGACTGCTACAGGGCTGGAACGTCCACTCCAGGCTCGTCCACCCTTGACGTGTTTCCGACTCGATTGGCCACTCGGAGCCAGTCTGGGTGTCCATGACAGTCACGTCCCATTCTCCTCGTAGCTTGACGACCGAGCGCAAGGGGTCTTCCCGCTCGGTATCGCACATGAAGACGTACTGCCGCTCTCCGTCGTCTCGCCACTGGTAGAAGAGCGACTGAGTGTCGATTCCTTGTGACGTGATGCGCACGTCTCGGTGCGGCTCGAGCTCGCACAAGATATCCCATCGCGTGCACGGTACGTCCTCACCTTTGAGCTGCAGCGGGCTCTTCACCACATCGACGTAGGACGGCTTCTCGCCGGCGTAGATCACCCGCCCACCTCGGTCGACGAACGCCTGCAACCGGTCGACCGTCGTTTGCCGGAGTGTCCGGCAGTTGGCAACAACGACCGCTTCGTACCTGCACTTCCCCACAGGCAGTTCTCTGCCTATATCCTCGAGGGGAGTCTGGGCCTCGAACAGGCTCTCGGAGATGAAGTCGAAGTCGATCAGACCATGCAGGAGCCACTCGGTGAGCTGGGCGAACGCCGCCTCGCGCCACGACTGTTGCGCGCCATTTCGGTCCGAAGGGCCCCATGCGAGCCAGAACGACTCGATCGGGTGGATGACAGCGATGCGGGTGACTGCCCGTCCGCGCGTCAGGAGGGAGGCAGTGCGGGCAAAGTGGTCCTCGATGAAGCGGTACTGCGCAGCCCAGGGACTTTGGTACCCGATCGCGGCGGGGTAGTCCCTTTTTGCCTCCCCCGCTATACTGACGGGAAAGAGGTCTGGACAGTCAGCCTACGGCCAAGCAACGTTGATGCGGACCACTTACGCGGGACGCGGATGGTGACGCCGAGAGCGGCCTGCCAGTCACCTTGAGCCTTGTGGCCCTTGAAGTCGAATGTCCAGTTCGTCACGCCGTACATCTCGGACAACAGCCCGCGAACGCCGTTCTGCCGCGCAACGCTGCTCGCCTGCTTGGCCGTATTGTACTCTGCGGCATCGCAGAGGATATCGATTCCCGGGACGTCAAAGTTTCGATAACACCGCATGGCCTCGCCGAGCGACTGCGTCTGGGTCGTGAGTCGAGGTTCGCCGTTCATGTGCCCCGTGAGTGCGATACCCCTCGATCGACACCATCCGGCGACGGCGTCACAGTAGGACGTGACGAACCGATCGCAGACGTGGTCGTGGTACCGGTACCGCGTCAGGCTCGGCTCGTCCGACACGTCCCACGCCAGCTCCGGCAGGTGATCTACCAAGCTGGCATCGCCGCCGTAAGCGCGCTTGAAGGTAGTCTCGAGGTCGCCTGTCCAAGGTAGGAACAGGTCTTTCTTGGGTCGCGAGTCGGAAAGGTACTCTTTACAAGTGAATTGCGGCTCGTCGGTGAAGATGGACGGGATGGCGGAACCGAAGTCGGACCCGAACGTCTGGTGGTACCGCTCGTGCGTGAGCTGTAGGAACGTCTGTATAGCTTCGGGGTTGAGCGTGTCGACATAGGTGCCTGCGGTCGCTCAGCGGGCCATGTGGGTTTGTGCAGCTGTCTCGACGCACCGTAGTTCCACCACGGCTCGTCTGGCTGCGATTCCGCGTAGAAGTACACCTTGGTCCCCTTGGCGTCACCGTCAGCTTCGATTCGCTTATAAGCCACGAGGCCATCGGGCTTGATGTCAACGTCGAACACAGCGAGAAGCTGCCCGTTCTCGCTGCGTTGGACCTGCCCTTTCGTAGGGTTGCGCAACCTGAATGATTAGCCTCACTCTGCTTGGCCCCCCAATACTCACTTCAAGTGCTCCGGGAGAGAGCCGTATGGATATACCGTTACAAGCAGGTGCTGCTGCCTGTACTCTGGATTCGCCTTGGACACCTTTCCACCCGCCGCTCCGCTCGGCCACCGGTCCTCGTCGTACAGACACGCAAGCATGCCGTTGTCCTTGCAAAAATCGATACACGCCCGCATCATGTCGAGGTACTCGTCGCCCATATACGGGGTGTCGAGTCCCGTGCGCGGATGCATGTACGCCCCGCCCATACCCATCTGGGTCTTCATGAACTCGAGCTGGCGCAGGAGCTGCGCCTTGTCGAGTTTCTTGTTCCATGACCAGAACGGCGCACCGCGGTACTCTGCCGGCGGGTCCGCCCATACCTTCGAGTCGAACGGCTGCGTCGACCGCTCGAACAAGAGCCGGTTCGAGCTGGGCATCTTGCTCACAAGGCAGCTGTCTCTTACGAGCGGAGTAGAAGACAGGAGTCGGTGTACCATACCCTTGAGTTGGACGCACCACGCCAGTGCCCAGAGGTGGAGGTCGGGCGAATGATGGACCGGGAAAGTGTATCGGGTGTTCTGTTCGGGCATCACGCCGATCCGAAAGACGCCAAGGCACCGCGCCGTCGAGCCGGCCATGTCCGGCACACTCTTGAGCCTTCTCCGCTGCCTCCTTGGGAACAGCATCGATCGGTCACTGTGGAGGGCGGTACCTAATGCGGGGTAAACCTCGTCCGTGGCCAAGACGTGCCGAGCCAGCGGGGCGCTAGGATTCCTGCGCCTGGCCGGCGCAACAAAGACAGCCCGAGGTCAGGTGCCACCAACACCTGACGAACCCTTCGGACCAGATGTTCCGACGCAGGAACAGTACTAAACCCCCAGACGGGCCCTGCGGGGCTCAACTCCAGCCCCGACCATCCTTCCCCAGACCACTTCCCACCCGCCTGGCCCCCCTCTACTCTTCCTGACTGAGGCACAATGGCGACCGACATCACGCCCGCGCCGAGAGGCGCAGGTGCACGCAGCATGAGCGGCCTTGACGACAAGCACGAGATTGAGATCGTCGAGGACGCGGCCGACATGAAGCTCGAGCAGGCCGACGACGTGATCATGAAGTCCCCCTTCGAGGACTTACCGTTCTCAAAGACTTGGGTCGTGTTCCGTAAAGCCGCCCTCATGTCCCTCTTCGCTGCCTTCTCCGCCGCTGCCGAGTAAGCCTGCACCGAGCTCCCCGGACAGGACTGACCCTCGCCACAGCGGGTACCAAATTGCCATGACGGGCACGATCATCGCGAACAAGGGGTTCGTGCTGCAGTTCGGCACGGCCAAGAACGCCGCTGGCGCAGTCATCCTGGACGCCAACGTCCTCTCTGCCTGGGGCGGTATCCAGAGTGCGGGTCAGGGTCTGGGCATGTTGACTCAGCACTTGTAAGCCTCGGTCAGAGTGCCACGGCGTAGAGTGGCGCTTACCTGCAAAGCATCGCCGATCGGTTCGGGCGCAAGAAGGCTTTCTACACTCTTTGGGTCTCGCTCTTGATCGTAAGTGGCAAGATCTCTCAACCGCACGGAACCGCCAGCTGACCGCCACAGGCCGTCTGCCTGGAGAGCTTTGGCAAGACGTGGCAGACATGGCTTGTCGCCAAACTCACGTCCGGCTTCGGCGTCGGCTCTGTTCAGTTCATGACTGGCATGTACTGTACCGAAATCGCTCCTTCGCGCATTCGAGGGTTTATCCTCCTGTTCTACTCTGTCTGGTGAGTCCGGGATACAACGCCCATACAATGCTGAATAAGTGTAGGTATGGCCTTGGCCAGATGTTCGCTTCGGTCTGCATCAAGATCTCCAATGATCGAGACCCGTACAACTACCTCACCCCTGTATACACTGAGTGGGCTGTCCTCGTAAGCATATGTCCACTGTCGCATGCCGCCCGGCTGACCCAGTCGCAGGCGGTTCTTCTGGCCGTCTACCTGTATATCCCCGAATCTCCATGTAAGCCGTTTTTCTTCCTTACCACCTCGTTACGGAGCTGAGCCTGTCAGTTTGGTGCGCAACTCGCGGTAAACACGAGCAAGGCGAGAAGATCATCGGGCGGCTGAACGGCGGTATCGAGGGGTACGACGTCGGTTTCCACTACGGTATTATCCGCCGAACGATCGAGGTCGAGCGCGCACACGCTCAGTTGATCGATGGAGATGAGCGCGGGTTCATCCAGGAGCTCAAGAACCTCAAAGAGGTCTTCATCGGGTCAAACGGGGTGCGTCGGATTCACCGGCCCGAGCTTTATCATGTGCTGATTGGAATCATAGATGCGCACATTCATCGCCTTCTGGCCGGCGTTCACGCAGCAAATGACCGGGTTAGCGGTGGTGAGTCTGTACTCTAGCATCGGCGGTGCCGATCTGATACGAGCAGCTGTCCAACTACTCGAGCTACTTTGCCTCTGTGGCTGGATTCACCGACGCCTTCATGTTCTCCCTTCTCCTCTCGTAGGTCAAGCCACTGCATACTGCAAATCAGGGCTGACGGGCCAGACTGGTGGCACTAGCCGCAACTGTGATCGAAGCGGTGTTGATCGATTTTGTCGGTCGTCGGATGCTGTTCCTGGGAGGCATCGTTGCCACTTGGATGATGCTCATGATTGTCGGCGGTCTGGGTCTCATCCCAGACAAATCGTACTCGCTCAACCAGCTCGTCGTACGTCTATCACGTCCCGAAGTCCTCGCCGTTCTGACACCCCACAGCTGTTCTTCGCCCTTGTGTGGCGAATGGCAAGTACTCTCCTCGGCAGCCTCGGCTGGAGTTTTTGCGCCGTAAGTCTGCACACATTCCCTACTCGTGAACGTCGACTGACAGACCGTGACAGGAAGCAGGAACATCGAGACTGAGGGCCAAGACATCCGGCGTGGCTGCCGCCGGGGGTGTTTGCACGGGCCTCATCTTCAGCACGTCTGTGCCGTACATGCTTAACGCCAACTACGCCAACTGGGGCCTCAAGACGTGTTTCTTCTTCGCAGGGCTGGGGTTCCCGCTCGTCGTCGCTTCGTTCTTCGTCATCCCAGACACGTCCCGCCGTACACCTGCCGAGCTCGACGAGATGTTCAAGAAGGGTGTCAAGCCCTGGCGGTGGGTCGCTCTCTGGCCAAGCCAACGATGATGCAACGCTGATCAGGGCTCTCAGGTTCCGCAGTTACGTGACGGACGCCCAGAAGGCTCTAGAGGCGGAGAGGCTTCGTACGGGAGAGACAGACCCGGCCAAGCTGCAGAACAAGGACAGGATCTAAGGAGGCGACGAATGGTGTCAGGGTGTGTACAGGCTTCGAAGGGACAGGAAGGGTTTTGCAGGAACGAAGGTTCGTTTGTAAGCGGTGTGATGTGACAAGATGTCATGTGGATTCTGCCAGCGCTCTACGGAGGTCCCGGCAGAATGTATCGTTCTCTGACCCGAGCTGGACCGGTATCAGCGGACTGGAGAAATATATGTCCTGCGAGACATGACCCACCATATTGAGCAGTCCCAAGATCTTGTAGACCGAGGCGAGCAGCCGACTGGCTAGTGCCGGTAGCTCTGGATATGACTGTATTGACGTCGCGCTCTCAGTCTGCAATGTCAGCAGAGGGAAATATCATCTTGGTGCCATATACTTACGGTATTGGCGTTGACCAGCTTGACCAGGGTCAATGCGGTCATGGCCAGGTCGAGCAGCTTCGCATTGCAGTCCACTCCGCGGTCGAAATCGGTGATCTTGATCTGCATGCAAAACTCTGTCACCTCCGTGAGATTGTCGTCGATCGAGGCGAATCCGAGCGCTGGGTGATTACTCGACCCGATCAGGCCGTGCCGCAGGAACATGTTCCAGAACCGGCTACAGGTCAGCCTCGTGCCATCCGCGCAGGGGCTTACTCTCTGAACCACGCGATGGTGATCACGAGATTTGCTATCTGGACAGCGAGGCCTTTACGCGCGGCCCAGGCCTTCCTCGCCTCTGCCATCTCCTCCCTGAAACACATCATCGTCCTCAGAGCCATTTCGGCCGTCCACGCCGTGCATCCCCGTCCGGCCTCGCACAGCCCGCGCCAGCACGTGACGTGCGGCGCCTTGATCAGGCTGAATAGCCGGAGATGCGACATGGGGAAGTCGGATAAGCCGCGAAACGGCGAGCCGTGCTGCGTTGCCCACGCGTACGCGTCGTCGCCGAGTCGTAGAGGCCGGTTGACCTTGACTGGCAGCTGTTGCAGCGCGACATATGCCCGCTCGGCAATGTACCTCCCGTTCATCAGCAAAGCACCACTCCCGTGAACGGGAGGGACTCACAGGATCCAGTACAGGCGGAGATGCTCGTCGCCGGAGGTGCTTTCCCAGTCCGGCGCGCCGAGCATGAGCACTTGCGTCATGGCTTGCTGCATGTAGAACCACGCGGCGAGGCGTTCGCCGAGACTTTGCAGCGCCACAAAGATGTGGAGGTTGACCATCGTGAGGTCCACACAGGGATTACTCAGCTCCACGATGTTCATCGCTTGGGCGCTCATCCGCGCCAGGCGGGGCGCCATCGCTTTACCAGCAGGCTGGTCCCTCGACTCAATGATGGCGAGGATCGAGTCGATCAGCTTATTGGCGGGATCAGGGTCCGTCCGAGTCGCCGATGCCCCGCCGGCGCTGTTCGCGCCGTACGACTGCATGCCTGCCTCCATACACGACGTGATGTACGCGGGTACCTGCGCCCGGACCCGCGACTCGGACAGGATAGGGAACATGGGGTAGAAGTACTCAAAGTATGCGTCGAGTTTCCGGTGGACGTCGTCAGAGGTGATGGTCGGTGGTGAGGCGGCTGCAGCCGGCAGCGAGATATTGAGCGAGCCTACCCGTCAGGCCAGGACAAGGGAACAGGGCCGCGCACGCACCATCCGGGACCCAGTCGCCCAAAGCACCAGCGAAGTCCAAGGCGCTATCTCTGGCCCAGTCCTGCCAGTCAGCGCTGCAACTGTAACTTCGCGCTGACTGCTCACGATGAATGGCAGGGTGCGCGAGTCGCTTTGCGACACGGTCGAGTCTGGGAACCCCGCCCACGTCGACCAGTCTTGCTGACCGGGTACAGGACCTGGTATGTTTGCGGCCGACAGTGGCTCAGCGGCATGGCCATGAGAGGGAGGCGCAGGCTGCTGTACCGTTGTCGGGCCGAACGGCGACAGCTGCGTTGGCTGCTGCTGCTGCTCGTGGCTTGGTTGCGCCTGCTGATGGTGGTGCTGGTGCCGATGTTGGTGGTGTGGGGGGTGACCGGCTGGAACATGTGCCGAGGAGAGCCCTTCGGCACCGACATTGGACATGAAGCCACCGAGGTGGACTGGATGATGATGACTACGGCCGGGGCTGCCCGCGCCGAGGACGTGCGAGCCCGAGGGCCCCGGGGGTCCATTGCCTTCTGGCTGATGTTGCTGCGCATCTTGCTGTTGCCTCTGAAGTGCCTCTACTCTCGAAGCTCTGGGACCTCGGCGCCGAGCTGCCTGCCACATGTTTCAGCGGGTCTCGGTCCGCAGGAGCAAGGTCCGACAGACGACCGACAACAAACCTTGTTGCGCTCGCACCGAAGGTCCATTGAGATGCACGACAGACATCGTCCAGACCCGTCGTCAGATATTCGGCACTACCGTCGGTCAGTACCCCGTATTGCGCGCCGAAGGCCGATATACCTTGACTTTGCGGAAGTTGCACTACACTCCGCGTCAACTGGATGCCCGAGACGCCCGAATGGAAGCACCGACGCACCTGATCACATGCTCTATGAGCCACCGGTCGGACCTCTTCGGTGCCCGACCGCGCTGTCTCGGTACCCTGCATGTCTGGGTGACTGGACGCCGGGCGATGACGCGCCTCTTCCTCGTTGATCGGTGACATTGTTGTACGCAGCCTTCCGCGTGTGGGCCCCGTGTGTGTTCAACGCCGAAAAAGATGCGAACCAAATCCTGGTCGGATCTGTTTTCCCCAAGATCAGGTACGGTAAACGCGGCGACCCCGGGCCGCTCGGTGCGTCGTCGGCGTTTCGCCTCCGGTTCCCCACTAGCGTTTGGATGCTGCCAATAAAGTGTCCGCGGCTGGACTCATGTATACCGAGCAGGCATGTAGACTAGCTCCTTAGTCTTCACCTCCGCGTCCTCGTTTCTCGCTCCACACCGATACGATGCCTTACCCCAAGATCATCGTGACCGGCGATTCGATCTCTCAGCTGTCTTTCCAGGCTGGCGGATACGGCTCGGTCCTGTGCGATACGGTACGCTCCTCAAGCGGACGATCAGGACGAGCGCTGACGATGCGCAGTACAATGGCAAGATGGATGTTGTGAACCGAGGCATGGGCGGCTATAACAGTCGGCAGCTGCTTCTCAAGTTCAAGGAGGGATTCGTCCCTGCTGAACCTGATGTTCGGGTGATCATCATCAACATCGGTACGAATGACAGGTGAGTCGAGGCCGCGCGAAGCTCTCAGCTGACAATTCAGCGCGATCGACTCGGTCCAAACAGTGAGCGCCGTGCTCTGAAGCAGTCTTGCTGACCCGTAGCTATCTGTGGAGGACTACGCAGCCAACCTCGAGGCGATCGTGAAGCACATCCGAGCCAATTTCCCGTCCGCAGGGATCATCCTTCTTACCCCTGGCCAGCTCGACTCGGACCGCCTGGACGCATGGGAGGAGACACTCGAGATCCCACCACCGCTGCGGAGTCCCCGCCGTCCGGCCAATACCATCCACTACGTCGACGCGTGCGTAGCAACAGGGCGAAAGACCGGCGTGCCGGTGATCAACTGCTTCAAGCTGCACGATGAAGCCATCAAGGCCGGATCGACGCTGGACGAACTGTTGACTGATGGCCTGCACTTCACGCCAGCAGGATACGCTGTGGGTCATCTTCGCAGCTAGAATCGGGTGCCGGGTACTGACGCCTGACATAGCCTATCAACAGCGCTATTCAGAGCACGATCGAGCGGATCTGCCCTGACCTCGACCCCGTGACGCTCAACCACGGCTTCGCAGACTTCTGGACATACGGCAACGCTGAGGGGTCCGCGGCGCACAAGGCTGCGCCACTGTTCGAGGAGATCCGGTCCAGAGCTATGCGCAAGATCGCCGAGGCCAGGTCGGCGGGTCAGCAGAAGCTGGACTCTGCGCCGGAGGTCCTTGAGAACCGTAATGGAAAGACTGTCTCGGTCGCCTAGAGTCTCTCTGCTTGCATAGCTCTGTAATATCACTGGGATGCGAGAGTTTTGATCGTGAAATCTAGACCTGAAAGTCTGAGCAGTGCAATCGCAAGCGCCTCACCAGAAACACGCCAAGACATCTCGATCGTGTCATCCCACACCACTTCAGCGCTCTACTCCTCTTAATTTGGAAGCTCGATCCTGGCGTGGAGCCTTCCATGGACTGACCGGAGGTCTCACCCCCGTAGCCATCCGGCCAAAGGACCCGGACCATAGATATTTGCCACTCAATCTGCAAACGCCGCTCTTGTCCGAGGAAGGCGAAAGATGTACCGATGTTAAACACATACCGAAACACATTCCATACATTCGAGCCATATTGATATCCTTGATATACCTCATCCCCGTCTTTCCATACTCGATACTACAACAGGCTTCCTGGCCTGGTTCCTCGCTCTCAAGGCAGATTCCGCTCCACCCCGTCGTTGTTGACGCCGTACTGCGCAACCGCGACGTTCTCCATAGCTTTCGTGGAGCGGTAGCTCTTCATGTGCCTCGGCTGGATGTTCTCGCGGTACATCTCGTCGATCTCCGTCCAGGTCCGGTTCTTCGTCTCGGGGCTGGCGCATCAGCGAAAGTTGAATTCGCGCTGTAGTGCACGTACATGATGAAGTAGGCGAGGACGGCAGCCACAGTCATGAAGCCGCCGCAGATAAGGTAGGCCTTAGGGCCAAGCATACCACTACATGCAATCAGCAAGGGTTCTCTGTTCTCGCGGTGGTATACTCACGGCTTGCCGAGGATGTAGGGGAAGGCGACCGTGGACACGATCGTCGCGCTCAAGCTGACAAAGATACTGTACGCGACGGTGTGCTCTCGGAGGGTCGTGGCCGGCACCTCGCTCATCAGGGTGTAGTTTCTGACTCCGTCAGTAAAGCTCACCAGGCACAGTCGCGGCACTAACCCGGAGAACGCAATCTGGCAGACAAAGGCAAGGATGATCGAAACAGCAGCTAGGGCTGTGCCCTGCGAAGGGGTGACCAGGCCGGTGAAGGCGATACCCCCAGCGGCGAAGTCAAACGCCGCTACGGCCACCAAACCGCAGATAGCGAGCGGCCGTCGGCCGACGTAGTCGTTGATGAAGCCGCCTGCGACGAGGCCGATAAGCGCCAGCAGAGCAGCGAGGATCTGCCATCGGAAAGGATCCGCAACGCCGGCCGCAATGAGGATCACGACGCCGTAGGTCGTCGTGAGTCTGTCGCAGTGTGAGCAGTGCGGACCGCAGAAGGGAACCGAACATACCCGAGACCGCTGGCAGCGGTGAAGGGCGCCAAGAAGGAGGCCGCGAGAGTGCGCTTCCTGTTCTCTTTGTTGAAAATGTCGAGGAACCGGGCATTGGCCTTGAGCGCCTGCTCTTCCTGGATGGCAGCGAGCATAGCCGCAATCTCAGCCTCGACGAGGTCTTCCCGGCCTGCACGGCGGATCTTGCGCTGGATCGCCGTCGCTTCGGCGACACGGCCGTTCTTGAGCAGCCATGACGTGCTCTCGTGCATCGTGAACGACAGCACGAACAGCAAAGCCGGCAGGCCGATCTGGACTGGGCCTGTCAGCGCGAGTCCCTCTTTCTGGAACGCTCAGCTCCTGCACTAACTCGCAAGCGGGATCTTCCACGAGAGGTCGCTCATGAGCTGAGAGCAGAAGTACATGATGATCGTAGCGAGGACCTGGGAGATGCCGTTGAACCCGCCAGACACCGAGAGGGACACCGCGCGGTACTTGGCTGGGACGATGTCGACCAGGTAAGGCAGCACGGTCGTCTCGGCAAGGGTCACGCCAGCGACTGCAATGTGTCAGCGAAGAGCCACTCATCAGGACCTCAAGACTGACAGTTCCAGAACCTGCCGAAGGCGAGGGCACCGATGTTAGGTCTGTAGACTGTCGGCTAGGCTTGACTAGGAGGCGAGGGTACTCACGCAAACAGCTGGAGGAAGCTGCTGGGGAGACAGAAGAGACCAAAGGCAATCATGATGGTCTTCTTCCTTCCGAGGTACTTCTGGAGGGTCGGGCCGATCAGAGGTGCGACCAGACTGCCGACAATGGCGACGGTCACGGTCATGTTGGTGTTCTGGGGCTGCAAGTATGAGCTATGGGCCTGATGTCGCGAGCATCTCGACGTACGGTGAAGGCCGGGAACTCGCCCTCGGCAGGCGGGCCTTGGAAGCGGATGATAAAGTATGGGAGACCGATGCTGCTTAGGTCAGCGCCTGGCGTGCCGTAGTACGGGAAAGTCAACCAACAGAGCACCAACAATGCCGACACTGTAGCTGTTAGCATGGCTCCACGACGCGGTCATGATATCACTCACTCATAGCCAAACAGAAGCCACTTGATCACTGTCAATACCCGCCCTTCATGGCGAGGGGCATACTTACGGTCAATGAGAGAAGGCAGACTGTTTCGTCAGCGATACGCCCTTCACTGGGATACAACAACGCTTCACTCACATTGATACACAAAACCCCAGCTCCACCAGTTCTTCGGGTCGTGGATGAGTGAATTGACAGCCGTCGTGTCGAGCTCCTTCGAGTCTGCCGCATTGGCGGGCACCTCCTTCTCATAGTGTTCGTGTTCGGCCTTGCGACCACTATACTCGATCTCGGACATGGTGTGTTTGCTGCTTCTCGCCTACGGCTATGTTCGCGACAGAGGGGCAAGTCGGGAAGTGGTGGTGGGGCACGTCTGGGGACACGGGTCTCCACATCCGCCCACCATCCCTGCCTTTATGTAGCTCCCTTGCAAAGTTGAATACCTGAACGGTGGAATGGATCACCGGCGTAAGATCGCCCGGGATGTTGGTAGCGGAGCGAAGCAAACTCCTCGCCGAGTTAACGCCGAGCCAAAACCGAAACCAGCTTCTTGTCGGCAGAACTCGGTACTTCACCGGATTCCATTCGGGGCTCCCCTCGGCTCCAGATCTCCCGGCCCGGAGGCCCATCCGGATCTAACGAGCCATTCTATCTCGTGCACTCAGATCCATAACAGACAACGTCTTATAGGAGCTGCCGGAGGTTGTCTCGCACCCTCAGCCAGATCACTTACTCGGAAAGGGATCATGTACCCCTTCACAGAGCCTATCGAGCCGACCTGCAGGCTGCTCTACAAGCCTGTCCAGCCATGCCTGACCGAGGGCTGTCACATGGACGTGTTTCTGCCTACCAGCAGCAGCGACACGCCGCTGCCCGTAGCCATGTGAGTTCTATCCTCGTATATGTGATTGCCCATTGACAATCAGCTTCATTCACGGCGGGGCTTTCAGCCAGGGCTCGTCGAGGGACATCGGCTTCAACCAGGTTGAGTGGTTCTTGGAGCAAGGCGTCGCCTGCGTTTCCATCGAGTACCGCCTGGCCCCTCAGTAAGTCCTATGTGGCTGCTTTGACTGACATCAAGTGCTCCACTCGCTGAGATCCGGAAGGATCTCGTAGACGCGTACCTCTTCGTCACGCAGAAGCTCGGCGCTGCGCTCGAACAGGCCGGTCACAAAGTCAAGATCGACGGGTCACGATGCCTTGTCACTGGCGGAAGTGCCGGCGGGACAAGCACCATCTTGATGGTCAGCACACTCGATATCTTTCGTTACGAGTGTGCTCATAGCTAGGCCGCCGATGTGGAGACGCTGCGCAAGGACCGGCCCGAGGTACCACCCCTGCGAGCGACCATTCCGGCTTTCCCGCTGGTCGACAACGAGACAGAGGGCGGGAACAGTGGACCGCGATCGGACCTCAAGAAGATGTACGGCGACAAACCAGAATGGGCGACCATACAGGCCCTGTTTGACCAGCCAGTGTGCTGCTCGGATCCATACCCCGCGGATGTCTTGTGAGTGACTTTCGACGAAGCACGCACTGACGCGACAGTAATCCAGACCTGACTCAGCCAAGACTGATGTTCATCCGAGCTGTATGTCCAGTAGAGGGACAAGGCTGACTGAAGGCATTCGAGTCCAGGACGCTCAACTCCTGGATCGTCGGGCACGACGCGCCGTACCTCGCCGACGGCGATATCCTCGGCTGCCTCACTTCGACGTTCCCGCCCACCCGCGTCTTCTGCGCAGTTAAAGACTCGCTGATCCCCGTCGAGCACTCGTACCGACTGGTCAAGAAGCTGAAGGACCTTGGCGTGGAGTGCGAGGCGGTCAAGGTCGAGGAGGCAGAGCACGGGTTCACCGATTTGCCCGCAAAGTACTTCCCGGAACATGCGCAGAAGTGGTGGGACGAGTCGATCGAGCCTACCCTCAGGTGGGCAGTCGAGAAGCTCAAGGCCTGAGGAGATGAGATTCTAGGGTAGATCACTTGTCATGGCATCGTAGTGGTATCACTGAACATCGCCGGACTTCTTCCGAATCTCCGATGAGATCATCTTGTATAGATCACCTGGCGGTGGTGGCGGCGATGAGGACCGACTTGTCCCAGTCCGTGTATCTATGGCATGACGCACTACCGCGGAAGAATGGGGACCGAGCCTCTGGAGCGCGAACTCTCCACCACTCAGCTTGCTCCCGAAGACCCCCTCTTCGACCCATCTCCATCCTCTGCAAGCGTTGAGCACCGCGTTTGAGCTGGTCGGCTCGTTCTCAATGTGCCATTGCAGTGATGTCAGCAGGGCATCGATGACCTGGAACCGCTCGAGACGTGGTGTGAAGATGTCACCAAATGACGGGCCTGAGGGGATGAGCTGTACGTTGTTCTCGTGGGCGGCAGCAATATCGAGGATGAACCAGTGAGGCGAATCGTCCGGATTGTTTCCGTAGCGTACATGATCGCTCGGCAGAGACTGCCCGGTGTTGAAGTTCAGCGAGACGCTGTACGCATCAGGCGGACTATCCAGGTGAACCGCATCATATGCGTAGACCACTAGCTCCAGCTTCTCGGCAGGACAAGGCAGAGCGTTGTGTGAGCACCGCTCCGGGACTCGTCGCAGAGATGGCTCCTTGAGGTCGGAGCGGGTGACGACTGCGACGTCGATGTCGGATTTGCCGGGAATGAAGCCCGAGGCGTACGATGCTGAGCCGATCAGGAAGACCTGGATGACCTCTTGGCTCCCCAGCGCTCCGACCACGGCGTCTCGCAGAGCATACACGTAGGAGCGGACATCGCTTGGCAGATGGAGCAACGGGTCGCGCGACGTAGCAGAGGTTGCAGGATCGTCAATGACTCGTTGCACTCGCATGCCGGATTCGGCACCGCTCATTTCGCCGCTTCAGCCCGCTCTCTGCCCGGTAGCTAATCCCCTACTCGAGTGGACCTGGACCTTTTCCCGCCCCTACCTGCCGAGGGCTACGCTTCCAGTGCCGGGTCGATCTTGTTCGGGTGGAGCAGATGAAGACGCCGGTTCGGAGCACACATCATCCATCTTTTCTTACGTCACTTTCCAGGACCGAGTCAGGCACCGGCACCGATCCCAGATCTTCCCTGGCGGCTCCGGTGCAACACAGATCCATGTTCTTCAGGGCGGCTCAAGGTCTTGTTGGAGAAGGGATACATCATTTCCTCGGCGATGCGAAGCGCACCATCACACGACGGGCTGCTGCCTTACAGACAGGGGAGGCACGGTCGTTCCTGCTCGGCGGGGTGTCCGAGAGGTGACGCTCCTGTAGGGGAGCGGAGATGTGCGTGCTGAGCAGGTTAGAGAGGGAGCGAAGCGCACCACCAGCCGAGGTTCCGAAACCCCGGCCGACCATGATGCATGCTGTAGGTGCTATATAGTATGCGAGATGTACAACATGGCCCTCGGACCACACAGACTTGAGCCTCCCGCTCATGTGGGCGAAGCTCGCTTGCGCGGCGTTGCTTGCCGGACGAGCAGGTGCTCTTCCGCTGGTCAACCTCTTCAACCCTCACGCCAGCAGCCAGACATGGCAGCTGGTGGAAGAGGCCGTGAGCTGCTCGAACGGGGGCGCGATCGCTTGCTAACCTCTCTCAGACCGGACAGACATTCTTCGACCACTGGAACTTCTTCACTGGGCCGGACCCCACGCAGGGCACCATCATCTTCCAGGACGGTCCTTCGGCCAGTCAAGCAGGCCTGACCAGTATCAACTCTCAGGGACATGCTGTGCTCAAAGTGGACACCACATCCAATGTCGTTGCTCAGGGCGGACGCGGAACAGTCAGGATTCAGAGCAACACACGGTGAGTCTCGCAGACCAGCCGGAGGCCTTGCGAGGTGGTCTGACTCTAGGTTCAGCTTCACCGGCGGCCTGCTGGTGATGGACGCGGTGCATATGCCGACAGGATGCGGGACTTGGCCGGCCTGGTGGACACTGAACGACAACTGGCCCTACGGCGGCGAGATCGACATTCTCGAGGGCATGAACGCGCACACGCAGAACATCATGTCGATCCACACCGGTAACGGATGTTTCCTGGAGTCGACAATCAACGAATCTCAGAAGGGCACCTTCATCGACCCCTGGAGCAACAGCTCTTTCTCCTGCTCGGCACTCAACAATGGGAACGGTCATTGCGGCGTTCTGGACTCGTCGTCGAACGACGGGTACGGCACGGCGTTCAACCAGAACCAAGGCGGTGTCTACGCTCGTGAGCCTCTCCGTTTTTCCCTGCACATCAAACCGTGATTGACACTGTGAAGTGCTCTGGACCTCGTCACGCATCGAAATCTACTTCTTCCCAAGAGGCGGCATCCCCTTGGACCTCAAGCACAACATGCCTGAACCGTCAGAGTGGGGCAAGCCGATGGCCAATTTCACTTCTCCTTCTTGCAGCCCTTCGCAGTTTTTCTACGACCACTTCGCCGTATTCGACACGACGCTGTGCGGGACTTGGGCGGGCGGAGGAGCATGGACCAGCCCTGGGCCGAACGGCAGCCCGAGCTGCGCTCAGTCCACCGGGTACGCGACATGCCAGGATTACGTTCTCCAGCATGGGCAGGGTTTCTCGGAGGCGTATTGGGAGGTAAGCAGTATCGTCCTATCGCTGGTGATTCGAGCTGACCGCCTGGACCAGATCGCCTCGGTGAAGTGGTACAATCTCACAACTGTATCGTAGAAAGCATCCGATTCACGATCCACATCTGTAGCCATAGCACTATGTAGCGTATGTATGAACGATGAGATGATGACTAGCATCCATCGGCTCGGTGATTTTTCCGGAAAGGCGGAAAAAGACCATCGGCGATCTGCGGCGGCTTTGGCCGCTAACTTCAAGGCGAAGACGCCGAAGACGACCGCGGCAGCACAGCGGCTTGCCTTGGGGCATGAGCTCAGGCCAGGCTAGGGGCATATACTGTCTTCATCGCTTGCATCGTCAGAAGCTGTAGCTGGTACCCAGAATGGGCTCCTTGATCTCCAAGCCGGTTCCGCAGGCGGACATCACGCCGGCCAGCCACCATCCGCAGGACAAGGGATCTGTGCTGGATGAGAAGGGGTCTGACAGTCACGAGCGCACATACAGGCCTCATCCGCAGCTCACCTTTGCTGAGACCAGTACGTGCTCGCATGCGAGTCACTCTCATCCGCTAACTCAGAGCAGCCATCGCGCCAGACTCGTTCTTCGGTCAGCTCCGAGGTCTGTACGCCGCGACCGTGCTCAAGACCCAGCTGGACCAGCTCCGGAAACAGGGCAGCTATGACGCATACGAGCTGAAGTGGAAGCCTGTTTACGATGTCCGCAGGACCAAGGGCGCCAAGTGCCAGGTATGCCCCAGGACTCTGTCACAACCGACGGACGCGCGGCTGACGACTTAAGGCCGATGGAAACCCGCCCTCGCTATTCTGGCCTTCGGACATCGCCAAGTGGATCGAAGGGGCGTGCTACTTCCTTGCATCCCCGGACGGCCGTGCCAGTCCACATGCTAAAGAGTTCGAGCGCTCGATCGACGAGCTCATCGGCATGATGGAAAAGGCGCAGGACAAGCAGGGGTATCTCAACCCGTATTTCATGATCGTCGACCCCGAGGGCAAGATCATGAACCTACGTGACTGCCATGAAATGTGTGAGTGATAGCAGTAGACCTGCTCCATAGGTCAGAGCTGATACAGTCGCACTATAGACAACGCCGGGCACTTGTTGGAAGCTGCACTGGCCCATCATGCTTTGACCGGGTCGAAACGGTTCCTCAACGTAATGATCAAGGTGAGCCATAGGCACTCGGCGCCGCTTAGGACATCTGCTCACCGGCAGAACATCGACTATTTTGCGAAGCGGATCGGTCCCGGGAAGAGCCAGCTACATGGATACCCCGGCCATCCCGAGATCGAGCTTGCTGTCTTACGGCTCGCTGACCAGACGGGCGAGAAGCGATTCGCCGAGTTCGCCGACTACCTCGTCTCGGAGCGGGGCAGGTGCCGGGAAGATCTGGGTGGAGAGCGGTACTATACCTGGGAAGCCAAGGTCAGGCGAAAGGACACGATCGTCCATTGGCCTATCCAAGATATTCGCGACCTCAGGTAAGCGAACAGCCTGGTTGAGTCGTTACTCGGCTGACGGTCAGCTACAACTTGTCTCACGCGCCTCTGCACCAGCAGGATACCATCCTCGGCCACTCTGTTCGAGCCCTGTACCTCCTTACGGCTGCTGCCGATCTCGGCGGGTCGCATCTGGAAGACGCAAGGAGGCTGCTATACGATGCCATCGAGCACAAGATGTACGTCACAGGGGGACTCGGCACAGAACCGCAGGCAAGTCCAGTAGGAACCACCCCTTGGGGAGCAGAAGGTTCTGATATCGCAGATTGAAGGCTTCTCGGAGACGCCGTACCGCCTGCCGCAGTCGACGGAGGAAGGGGGATGCTACGCTGAGACCTGCGCGTCCATCGCTTGCATGATGGTCTGCGAGCGGCTCTTATCGTACGGATACGACATCAAGGCCCGCGACGCCATGGAGCTGTGCCTCTACAATGCTGCCCTCGGCGGCGTCTCCCTGAACGGCACCAAGTTTGCCTATGCCAACAAGCTTGCCACCTCCGGAGACGAGACCGCTTTCCGCCACGACTGGTTCGAAGGTTTGTCTTTCGCCGCAGATGTAGACTGCGCTGACCACTTCGTAGTGTGCTGCTGCCCACCGAACATGTCGCGGACGCTGGGCATCCTCGGAGGATACATGTGGCGCTCGACCGTCCGCCCTAGCAACAAATCGATCAATCTCGACGTGTACCTGTTCGGGTCCGCCGAGCGGTCGATCCAGTTGCCGGGCGGTGGTGTCGCTACCGTGAAGATGGAGAGCCAAATGCCGTGGAAGGGCGGAGCCAAGTGGCACTTTGACGCCCCGGAGGGATGGTGGTGGAATGTCCGCGTGCCGAAGCCGGGATATGCGCACAACCCGCACGTGAGTGGTTCTCATAGCCCCGCCGAGAACGCGCTGATGGGCTGCTGTAGCTCACTCTGCCCGGAGACAGGGCATCGGCCGAGGTGTTCTCGGGCTTCTACGCTTTCGGTGTAGACGGCCGCAAGTCAATAACGCTCGACTTTGACATGCCCGTCACACTGGTGGCGCCGCACCCGCGGACGCACCAGAACACACTCAACGTCACGCGCGGACCGATCGTCTACGTCGCAGAATCGGTCGACAACGCCGCCTTGGACCGCATGTTCAAGCATTTCGAGGGCGTCGGCATCAGCCCGACGGCCGAGTTCGAAGATGTGCCTATGACGGTCGAGGGCTTCGAGGTTGTCGGCCTGCGGACCAAAGAACCTGTGAAGGCGCTGGCGCGCCAGAAGGATTGCGAGCTGTATCGCGCAGTGGACGCCTCCGAGAACAGGTGGAAGGATCTGAAGGAGAAGCTGGTCTTCGTGCCGTGGTTCGCGAGAGCGAACAGGGGCGGCGCCGGACGACTTCGTACCGCTATGCTACGAATCGATTAGGTCTAGTTGGAGACAGTTTCGCTTGAACAGTTGTATGCAAGTCTGGATCACCGCTGTTGCTGAAAGCTGTTGAAGGATGTCATTGGGGCGAAGGATGACGGGCCAAGAGGTAGGCTCAGTAGCTTGGCAAATCCCTTCGAAAGCTTGTCGGTATACGATGATTCGAGCGTCTCCACCTTGACGCCGTTCTGGCCTATGCCTGGCAGGTCAGTCTGGGACCACTCGACCAGAAGCGAGACTCACGTCCACAGATAGAACACTGAGGTCCAGTCGATGTCTGCAACGGATAAGACAAACGGTCGAAGACCGCCACGATGTCTTCAGCGGAGAAGCCGTCTCTCGCAGGGAGGTCTATCGGTAGGCCGACCTGTACCGCCGACCTGACAAGCCTGCCGGCTTCATCCCATCCGACGCCAGACTCGTCGTCGTCATCCCGCAGCCGTTTCGTAAGGATGTGGCCCTCTACATTGACAAAGTCCCAACTGGTGCTCGCTAGCACCGCCTTGGCATCGACGCCAGAGGGAAAGACATTCTTGATTGCCTGGCCGACTTGCCACGCTCGGATGTTCCAGCTCAGACCAGGAAGCCCAACGGCGTCGACTCCGCCTGGGAAGACGTGCCTCGTGCCGCTCCCAAGGGCGCCGCGAACAACTTGGTTCGAGAAGTGGTAATTGTTCCGACATCCTCGCAAGGACGGCAACACCTGAAAGACGATATCGTGTACTTCGAGGGTCTCGAGACATGACCATTCTTCCTCCTTGAGCTTGTTGAGCCGAGCCACGAGCTGGTATTGTCCTCCGACCGATGCTTCCCGGTGCTCCTCCCATAGACTGCTTTCCACCAGAGGGAATGTCAGACATAGTGAAGTGGGCTTGCACGCTTTGGCAAGCGCCTCAAGCAGCGGCGGCATGCGGGAGGTGGTGTAGCCGCCTGACGACCATGTTCGGAGGTATTTGACCGCGTCGGGCCGAAGTGCGATCGAGCGGACTCTCGGCATGAAGGCATGATCGGATTGCGTCTGAGCCTCCAGGAAGAGCTGAACGGCAGAATCTGGCGGTATGTCGTCGATGGTCACACGCCTTACATGGCGCAAGGCGTCTAGTCGGCGAGCAGTCGCTGCCTTGAAGCCAAAATACGGCTCGGGATGCCTCACGTCGTCAGAAGGTCCGTCGGATCTGAGCGATAACAGGCTCCATGAGCGGCTGTTGATCTGTAGGTGTTCGTACAGCACTGGCGTAACAGCATGGTAGGCCGACTTGCTGACTTTCTGGAGACGTGCGATGTTATGGCTGTCCGCGTCTTCGAACAGTATCACCGCTATGCGATGAAGAATGTCGTCAGGTAGCGGCAGTCGGAGTGTTTTGACTCGGTCGGCTGGGCTACGTGGATCATCTAGTGGACTTGACGACATTTGAGACTAGAGCGCGAAGCGTATGAACAGGTGCACAGCAAGACCGGACGTCCGTCGTCGTTGGATTAGAGATGACGCCGGGTATTTCAATCCATATGAATTAGCCGAATTAGCCGGGTGTAATGTTCAAGAGGCGCCGCGGATAATAAATAGCAAGTGCTACAGTAGAAAATACATCTCTATTGAGGGCGAGCGACTGCTCTGGTACTTGGGTCGTATCGGACTTGCACGAATATTGAACAGGGCTCAATATCGATAGCTACAATCTCATATTCATATTCCGCCTGAATCGCAAGACTCAAATTCGCCGCAGCTCCACGACTTCGGAGACCTGCGACAGCGTGTCGCGATTCACAGACTTGTTGGTCAGGGTCAAGTCCTGCGCATGAATCAGTCCTGTCAGACCTCGTTGACCACTTGCGGACATACAGCCTTCGATGTCTGGGTGTATGTCTCCGTCGTCACGTGCACTGCCGTGGACTGTGGAAGGGTGCCGAGGCTGAAAGGGTATGTCTGTGGGCGATCAGCCAGTGGACCGAGCGTTCGTGTCAGAGGAGCTAGCTCACATGGTTCGCTCCCGAAGGGCCTTCAAGCTCCCGACGTATAGCGTGTCTCGAGTTGAGTACGGTCAACAAGCAAGAGACAGAAACCTTGGAGCCGAACCTAGCACAATCAGCGGGTCGGCACGTATGCCAGGTGCACATCGTGGAGACATACGTAAAGAGTATCGGCGCGGTACTGTCCTTCTTCGCGAGGAAGACTGCCAAGAAGATCATCGCTCTGGCATCAGCTGAGGTCTTCGGTATCACTAACAGTATCGTGGGTGGTAGCTGCGTCTCCGCAACCATACTGCCCAACGTCAGTCTTGATGACGAGCGATGAGCTGTGAATCACGCACCTGAGCAGACGGAAGATGAGCTTGTTGGTGTCTTGCCATCCGGTGCGGTACCTCCATAGCTGATAAGCGATCGTGCCGGTCGTCAGCAGATCTCCGACCATCGCTGTGGCCAGCTGAGCGTCATCAGTCAGGTGTTCGCTTTGTCCGATGCTGCCATAAGCGATCACTCACCCAGCCGACCACAAGCGACATGAAGAGATCGTCTCCGTACTCAGTGGGCGCCAGGACCTTACAAGCCAGAGCCAGGCTTGCCGACGACAAGCTGCTCTTAGTTCGCGACCTCATCGAGCCACTCACAAGATTACGAGCAGTGTTGCGCCGAGGACAGCAGACTTGTGGCAAAGCCGCCAGGCGCGTTCGGCGAAGAAGAGCTGATTGTGTTGGAAACTTGTTCTCGGAGCTCAGCTTCGACACTCACGGATACGGCGGTGCGGCTGTCAAGGGTCAGCAACGTCTGTGCTTCACCTCAGTGCCAGGCGACTCACCAGATCCCGTCAAATACGTAGAACCAGCTCGCGTCTAAGATGCCTGTCAACAGCAGACAAGGGCTGACATTATTAGGAATGCGTACATGCCATGCTGGTGAATTGGGCATAGAGACCAAAGTTGTTGACGAAGAGATTCACATTCCAAGCCAAAAGGCTGTGACGAGTGAGCGAGAAGATTCAAGGCTCCCAAGGTGTGCTCACAAGACACTGATTCCGATCGACCAGCCCAACAAGAAGAACTGGGGTGTCAGTGATGGTCGACGAGCACCTTGTTGTGGTACTTGAGGCTCACCACAAGAACTTGCACGAGGGGCCGGTCCTTCCCTCTGGACGTAGACACCCAGGTTGCGAACTGGACGGCAACCACACCCAGCATGAGCCAGTCAATGAAGGCTCTACGTGCCCCTAGTCAGCAATCCGCTTGGCCTACGTCCAGGCTCGGGCTCTGTGGGCTCACCCGATCAGGTATGGGGCGAAGTGCGGCCCCGGTGAGCCGGCGAAGAGGGCCTTCGTGTACTCCTCGGCATCTGTAATGTTGTGCTTCGCAAGGTAGTCTGACATGTTCGGGGTCTAAAGGTCTCCTAGGGGGTGATCGTCCGGAGCCCTAAGTTATGGATCTTCACTTCAATGGCTAGTCGATGATGGTGACGAGCTGTACAGAACGACTGTGCACAGAAGAGCCGGGTTCTTCACAGCCTGCGTACATGCACAGGTGATCGAGCCCTGGGACCGGCCGGCTAAAGGGCCAGGCGGCGAGCAAGGCCCAGAGCTGGCGCCAGGGAACGGAGATTACAGTCTGGATCAGATTGAGTGTGTCCACACGAGTATGCAGTCCAGGTCCAAAGGATCACATGCATGCACCCAAGAGCCTTTCCCAGCCCTTCACCCCCTGCCCTGGCTGGTGCCAAAGCGTGTGAAACTCGTGCACCTGACCTAAGCTCAAGCCAACGATAGATTCCCAGCACTACAACACGGCAAGGTCCGGAAGGTTTCCTCTCACGGTCGAGGTCCGGCTTCTGGGCTGAGGATCGGCGCGGTTCAGCGACTGAGCAGCCGGAAGCTCAATCTGCTCGGCCTGTTTGCCGTCAGCTCGGGACTGCGCAGCCTGGCTCACCACTTGATATCTCTCCGTATGCACGGTGATGTTATGGTTTGGTGGGATCCGCGTAGAGTGTCGGAAGGTGCTGATCTGAGAGGTGGATCAGTACCAACTTCGTAGTCTGCGTTGCACACCGGGACTCACACCTCCGCGGCTCCTCTCGGCCATCACATGCTGAGACAGATGGACACGCATGTTCAGCGCAAAGAAGAAGGAGATGGTGTATGTGATCGGCGCAAAGCAGAGAACAGCCCGAATGCTGCTGCTTGGATTGATCACGTAGATGAGCATGAAGCCGAGAGATCTGGCAGGGTGTGAGCCAGGGTCTCAAGGTCTGGTCACGGGTACTCACACGCATGTAGGATGGAGCTGGCTCTCGACCGTGACGCTTGAGACGTCAGCTCGAGTCGACCGGCGTGACACTTACACCAAGATCTTCTTGATTAGCAGATCGGTGTGCTTCCACCCGGTGCGCGAACGCAAGAGATAGGCAATGAGAGTGATGGTGATGAGCAGGTCACCCAACACCTCGACGCTGAGCTGCACCTCTCGGTCAGAGTCGTTCCCCGTGGTCGTATGGACCGCTCACCCAGAGGATCGTCCAGTTGACTGCGGTGACCATCTCCGCCTGATTGGCCTAAGAACTCAGATCAGCCACGGGATCACTCCTGCATCCAGCTCGAGGCTCACCGTAGTGATGAGTCGCGGGCTCTTGATGTACGTTCCGATAGCTCCGCCTGTGGAGACGATGCTGTGCGCTTAGCCCTCCCCCTCACCGGAGCAGTTTCGGCGCCTCACATGCAGGTGCAGACGACAATCAGATACACCTTGTTCTTGCCGGTCGCATTGTAGGCCCTCTCGGCGAAGAAGCTCTATACTCATCAGCGGGAAGACCTCCGCGCTTGGACTGTATCTCACCGAGACCAGCAACCTGGCGGCTGCCGCATACAGAAACCCGATGTTCGGGTCTTGACCGATCAGCCACTTCCCCCCTTCTCCTTAGCGTACGGTACGCACACTTCAGGTCATAGAACTGCGAGTACCTGTTGAAGGCGTAGACGTAGTTGTCCATGGCCCATTGAATCTGGCTGTCTGGATCAGCTCCGCAAGCCGACTTCGGAGGCCTGTCATTCACGTCACCATAGCTGCTGTTGCGATGGCCGCTGTGATGCACTGGGAACATCAGCCGGAAGCGCTTTCCCAAAAACGCCTACTGACCGCTATTCCTCGAACCCAAAGACGGTCCGTCGGTGCAACATGAGTGAGCCAGTGGGCGAACAGGGGAATGCCGACGCCGTACTGAAGCGCACTCAAGAATGGCCTGCCTCTGGTCAGACTTGTCGTCGTCCACTGTCACGGTCTCCGAGCAGCTTACCCGAGCAAGAACGGGCCGACCATCAGACCCTTGTCCGTCTGGAAGTAGGCGCTCATGATCCCTTCGATCACCGTATCATTGTAGCCTCCAAGATCCATCTCGACTGCTGAAACCCACTCAGTCAAGCTTGGAGAACACAGAGAAGCGAGCGAGCAACCATCAGCAGGATAGTCGTCCTTTTAGCTGACTGGCATGGGTCAAGCGAGAGGCAGGGCTCGAGCTCTGCATCACACTCCTCAGACATCGAGTCCTCTTCATCCCGGTCTCGCTACGGCCGCCGGACGGGATGAGACAAGCGCGTGGTCCGGGCACACACCACGCATCCTGAATGTTATGGGCCAAAGTGCCGGACTGCTGGGCAGTTTTCGCCGAAGGCAGAGAACGGGGCGTGTAGATGAGACCCTGCTTGTGTGTCTTCCATGAGGAATGGATACGACGCCTGGGCCTGAACACTTGAGCAGTCTGGCTGGTGTCCTGAGGTCCGAGCGGGCAAGAGCTTCGGGCCGGTGGAGGTGATCGGATGCTGACAGCAACATCCAGCGATGCTCCCTAAGACTCAGTCTTCGTCCAGCATGCATCGGGGCGGGCCGCACGACTACTAACCTTAAGCCTGCGATGCTGTCCAAGTGACAGCAGCGGGCATGTCGGAAGGTACATACTGAATTCTCGCTGATGACTCCCTGCTCTACTGTCAAGCTCACTTGCGTTTTGAGCCTTCAGGTCTGCTCAACATGTCTGGCCTGAGCACCAGCACGAACAGCCTCCACAGTATTACCCCCGAAAGCATCGTCGCCATCAACCAGGCTACCTCGGGCTTGAGTGACGCGCCGCGAGAAACCTGTCCGCGCTTGAGCCCCTCGCTGACGAAGATCGGTATCCACGCTCCTTCGCCCAGCGCTAGGCAGATGTATGCCAGCTTCTGCGTCTCCCTTGTGCGCGTGCCGAAGAGCAGTAATGGCGTGAGGACCGCAGCGACAAGACTGCCGAACATGCGCGTAAATAGGACGGCCGCCGGGTTGATCTGAGCCGGGTTGGCGAGGACGAGCGGCAAGATGACCCCAGGATGAGTCACGAGCGGGACGGTGCCCAGATTGGCGATCGCCTCGAGGATGAAGGCCTTGCGGAGGACGCTGTGCATGACGGGTAGCTTTGCACAATGAAGTGCTGATGGAGAGATTCAGCGAGCACATCTATAGTTAACTAGAGAAGCCGATCTTAGCGTGCTTGGCGAATGCGTCATCGATAGTCGGCGACTTTATCGTGATCACATACGCTTGTTCCCGTATCGGACTGGTATGTTCGCTCAGGTCACTCAATACCCTCGAGAGCGTCCATACTGAGGGCCTTATGCATGCGATGAAAGTTGCCAGGAAACCAAGAGATACCCCTCACGACCCACTGCGATCCCCGTCTGTACCCTCTCCCTGCAGCTTAGGCCGTCTTCCATCCCCGGCGCCTGGGAAGAAGCCATCCTGGGTGGGCGAATACGAAGCTGAAAATGCAGAGGATCATCGGCAGGCCGTCGAGGTAGGTGAAGTAGACCTCATGCGTGATGAGGTAGCCGGTCCATCCCTCGTTGAGCTCGATCGCACGGTAGACGCCTCGCACGTAGATCATGAGCGAGGCGAAGGCAACACCAGCCAGCAGCAGCTGAACCCTGCGGAGGGAGACGCGGGGGTCGGCACCGCCTGCCTCTGCCTCGATTGCGATGTCGTCTTCGGACGAGTGGCCAGATACAGCGGCCGGCGGCGTGCCAGCCCCCGCGGCAGACTTTTCAGCTTCAGCCGCTTGGGTAGCGGCCTGAGCGGTCTGACGACGGTGCAGGAATCCCCACGGCTTCTTGAGCAGTACTCGGGTGATGAAGTCTAAAGCAAGCATGACGAAGATGGTCATTGTGCCCAGCTGGAACAGGATACCAGCCAGCACTATCAGGGCATCAGCACGGTCCAGACAGAGCTTCCCCAGAGCAGAGCAGGACTCACTGATCCTTGTGCCGGGTCTGGGATCCTGGCCTGTCCTGGCCTTGACAGCCGCCTGTCCGCCTCCAATCGCCTGGAGCACCAAGCTGACAATGTCCGCGAGGACGAAGACGATGAGATACCATTTTGGCTTGAGGAGGGAGTAAGCCGGGCCGAGTCGCGTGATGCAGAAGCCGAGTACCGTGTATGCCCATGCTGAGAAGAAGGCCGGGCCCAAGATCAGGCTGCGGGGTCAGCAATGGTCCACATTCAGCCTGTTCAGGAGACTTACCAGCACGTCTGCATCAAGAACGGGTTGAAGTTGGAGGCTGACCAATGGCTCCATAGCCTGGCTGCCCAGCCGAGGACCTCGAGCAGACCGCCGGGCACGAGCGTCACAAAGATGACCCAGTACTTGTACTTGATGGCCAAAACGACGTGCGCCAGCGTAGCCAGCGAGTATGTCACGACATAGGCGATGCCCGGCGCCAGCGAGGGGATGTATCCGTACAGCGACCCTCGAACCACGACGTCGGCCCGCTCAGCCAGAGCAGCTACGACGCTCATTTTGTCGAATCCGTTCAGACTGTCCAGGTTCAGAACGCTAGCGCAGATCTCAGCCGGTCTGTGTAGGAGTCAAGAGTCGTTTGCGAGATACCAGCCGATGCAGACGATTGTTTTTCAAGCGACATGGCGACCGAGCGGGGTCGGTGCGGGTTCCCCGACGCTTCAGGCGTCTCGTCTGGATATAGAGGAACCCCCTCGGCAGGTTGAAGCGGGGACGGGCATCGATGAGCGTGCGTGTCGTAACTTCCCACCAGGTACGCCGACCGTCTGGCTGGTATCCATGCCAGCATGAGGCTTCTTCTAGGTCCACGCAGGGTCTTGGCAGCGCCCACATCGCATAACTCACGGAGCCGGCCGCCGAACCGGAGGTAAGTTATCAGGATAGATCGGGGATCCCGACAGTCAGTCCGACGCTGCCCGGCTTTGGCTTCGAAGTAGATAGGCTCATATATCAGTCGACAGATGTCGTACTGTGATCCTTGCATGGCGAAGACCTCTGACGCAGACAAGAATGACCGATTCGGCCGGGACTTGGCTTTGCAACGAGAGCCTAAGCAGAACGGATCTCGATGAAGGCCCTGATGATCAGGTCCCTTTCACAGTCTACCCACCAATGCCTTCCGCGGGAGGGACGGCCTCAACTTGATATCGCTTCAGTGTTCGCCTGATCGTGCATCTCATGGATTCCTTTCTGAAGCCTGGAAGGCGTCGTTTCTTGATCATGTCTCGGTCGCGCCGTGGACACGCCCTCCCATTGCGCCACTGCGACGCGAGCTAGCTGCTGCGCGGAAGACCTCGGTTCCGTCGACTTAGCTTGACTACGAGCTAGACCTTCTCGCGTGTCGCCTTATATAAAGACCGACGAGTCATCGATCTCCACGATCTCGCTGTGAGATTCTATATCCATGTCGTCCAGCCTTGAGCAACCCATGACCCATCCGACAGCTGATGCGTCGCAGACCTGGTCGCGATTGATCAGGTTTCGCGCGGACGGCGACCCGACGATCTACTATGGCGAGCCGGTGGACCCGGAGATCGATGTCGGTCTTACCATGAGTGAGGGCCATGACGTTGAGGCGTGGATCATTAAGACCTCCTCGCCATGGGACACGAGTGCCCAGAGGACCAGTGAGAAGAAGGTCGTTAAGACGGTGAGCACCCCTCGTCAGCCAGGACACGAGTCCCAGAGCTGCAGCTGACCTCGTTGGACAGCTCCTTGCGCCCGTCTCAGCCGAAATGAGCGGTGCCGTCCGGGCCATCGGTCTCAACTACAAGGATCACGCTGTGAGTAGAGCAGAGGATATATCAAGAAAACGACGAGCTTCCTACTGATGTTTGATAGGCGGAGATGGGCTTGGATCTGCCCGCTTGCCCTGCTGTCTTCATGAAGCCCGCCAGCTCACTCAACGACCCGCTGGGCACCATCCCGGTCTCGTCGGCGTGCCACGACGCGCAGCTCGACTACGAAGTCGAGCTGGCTATCGTGCTCGGCCGCACCGTCAAGGACGTCTCGCCGGAAGAGGCGGTCAGCTGCATCTTGGGCTACACCGTAGCCAACGACGTGACCGCTCGCGACTGGCAACGCCGCGGGGGCACGCAGTGGTCATACAGCAAAGGTCAGTCGACCGATCTCGTTGACCTATATGTCCGTCGCTCACGCTACCATCCAGGCTTTGATGGATTCTGCCCTCTCGGACCGTGCATCGTGTCAGCCCAGACTCTGCCGGACCTCAGTGTCCTGTCCCTTCAGACGCACCTGAATGGCGAGCTGATGCAGGACGGGCATGGCAGAGAGATGATCTTCTCTGCACCGGAGTATGTCTCGGGTTAAAAAGGTGACTGGACTGACGGCGTATAGAATCGTGTCTTTCCTCTCGCAAGGGACCACTCTGCCCGCGGGCACGGTGATCATCACGGGCACCCCGCCTGGAATCGGGGATGGCAGGGACCCGAAAGTTGAGTTGAAGAACGGGGACACGGTGCGCTGCACCATATCTCACGGGCTCGGCTCGATCGTCAACACTATCGAACACATCTGACCCTCGGCAGCCGAGCTGTATCCGGCCAACAGGCCCTGTTACATTCCTCAACCGCGTTGCCGCTTCCATCAATGTCAACTGCCTATAACGCCTGGCGACTATCATGACCATAACGCCGTCCATTCTCAGCTCTCGTGATTGTATATGATGATGCCCCGTACACATGCAACATTCTGTGCAGAGTACAGCGGCCTGCGTCACATGGCAGACTTCGAGCCCCAGCTAATGCCATAGATGCATGCGTCAGATTTAGCCGCGACCGGTCGAGTGACGCGGCCCTTTAACCCCGTCACGTGCTAACCCATGAAGCCGAAGCCGCTGCTGTACGCCATGGGCTTGACGTTGGGATGGGGCACGGCGTCGAACTGGTGATAGCTGAGCTGGCCGTCGGCCTGCATGCGGACGTAGGCAGCCTTGTTGCCGGTCGAGTCGCAGTAGTTGGGACACGAGAACGTGGTGATGCACAGCCCGTCGTGCTCGATCGCGTAGCCATCGGCACGAACCTCGTGCGATCGGATGACGGCCGTGATGTGGTTGAGCTCGCACCATCGGCGCGTGACGTCTGGGCCGAAGCCGAGCCCAACGCCCCGCTTGGAAGGACCGCGACCGGGCTGTTCTTGCGGGTCGGTCCACAGCAGCTCGCACATCAGACCTTCCTGGCCGGGCTGCTTGCCGAATCGATCGATCGCGGCGATCTCCTCCAGCTTGACGCCGTCTTTGCTGACGGGCGGGCCTCCGTGGCAGATAGCATACCGCTTCTTGCCCTCTGGCGACAGGATGGCCGGCTTGGAACCCTCAGACTTAAGAGACGAAGGGTCCTGGCTGGCCGACACGAGCGTCATCAGGGGCACTGCAGAGTCAGCTGAGTCCACAGTGTGTTAGTACCACATCACTCACAAGAGGTAAAGACGTCGGCGAATAGCTTGTACGTCATCTCGCCCAACTTGGCCTTGACCTCGCCCTCGAAACCGTACACCTTGTTCATGTCTACATGGTCAGCGTCGTCCAAAGCCCAGCGTGGAGGAGCGCACCGTTCGTCTCGTGGTTGCCACGGTTGATGAAGACATATTCAGGGTACAGCCACTTGTAAGCAAAGGCAGTGAGCGCGACCTCAAGCGACCACGATCCCCGGTCCACGAGATCCTGCTTGGGTCAGCTTTGATCCGCTGTGTCGTTGCCGAAGACTCACTCCGTTGAACACCAGGTAGTGCTTCTCGGAGGGAGGCTTGATCATGTCGAGCAGGTTGCAAACGTCGAAGAATTGCTTCCAGTCGTCAGCGCAGTTCCCATCTGAATCGCAGCCATGCTACTCACTCCGTGAGTATCACCGATGATGTCGCAGACGGCGCCTTCGGGCACAGTGACCTCGACCAGACTCTTCTCCTTCTCGACGATGCGCTTCACGCCGAGAATGATCTCCCAGGCTAGTCTCCGGGGGATTTTGCCGCCCTTCTTGAAGCTGGCAATCATCCCCTCGACAAACTCGGGTGTGGGCGTGTAGCTTGCGTTCGGGTCATCTGGCACGATCGGCAGGGGCATGTCGTCCGACTTGGCCTTCAAGTCCAGCGGGCAAGACCCCGTTGCGATGAGATCGATACACCGCTGAGACGACGTCTCGCTCTCGCCCACCGAGATGGCCTAAGACAATGAGCACCGACGCTATCCAAAGAGCCCGCAGCAGACTGACCTTCTCGAATTCTATGCGCCTGATCAACTTCCTCGTCGCGTCGAGCTGCTCTCGAATAGCCTTGTCCGCGGGCTCAAAGCTCAAAGCCGCCTTGAAGTCCGGCACGGCAAGCGTAGGCCGCAGAATGGCCAGGTAGGAAAGACCCCTGCGGTAGTACGCCTTGGCGTACTGCGGGTTGAGCTCGATCGCCTTAGCTAGGAGCATGTCAGCTCTTATTACAGCCTCGCTTGACGCATGACACACTGGCGTCGGCAATGGCGGCACCATGCTCTTCGAGCTTGTATTTCGACATGGCCCGGTTGTTCCACAGCGTCGGTTCCTTTGGGTTGAGCCGGATCGCATCGGTGTAGAGATCAATGGACTGGTTGAAGTCCTTGGCTGCGAGCGTCAGCATCGGGAACACTCCTGCTCAAACGACACCTAGACTTACCCTTGAAAGCCGCATTGGCCTTAGCCTTGAGCTCCAGGGCCTGAGCGCGGTCCTCGTCGGTGATGATCCTGTTCTCGTCGAACTCGAGCTCCAGCTCGCCATCTGATGAGACTACACGGGCGTCAGTACAGCCTCAGACTCATTGGTGTGCCGGCTCGACTAACTGGAAAGACCGGCCAGAGACGTCGCAGATAGCATGGGCGAAGGAAAAGGGGTAATGTCGTCGTCCAACGTCGAGTTCGAGGACGACGCGACGGGCGATTCAACGCCAGTGATGGTCGCGCTCAGCGCGTTTCGCAGCTCTTCATGACTGGGATCCGACATGGTGGCGACGATCTCAATGAAGGCGGGTTGAGGGTGCACACGATCAACCGATTCTAAAGATTTTGATCTTTTGGAAACCGGCAGAACCAAAACAGGATGAGCAAAGTGGAGGCGGAATCAATCGTTGCCGCCCAAGCGGTGTTACAAAGTGAAGTCTACTATCGGATCTCTAACGTGCCCCTCAACCATGCATCTCGGGCCGTCAGATGTATCGCCGTGCGCGGATGCGGAGTTTGCCAATGAATGGATGCCTTGCCCGGGGTGTCAGGCTCGGGGACGACCTTCCCGATGGGGGAGACGAATACTGCCTTCTGGCCTTTAGGAAAGGAACATGTCTGCCTTTGCGGCCGGCCGATGATGGAGTGGGCTCCCCTGCTGCTTCCATCGAACTTATCAGGTTGAGTAGCGAACGAAGCGAGCAGCGATGCGCAGCATGGGTGCGAGCGGGCAGTGGTTGCGACGAGGCTTGTTGTTGTAGGTCGACTTGCGGAAGCACCGCTCAGGAGAGTCTCGCCTTGAGGTGCGGTATTCGTTTGACCGCTCGGACCAGATATGGGTAGATCGCAATCGACAGTATGGTAAAACAGACCAGAGACAGAGACAGCACGATGATGCTGATGACTGGCTCATCAGCAATCTGCCCATTCGTTCTCTTGCTACGACGCTCACTTCTCCACAAGAATCTACTCTTCTTCCGAGACTGCTTTTGCAGTGCTCTCAGCTTGACAAGCTCGGCGACGTAGAAATTCACCTGTCCTGTCAGCGACAATCAGAATGAATACGCACAATCTCCTGCTTCCATTCTTCGATAGTCGACCACCCTTCAGACTTATGGAACTCGCGGTCGGGGTACGTTTCAGCAAGGATCGGTACCCATGGCGAATTGGGCTCGCGAACCCGTTCCACCTTGGCCTCATCTTCCGCAATGATCGCATCTAGTTTTGCGCGCAGCCGGGGGATCTGATCTGCCGTCGCTGCCTGCAGTGACGCCGTCGCTCTCTGCCGGATGGTCAGCTAAATCTAATGACATAACACACAGCCTCACATCTGCCAGGTCATCCGTCTCGGCAATTCTGTGCATCATGCTCGGGATGTCCGTGAATAGGCGGTGCTCGATCGTAGACTGTGCCCTGGTTAGCAAGAAGGAGGCGCTTTCAAGCTTTGAGCTCGCCTTGATAGACTGGATCTTGAGTTCCTGCTCCCGGCAGGCGGACAACAACCGATCCACCTCGTCCTCGAGGTGGCTTCGGAGGCGTCAGTTCCATACCGGTATAGAGTACCGATGTCACCTACAAAGTGGTAACAGTGCCATAGCTGCGCTTTGGCTTCGGAGGTCTAGGGCGCAGATTCTGTTGTCCAGGTGTTCGAGGCGAGCTTGAGCTCGCGGTAGCTGTCGTATCTGGGGGGACGCCGAAGGACCCTCCGGCGGGAGCAGAGGTAATCTTCTTCGCGGGCGATGTATCCGACGGCAGCTTTGTCTGTTTGCGAGCGACGGGACTGGTGGCGAGAGATCCAGGGAGGTAGTGGAACAAGGCCGGGTTGGCCATCATATGGTCCGCCATGCTGGCGAGTCGGTAGGACCTCTTCAAAGCAAGGACCAAAGCTCACCTACCGTGGTCATTTCCGGGAATGTCCCGGTGTTGAGTGGGGCAAGTGGGGGACCACAGATGAACTGCGTCATCTGACTTCGGAACGATGGTGGAGGTGAGAACCCGAGCAGGCGTATGCTAGGATAGCATGGGCAAAGCAGGGATCGCTCGGGTGAAGATCGATAGCGCTCTGTATTATACTCTACTTCCCAGCTACTCAACATGCCCGAGCAGCCTAGTGCCGAAACGGAACGAGATGCCGCTGGCGTGCCCATCCGCGGTATCCAGGACTACGCCCTGATCGGCAACCTGCGCACGGCGGCATGCGTCTCAGTGGACGGCTCGATCGAGTCCATGTGCATCCCGTACTTCGACTCGCCGAGCGTCTTTGCACGAATCGTCGATGCCAACAAGGGCGGACACTTCTCCATCACGCCCACATTCTCGTTCAAGCCCAAGCAGGCGTATGCGCCCAACTCGAATGTCCTCGTCACCAAGTTCCTCAACGACGATGGCGTCGGCGTCATGACCGACTTGCTCGTTCCCAAGGGGGCTAACAGGACCGGCAGCCAGAGCAGGGCGTTTCTGCCATGGCTGATCCGCAAAGTGGAGTGCATCCGAGGCACTGTTCCCTTCCGGATGGAGTGTGCCCCTGCGTTCAACTATTGCCGGGACAAGCACACCTTGGACGTGAGTCCAAACCCCGGATTGAGGAGGGAACCTCGCTAAATAGCCAGCTGGTGGACGATGACTCGATCACGGCTGAATGCAGCCACACAAAGAAGGCGCTGTTCACCTCGTCTTCTCTGTCGCTCGACCTGCGGTACCTCGTGTGGACAAATGAGGACAATGTCAAGGACCCGCAAGTCGAGCTCCGCAGCGAGACGCTGCAGAACAGGGAGCTTCTCGGTCCGGCCGCTGTCTCCGAGTTCACGCTCGAAGAAGGCCAGGTCGTCGTGTTCATCCTGCGAGAGACCGGCGACTTCTCGTACTCGAATGCAGAGCACGAGCGCGTGGCCAACCCGAAGCCTCAGCGGGCCGAGACGCTCGGCGTCCCGCTCGACCAGCTCCTTCAGGCCACGAGCCGGCTCAGGCCCAAGACCAACCCGATTCTGACAAAGGTGGGTCTTTTGCCCGAGGCATCTCACTGACTTTCAGTCCCTGCTCAATGCCTTGATTCGTGACACGCAGCTCTACTGGCAGAACTGGATCGACAAGAGCAAGTACAAGGGCCGATGGCGTGAGGACGTGCACCGCTCGGCCTTGGTTCTGTGCGTTCGGTGGTGCCGCGCCATACTTGGCCTCTTTCGCTGACGATTAGGAAAATGCTCGTGTTTGAGGAGACCGGGGCCATCGTAGCAGCTCCCACATTCTCCCTGCCCGAGTTCCTCGGCGGCAAGCGTAACTGGTGGGTGATCGAACACTGCAGACAAGAGGCCCGTCTGAGTATCGCAGGGACTATCGGTTCACCTGGGTGCGAGACACCTCCTTCACGCTCTATGCGCTCATCCGATTGGGCTTCACAGAAGAGTGAGTCCCCTCAGACCCCGGGCGGGAGCTGATTGACAGGGCCAACGCATACATGGATTTCATTCTGAGCCGTCTGAAGGATAGGGTGAGGATCTTGTCACGAACAGAACTGATCAACAGAACTCGGACGGCTCGTTGCAAATCGTATACACAATCCACGGCGGCAAAGACTTGGACGAGTTCGAGCTGGACCATCTCGAGGGTCACAAGGGCTCTAAGCCCGTTCGGATCGGCAATGGCGCGGCGGACCATATCCAGCTGGATATCTATGGCGAGCTCATGGACTGTATCTACCTGGCGCAGAAGTACAGCAAGCCTCTGGTACGTCTCCTTTTTACCCGCAATGGCTAATGCCGCAGAGCTGGGACAGCTGGGTGGCCGTCCGGCAGGTCGTCGATTACGTGTGCGAGCACGTGCACGATGCCGACTTGTCGATCTGGGAAGTCCGCGGCAAGACCAAGAACTTCCTCTACTCCAAGGTGATGATGTGGGTCGCGCTCGACCGCGGCCTACGCCTGGCCGATAAGCGGTGCTTGCCGTGCCCCAACCGCCTCAAGTGGCAGGAGACTAGGGATAACCTGTACGAGGAGATCCAGAGCAAAGGGTGGAAGTGAGTCCGGCCGGGTCCGCTCCTCGCTGACCGCAGCGATGAGAAGAAGTACTTTGCCCAGTCGTACGAAGACACCGATAGCCTCGACTCGGCAGTACTCATCATGCCCCTGGTATTCTTCATTTCAGCCGCGGACCCGCGATTCACCTCCACCCTCGACGCGATCCTCAAAACGCCCGAGAAGGGCGGCTTGACGGCCAACTCGATGGTGTACCGATACAACACCGAGCTGTCAGATGACGGAGTCGGCGGCGAAGAAGGCGCGTTCAGTCTGTGCACCCTGTGGTGCATCGAGGCTCTGACCCGCGCCGGAGTGTACCACAAGCCCTACTTGGAGAAGGCGTATGTCGTCAGGACCCCGCGTACCAGTTCGGCTCTTGCTAATGACACGGCAGAGTCAACATGTTCATGGACTTCTTGGGCTACGGCAACCACGTCGACCTCTACAGCGAGGAGATCTCGCGGGGCGGCGAAGGTCTCGGCGTAAGTCGGCCGCCTGGCCGTTACACTCAAGTGCCACGAGCTGACCCGGGCAGAACACGCCACAGGCGTTCTCACATGTCACCCTCATTTCCGCCGCTTTCAACCTGGACCGAGCGTTGGGCGGCTCCGCTATATAGCACTTGTAATATCACGCATGCATCCACGTCCGGCCTCGCCGTCGGACGCCCGATGACGATCCTTGAGAGCTCGGAGGCAAAACGACGTTCGGCCTCGGAGGCATTTCGAAGTCGGTGCCAAGTCTTCTTATAGGAACGAGAAATCCTCCGGTTTATCTTATCTGCCCATCGATCGCTCAAGAGCGCCTTCACGGGAGCGTATAGCTCTGCAGGTGTCGATCTCTCGGAGAGGTCTAGGGCTTGATGGTGAACATACTTCCATCGCAACGAAGACCTCACAGAGCAGGTCGTCCGATGGTGTCCGTAAATCCCCCTCTCTGATTGGCCAGCGCAGGTCTACGGTGGCAAGTCATTCCTGACGAGTCGGACGGGACCCCTACAGATCATACTTGTTGCGCGGGTGCGGCGTCCGCCCCGCTCCCTCATAGCTGCGCTGGGCTGCGCTACGCCTGACTGCGCGATATCCAAGGCTTGCGGCTCGCGATGTGATTTGTGGAACCCACCCGTACGGACCATTTCGCTCTCCACCTCGGTGGGCGAGATGACATGACCGAGGTTCCCGGCATCGGTCATAACCTATGTGAGACCGATCTATGTTCGCGCACCACCCACGGCTGTGCACGCGCCACCGGCTCAAGCGGCGCTGAGAGGCGCATGTGTCTGGGCCCCTTCGCAGCGGTGTACAACTTAGCGCGCTCATCACCGAGATCGGCTCTGTGCGCAGGCAGGGCTGACTCGCTGACAGTCTGCCTGCCTACTGTACATCACTTTGACCCAGCTGCGCTCCGCACAGAACCGCCGCGCGCTAATTATGATGCCATAACGTTGCGTGCACATCAGGTACCACCCGGTTCTTCGGCAGAGCCTGACCCAAGTATAGCCTGCCCAGACGAGACGACTCCCGCCAGCGCCCGGTGAAGTGGTAGGCCAAACTCGGCACCGGATTTGGCCGGCAAGTTCGGCAATTCCTCCCGTCCAAAGGGGCACAGAGTCGTTCGACTCCTACAGGAGGATTAACGTGGCGCACGCTTCGCTCCGCTCGGTCATCAGGACACAGAGGGGAGGGGGGGACCGAGGCAGAGTGCCAGAAGGCAATCTATTCGGGACCGCAGGCGCAGGCGGTCTAGTCTCCGATCCGCGCAGGTCGTCCCGCTAGTCTGGACCCGTGCGGATCTGGTCGGCGGGCGCTTCAGCCGATAAACACCGCCGACTCGATAGCTGCTGTGCCGAGCGTGCGCACGTTTCGTCTCGCACGACACTACCGACCACGACGACGTCGTCGTGGCGAACACCCTCTCCCGTGTGAGGCCCCGTGCCCGGGGGCGCGAGCGCGTGGACAAGCATGCGTCGGCAGGGACTATCCCGCCCCCAGATCGCATATCTCCGGCAACGGCAAGCACAGATGGAGCGCGATGTCTCTCCGATCCTTAGCCATTCCCGTGCGGCTCAAGGGCGACGCCCGAGGTAGAGTCGAATTACGCCGTATCGGGCCGATATTTGGCACGTCCCTAGGTTCACCTGATAAATACTGGTTGAGCGGTCGCTTGCGACTCCTGTCGAGTGCATGCTGCATCGTATCGTGTCTAGAGCATCTCGAGCTCGTGCTGATCATCCGGCTTGAGCATAGCTATAAGCAGACCAAACGATATTCGACCCAGTTTACCATTGCTACTGCCCTTCTCCGAGGCGCGCGTCCAGCAAAGCCACCCACACACGGTCTAAAGGGCAGCGCAACTCGGAAGACCTTTCCAATTGTCCGCGGCTTCCTAGCCAGCCTCTTCAGTGCCCGACCCAGTGTCCCAGTCGGCCAGACACCTTCGGTATAGCATTATGGGTGAACATCCATCACCAATTCTGCCCCGTCGAAAGAGCGGAAAAGGCCATCGCGTAAGACCACCACTGACATACGGGAACAGCTGTTCGACGACGGTGCACCGGCGAGATTCCAGAACTGATTGCTCGACACGCCTGCCGAAGGATGTCGTCTTCGTCCGGGCGGCACAACTCACACGGCGGTGTTCATGTTAAATCCGAAGGAAGGTGTAGGTGGACCAGTCATTTCACTGCCACGATGAAGCTGATAGCCATTACAGCTGCGCCGCAGCAGCCACTGCGGAGGGGTGATGCATGCCTCATGTGCCGCGCGAAGAAGCTGGCGAGTTGTTTTGGGCGCTGCTAGGCGAGTATATTGGCTGATAAACTGCAGAAGTGCTCCGCCACCAAACCGACATGCGACCAGTGCGCGAAGCGCAGAGACCGGTGCGTCTACGATGCAGTCCGGCCCGCCTCCAGGGTCGAGCGACTCGAGCGCAAACTCGCCGAGATGGACGAACAAGACCTCCAAGAGGCACTTGCCGCTCGACGACATTCAGTCTCGGCCGCTAGCACAACGCCGCTCAGCATGTCTTTCCCTCCCGCCACGACTATACCTTCCCAGGGGTCCTACGTGACGTACCCTCCCGTCTTTGATCTCAGCGGTTTCTCGTTCCCCAGCTCGATGGGATCGATCGACGCCGGTGGTACGAGCAGGTCCTCTGCGGAGTGGCAACAGCCTCGCGCGCTGTCCGCCCCGGATGCGCTCGTAGGGCTGCCGGGACTAGGCTGGACAGCTGGTAGCACACCTTCTACGTCGACAGGCGGCGGCGGCAGTATGCCTCTCGACTGGCAGTCCCTCAATGGCACGAACAACCTGGAGTCCCGATGGGACAACGGTCTGACAAGCTCGGGCAGCGGGTTTCCCTACAACGGCTCGTTCTCGAGCAATAACGTCGCGCCCGACGCGCAAACATCCTTCCTCGGTGTCGGCCTCGACCCTTCGAGCTCGCTTATGAACTCGCCGTCCACGTACCCGGCGGGTCTGTCCTCTAGCAGTCCGCTGATCAACCCACTCCCCTCTACACATGCCACGATGGCTGGCAATACGTCGGGCACATCATTCGACCTGAGCTCCCTGCAATTCTCACCCGATGGCCAATCGTACATCCCGACACTGAATCCGGACTCCCTCGGGCTCAACGAGGACGCGACCCGGGTTCAGCTGCACGAGCGCGACATCTCCCAATCTGCGAGAGATTACCTCCTCGACCTATTTTTCGCGCCACCGCGCGAGGCGTTTGGCTCCGAGTGCTGGACCGAAGGCCAGTTCCGCGCTCGGCTCGACTTGCCCCCAGGTCAACGTCCACACTCGTGTCTCCTCTTGGCGATGTACATGACTGCCGCGTCGGGATCGTATATCCCGGCCGTGCGGTCGCTCGCAGACAGCCTGTACGGACTCGCCGTCGTCAAACTCGACGAGGCTATCCAGAAGCAAGACCGTATCCTCGATGCCACCAACGCAGCAAAGATGCTCTGTAAATGGCTCTTTGCCCGGGCGCGGGCGCTAGAGGCGTACCAGATGGCATACAAGATGGTATCGTGAGTTCGGCTCAATTTGCCACCCGGTAGAACCTTTGCTGATCGTGGCAGACTTGCCTTGGTTTGCAGACTACACCAGATTCCGACCGGCATCTTCGACCCCAACAACGCCGTGCTCATGTCGCCCGAGACCTGGCCGATCATTGGCCCGCCCAAGGATCAGTGGGAACTGGGTCAGCGCATTCATGCCTTGTCAGTCATACCCGCCTCACTCCGTCACAATATCCTAACGTGCGTAGCTGGGGCATCTGGGGCAACGATATTGGATCTTCATTCATGCTGCCGTGGCCAAGGGGCCTGAGGGACGAAAATGTCACCACCCCGCTGCCTCGTAAACCGGAAGAATACCTTGATGTGAGCCGGTCCATCCCGAAAGAGAAAATTTGGTTGCTGACCGGATGTCAGGGCAGCGTCAAGCATCAGCCCGACGTGACCTTCCGTGATCTTTATCTGGATCCCACCAAGATTTGCACCTTTGACAGCCCGATGTGAGTGACACGCGCAGCGAAACAAATACTGCCGACTGTCTCTGACGACTGCACAGAGTGCTCCTTGCTCTGGCTGGCCACCTTCTCGCGCGAGCGAGAGGTCTGCGGGATGAGCCTCGAGAAGATCGATCATCGTTCTCCACTCCGGTTGATAGAAGCACGGCAGGCCGCTTTGTCGCGCACGAGAGCCACCCTCGAGCATACGCTGAAATCATGACCGCCTCGCGAAACTTGCAGGAAATCCTCAGGGCTACCATACCTATCGATCCACTCGGCAGCCCTCCATGGCAATCACCAGACGTTGCTTTTGCTGTACGTACCATCAAACCATCTTCCAGGCTCGACTGACGTGCGGTAGCACATCGCCGTTATGGCGGCGCGAATGCTCTTACACAACGCCGACTCCACAGCCCCGGTCGACGCCGCCCGCGATGTCTGCCTCTCTGACGCACATGAGATCGCCGGCACCATCCAACTGTGGATCCGACAAATACACATTCAAGAAGCCAGTGAGGCGCAGTCCCGGCTTTCAAGCGGAAGCGGCGCTGCTGCAGCCTCGGGCGCCACAGCAGGCACCACGCGAAATCGGAACGGGATCGGCGGGCCGTACTTCCTCTATCCATGGGTATGGACCGCGGAGAAGCTACGCTCAGGAGCGGGTTCGCATCGCGCGGTCGGCAATGAGACCGAGGCGATCAAGTGCGAGCGCGATGCCAAGATGATCATCGAAGGGCTCAAAACGCAGAATGTTCATTGGTTTGCAGGGTGAGCTCGTGAAATGACATGTGTATCAGGAGCGCGTCGCTGACGTCTCTCAGAGCTAAATACGAAGAATTAATCAGCTCGCTGTGATAACTTTCTATCTACATGGCAGGAGAAGAAGACGACTCGGGGACAATAATAAATGTAGAGCATCGTGTCTGTATGCCACCCCGCCATGACGTGGTATTTTATTTAGCCCGACGGCTGAGATTTCGCTGTTGCCATGCCTAGTCCATCAATTGCAGACCGCTTGCTGCACTTCCTTGGTACAACAGCATAACCATGTCTGGCCCATCGTTTCCCATTCGACGACTCTTCAGCAGTAGTGTGAGATCACTCGAGGGAGCGGCCGGAGCCGCCCCTCGATCGGCGTCCGCGTTCGCGCGCAGAAATGACTCTCCCGACGCCCGGTCACCCCGGGCAGCCGGGTCGACGTCTGGGCCGATCGGTAGTAGAGCCGCGCCGAACGCAGCCTACCAGGACAACCTGGACCGTACCAGGAGCATGCTCGCTTTCCGTGGCCAGGCGGACGCCGAGGCACGAGCGTTGGCTGCGATCGACGAGGGCCGCAAAAAGTTCCACCGGGGAGATGTCCGTGTTACACCCCTGCGAGGGCCTGTTAGACCGCTTGCGCTGACGCCTGGCAGTTGATCCACCCACACCACATGACGCGCGACTCTTTGTACCCCGAGAAGAGGCCCAACGCACGACCACCGCTGCTCGGTCCGCCGAAGCGGCTTGCGAAGCAGCTCGACCCGTTCTACATCACGCGGACGAACCCGCTCGACTACGTCCTGAACCCGCACTTCTCCGGAGCGTTCACCAACCAGATGGGGCGGATAAAGTCGCGGGCGCAGACCGGCCTGACGTGGAAGTCGCAGCGACTCGTGGGCAAGATGGTCCGCCGAGCTCGCGCCATGGGCATCATCAGCCCATGGAGCAACCAGCCTACACCCGGAGGGTACGGCTACATCGACTCGGAACCCAGGTTCCGGCGGTAGACTCTGGAGAACGCAGGACAGACGGGCAGTATAGAAGCGCAGCAGCGCTGCGTATATGTTGCCGGGCATGATTGGGTGGACAGTCCTTCGAGATCCAACATCATGCACGATATACAGGATACTGCTGGCCCCAGGTGACCCGGCGCGTGCGCTAATGGTACATACACATAATGCTCCTCATATGATTGCGGTGGTCCCGAAGTCCCGCCTAATATGGCTTCTCGTTGATGGTCATAGCGTTGGCTGCTATGTTTTTCCGCCCAGAAGAGAAACCGTAGATGTAATTTCTATTTAACGATCAGCACTATCACCCGTCTCCCACGCGAGTGGACATACCGGTAGTAGTCGTCGTCGAGCTTGTTCTCAAAGTAGTTTGCCCGGACGCGGAAGAAGACAGCCGCTGTCAACAGCGAGTCCGATCCTGCCTGGTGCTGCGGTCCTATTCTCTGCACCTGCTCTCTGTTAGCTTATGCAGCCTTTATAGCGCAGCGCTTGTCGACGAACCCCGATTGACTCGGCAATCTCCTGCAGACCCCCTTTGAGCGTCCGTACGCTGCGCACCATGTGCTTGATGTCGTAGATGTACGGGAACCAGATAGCCAGAAGCCGGAAGAAGACGTTTTCGTCCTGCGGTAAAGGCTCGCACGTCAGGATCTTCAGCAAGTAGCCAAAATCATATCCCCTGCGTGTGTCAGCTACGTACGGGCGCTACCCCTAACAGACGCACGAGTGGAATGAAACCCATTTGACGTTGTCAAACAAGACAAATCCAGAGGTGACGAGCAGCTCCCCAAAGTACTCGATATCGATACCGTCCTCCTCGTTCCGCTTGAAATCGATGCCCGAGTTCTTCAGCAGCTCGATCGAGTCTGGGGCGTACATGTCCTCGCTGCACGACGTCAGTCATGAAGCATATTTTGCAGCCACGGCAATCGTCACGCCTGCTGTCGTGCCGCGATAACTGACTTGAGATTGAACTTGAAGTTGAACTGCCAAGTGGCGAGTTCGGGCGAGTTGCCATTCTCGTCGCACAGAGTCATGCCCAGCTGGATGATCTTGAGCATGTCGACATTACACCGCATGGTCTGGAAGTGGTAGTCGGACCCCGTCTTGAAGTTGCCTATAGGCCGGGCGACGATTCCCGGGAACTCAGTGTCCTGCCGTCGTAAGCACGTATACCCGACCAGACTTGCTCGCCAGCTCGAGATCTGTACGCACCATCGACACGAATGGGTACTGGTCAATAGCCGCCCGCATGGCTGCGAACTCGGCTTCGAGGTTATCGGCCCATACCTGTTGGACATTCAGCCTGGCGCAATCGACCGAATGCCTGTTAGCCCACCTCTCTTATGCCCGCTTCTTTTGGATGCCGTATAGTTGCCATGGTATCTGACTTGACTGTTTGCTCTTTCTACACCGAAGCATGCGCGTCTTGTGGGATGCAAAGACAGCTAGACAAGGGATGTCCATCTCGTGCATGGACGGTGTTGAAGGCGGGACAACCTCCGACGGAGGCTGGGAATTTGATCCCGCCCTAGCTGGGAGGCTCAGGCTGTGGCCGGCCGGGTAAAGAGGCGTCGGCGTCATCGCATGCTGCGCGCCCAATCTACCATACCGGGCGGTTATTGAGCCCGCATCATCGCTGCCGGCTGTCTGTGTATCTCTACTTCTCAACCACACTCACACCAAGTGTACGAAGAGGTCGAGGAGGTCATTCCCGCGTGACTGGCAGCTGCATCCGAGAGCCAAAGGCAGCAAGCAGCGTTCCAAGATGGTAAGCCGTGCCGCGATCAGATGGAGATACCCGCTGACGACCAGGCGCCGTCGAAGAAGGCCGGGAAGAAGGGGCTCGGGGCCATGCTGAGCGGAGGCGGCGGAGGCGACAAGCCAGGCAAGGTTCAGAAGGTGAGCATTGCTCAAACTTCACAATATGCGGGAATGTCCGCTCATGCCGCGAAGGCCGACTGGTCCGAGGGGTTCAAGAAGAAGAAGCAGGCCGGTGTACCGGACATGACACTGCTCAGCACGATCACCAACGAAGCTATCAACGATAATCTGAAAGCCCGATTCAACAACCAGGAGATCTACGTGGGTCTACGCTGTCCAGGCCAGACTGTCGAGTCGCAATTGCTGACCCTGCGCAGACGTACATCGCGCATGTGCTCATCTCGGTCAACCCCTTCAGAGGTAAGCCGCGCTGGAAGGGACCTCCGCGACCGTGCTGATCGGCAGATCTTGGGATTTACACGCCCGAGGTACTGGCCTCGTACCAAGGCAAGAACCGGTTGGAGATGCCACCTCACGTGTTCGCCGTGGCCGAGTCGGCGTACTACAAGATGAACAACGAGAAGGAGAGCCAATGTGTCATCATCTCTGGAGAGTCCGGAGCAGGCAAGACTGAGGCGGCCAAGCGCATCATGCAGTATATCGCCGCCGTATCCAAGGGCGACGAGAGCGGCGGCGGTATCGAGGGCATCAAGGAGATGGTCCTGGCGACGAACCCGCTTCTCGAGAGTTTCGGCTGTGCTAAAACGCTGAGGAACGACAACTCTTCTCGGCACGTGAGTCAGAGCGTGTAGCCCATTCTAACCGGCGCTGACGCGAGGCAGGGCAAGTACCTGGAGATCATGTTCAACGGCATGGGTCAGCCTGTCGGCGCGCAGATCACCAACTACCTGCTAGAGAAGAACCGAGTCGTCGGCCAGATCAGAGACGAGCGAGACTTCCACATCTTCTACCAGTTTACCAAAGGCGCCAGCCCCGAGCAGCAGGGTGAGTGCGTTTCCTGACGCAGCAGACACGCGTGCTCACTCGCAACAGAGGCCTTCGGCCTGCAGGGACCTGAATCGTACGCGTACATCAGCCGGAGCGGATGCTTGGATGTCCGGAGCATCAACGATGTTGCCGACTTCCAGGAGACACTGGTAAGTCGGTCCCTTGACTTGCGTCCGGCACGACGCTGACATATGGCAGCGCGCGATGCAGGTCATTGGCCTGACGGCCGACGAGCAGAACAGCATCTTCCGAGTCCTGGCCACGATTCTTTGGCTCGGAAATGTCGAGTTCGTCGAGGGCGACGACGGCAACGCCGCGATTGCCGATCCGGGCGTCACGGACTTTGCGGCCTACTTGATGGAGGTTGACGGTTCCCAGCTGCAGAAGGTCCTCCTGACGAGGATCATGGAGACTCAGCGAGGCGGTAGAAGAGGTTTGTTCGCAGAGTTGGTTGGATTGGAGGAGAGGCTAAATGCGTCAGGTTCGGTATACGAGGTGCCGCAGAACGTGGCGCAGGCGTCGTCCGGCCGAGACGCGCTCGCCAAGGCATTGTAAGCGATTCCTGCCGCAAGACGATAGGGACTGAACCCGGTGCAGGTACAACAACCTCTTCGAGTGGATTGTTAGCCGTGTCAATGTGTCGATGAAGCCAAAGACGGCGACAGACTACGTCATTGGTGTTCTTGACATCTAGTGCGTAGGGTTGAGCAGGGGAGGATTGTTGAGCTGACGCGTTCAGCGGCTTCGAGATCTTCCAGGACAACAGCTTTGAGCAGCTGTGCATCAACTACGTCAACGAGAAGCTGCAGCAGATCTTCATCGAGTTGACGCTCAAGGCGGAGCAGGAGGAGTACGTCCGCGAGCAGATCAAGTGGACGCCGATCAAGTGTGAGTCAAGCCAGGCGACGATGATCCTGCGGCGCTGACCGAGATAGTCTTTGACAACGCGGTGGTGTGCGAGTTGATTGAGGGAAAGCGCCCTGCGGGTATCTTCGCCACTCTCAACGATGCGACAGCGACGGCGCACGCCGACCCCGCTGCGGCCGACAACTCTTTCATTCAGCGATCCAACATGCTCGGCTCGAACCCGAACTTTGAGCCTCGAGGCAACAAGTTCCTGATCAAGCACTACGCCGGCGACGTGCTGTACAATGTCTCCGGCATGACCGACAAGAACAAGGACACGCTCATCAAGGACATTCTGGACTTGATCGAGGGCAGCAAGGACCCCTTCTTACACACCCTGTTCCCTGAAAAGGTCGATCACTCGAACAAGAAGCGCCCACCGACTGCCGGCGACAAGATCAAGCAGTCCGCCAACGACCTCGTCACCAACCTCATGAGGCGGGTCTTCCCACCTTCTCGATGTGGATATCTCTGACTACCCCAGGTGCCAGCCGCACTACATCCGGACGATCAAGCCGAACCAGAACAGGTCGCCTTCCGAGTACGATGACAAGGCTATCCTGCACCAGATCAAGTACCTCGGTTTGCAGGAGAACATCCGAGTCCGACGTGCCGGTTTTGCCTACCGAGCCGAGTTCTCCAAGATGATCCAGAGGTAAGCTGCCCCCAGCCAACCCAGGGGCTGACAATCAGGTTCTACCTCTTGTCTCCTGCAACTTCATATGCTGGAGACTATATCTGGGAGGGAGACGACCGGTCAGGTTGCGAGAGGATCCTGACAGACGCAAAGATTGCCAAGGACGAGTGGCAGATGGGTGTCACCAAAGCGTTCATCAAGAACCCCGAGACCGTTAGTCTCACCGCCTCACGAGGTCGTGCGCTTGCTGACACCTGCAGCTGTTCTACCTCGAGGGCGAGCGAGACAGGTACTGGCACACGATGGCGTCGCGAATTCAGCGAGCGTGGCGCGCTCACGTCCGGCGCAAGCACGAGGCAGCGACCAAGATCCAGCGGTTCTGGAGGAACCAGAAGGACTCTCTCGTGTATGCTCGCAAGCGCGATTACGGGCACGAAGTCCTTGCTGGCAGGAAAGAACGGCGAAGATTCAGTTTGCTCGGCATGCGCAAATTCATGGGCGACTACCTCGATGTCGGTGGCCGCAGTCCGCAGGGCGAGCTGCTCCGCAATGCTGCGGGCATTTCGCGTCAGTCACGAGAGTCTATTGTTCACTGCGGTGCCGCTGATCATCCGCAGCTGCGGAAGAGGTGCATTTCAGTTCCCGCGCCGAGCTCCTCGTATCCAAGCTTGGTCGATCCAGTAAATTGTCTCCCCGGTTCCTCATTATCGTGAGTGCCTTTCTCTGCCGGCCCGGGCTCGATAGCTTACATCCTGTAGTCCAACAAGGCAGTCCATTTCGTCATTTCCGCCGCCAAGGATGGGCGTGTAACCACGACGTTGGAACGCAAGATCCCGCTGGTTACCATCCGGTCCATCGCCATGACCAACCTGCAGGACGACTTTGTCGTGAGTCTAATGGCTGTAATACCCCTTTGATTCCCGTGCTGATCCAAACAGGCTCTCAACGTGAACGCCTGCGAGGAGGGGGACCCGATCTTCACGTGCATGTTCAAAACAGAGATGATCTGCGTCATCCTGACCTTAACGGGCGGAGGTATCGGCGTTGCCATTGGCCCAACGTCAGTACCGCAGTCTCAGAATATGATGTCTGCTGACATCCGGCAGGATCCAGTACGCGAAGAAGAAGGACAAGATGGCTCAGATCGCCGCCAAGAAAGACGAGTCGGTACGAAATGATGCGACGTACAAAAGTCATACCGTATCGATCGCCACAGGAGAGCCTCCCACGAGTGGTAAGCTTAGAGATAAAGACGTAGCCTTATGACTCATTGACCCGCGCCTCAGTGTCTAGGCCCATGCCACCGAGGAAGCCCAAAGTCAAGAAGGCGCCGAAGGCGGCTCCAGCAGGCATGGCAGTGAGTCCATAGCTGCAAAGTCGCGAGGTGCCCTCTGACCATGCAGAACCGCTCGCAGAACCGACCCGCTGCAAAGGCGCTGCCAGGTGCCGCGCGGCCATCTGCACCCGCCGCACTCGGCGGCATGCCAGCTGCTCCTGCTGCCGCTGCCGCCACGGCAACGATCAAGCCTCCAGCACCTACAGCGACCGCCGCGGGTCGAGCTGCGCCGGCTATTCCCGGACGAGCTGGCGCTCCGCCACCTCCGCCGCCGCCACCTCCCGCTCCGGCGGCGGGACCCCCCAAGGAGATGTACAAGGCGCTGTACAACTTTAGTGGCCAGGAAGGCGAGATGGACCTTGTCAAGGGCGAGCAGGTTGAAGTCAAGGAGAAGGACGATAATGGTCAGTCTTTTCCCACCGTTGCGAAGCTTGAGAATGCTGAACAAGGCAGGATGGTGGAAGATTGTAAAGAACGGCCAGGAGGGCTGGGCACCGTCCAACTAGTGAGCCTCCCGCCTCAGAGCTGAATGTCCTGACTGATCTCCGCAGCTTGAAAAAGGTCGAGGCCGCTGCTCCGCCACCACCGCCACCGCCAGGCGGTCCTCGGCGTGCCCCGCCGCAGGCTCCTGCTGCTGCCGCCGCTCCCGCGGGACCGGCCAGCAATGGCACGGCAGCGCCGTCGGCATTCGCTGCTGCTCGGGCCGCTGCGGCGGCTGCAGGCGTCGGCGCGGCTGCCGGATCGTCCAGCACCTCGTCCCCAGCGGGCTCGCGCCCGGGGTCTGTGATCGGTAACAAGGGTCCTGCGCCCGTACCCAAGCCGAAACCCGTCATACCCGCCAAACCGGCCATTCCCGGCGGCAAGCCCTCGATCCCGTCCTCTGCAACCAAGCCTGCCCTCGGCGGCGGGGGTGCGCCAGCACCGCCGCCTGCTCCCCCGGCACCGCCTATGCCTGGCGCGGCGCGCCCTGTGCCCGCGAGCGGTGGGAAACCGCCGGTGCCCACCGCGCCGAAGATCCAGGCCGCGCAGAGCACTCGCCCAGGAACGGTCAAGCGGCCCGAAGGCGCCGCTGGACAGCTCGATCTTGCTGCTGCGTGAGTCCAGCACCGCCCCCAAGTACGATCCTCAGCTGACCCGACGTGCAGGCTGATGAAGCGGGCGCAAAGGCCGGCCGACGACGAATGAGTTTGCCGGGACACCGTCCTATTTGTAGTTGTCGGGAACACAGGGGTAGATGCAATACGGATACATGATTATGCTGCTGCTGAGACTCTTGCGCCCTGAGGCACTACTTCTACGACTTCATCCGCTTGACGCTGATCTTCCTTGTCGGCCTGAACCCTCCGCTGTCCGTTGACCCAGGCGACCCTCCCTCGCCGCCGCTCCCGTCCGTGCCGCTACCGCTACCACTGGCGCCCGATCCAGCGCCGCTGCCAGGCGCAGCGGGCCTGTCTCGTCCCGGCTGGAGCTCGGTCGGGCTCGCGCGGCGTTTCTGATGCGACTCGTCTTCCGTCCCGTGCCCATGAGAAGCACCGCCCGACTGGCTTTGGGTGCCGCTGACCATGATGGACGACGGCGAGGTCGAAGACGTCGCGTCTGTGGTCTCCGTCGTTCCAGACGTCATCTCCGACTCGGCCGTGCCCTCCTTGGATGCCCGGCAGGCAGCGCCCGCCTGCGCAGCAGGTGCAGCCGCGCCTGGCGGGGCCTGGCGACGGCGATCGGCCTCTTCGTCTGCGAGCATAGCGAGGAAATGGTGGATAATCGCGCGGTGGACAAACACGTATTGCCGGAGACTCTGCACGAGGGACATGCGCTGTGTGCGCATCCCTTCGAGAACGTCCTTGATCGGCGTGTGCATCTCCGACAGAGGACTGACGGTCCGCACAGCGCCGCCCCCGCTTGCGGTGCTGAGCCGCCGCGGGACAGACGTCCCGGACGTGCCGGACGATCGGGACTGTTGAATAGGTCGAGGGGCGCCGTCCGACTCCCGTACTGATGACTTGCTTGTCCTGTCACCTGTCAGCTTCGGTCTATTATCCGTGGCCAATGGCGACTTACGCAGAGACAGATCCAGGAGAGAAGATATTGGACCTGCGCCATGCTTCGCCACTACCCGCGGCGCCGCCGTCCGAGCTCGCATTGGAAACGACTGAGCCGCGGTGTCGCGTGAACCGCTCGTCCAACGCGGGACTTTGACCCTCGGCCTCGGCCTCGCCTTCGGCGCCCGAGGGGTCGACGTCCATGCTGTCCTCGTCGGCAGCAGCTTTGCTGTCTTTTGCGTCGAAGTACGATACGGACGGGTCAGCGTGGACCGGATGCGGCGTGACGAGGGGCGGATTGCCAAACGTGTTCGTCGCAAAGAAAGGTGAGGCACTCGGTGGACCGGCGGCGCCGCCAGCTGAGCGCCACGGCTCGTTGGGGCCCTCGAGGATGTCGGGAACATCAACAAACGAGACCGCTTTGGTCGAGTTACCGCTCCCGCCAGACATGGCGCTACCGCCAGACAGGGCACTGCCACCGCTGTTGAAACTCGTGATGCTTGGGCGGTTCTGGAAGTGCCCGCCAGGGCGAGGCGACGCCGAAGACGCCATCGCCGATTCGGACAGCTCTCGCGGCGGAGGGACAGACGACCCGGATCGGCGTCGTCCGCTCGCTTCCGCTTCGGCTTCGTGTTCCCTGCGCATGGCGTCAAGAACCGCGTCAACAACGATGAAGCTGCCCGTGCGGCCAACTCCTGCAGAACCTGCACACAGGTCAGCACCCTTTACCGCAACTCGAGTGCTGCGCGACTTACAGTGCACGAGGACCGGGGGCTGGTCTGCGCTGTCAGTCGGGAGGGCCGCCTCCTTGATGGCCGTGTCCATGGCTGCATCCGCGTCCTTGATGAGCGAGAGGAGGATGCCCGGGCTCGCAGGCACGTCGAAGTCGGGCCACGAGACACACTGCAGCTGGGTGATCTTGCGGGTACCCGCCTCGGGCGAATCCGTGCGCGAAAGCTCGAACACTCGACGGATGACTCCTCGGCTGGACGCCGGAGCCTCTTCGGCAGGCTGCGAGGCTCCAGCTCCTCCAGATGGCATACCGAAGTCGAAACCTGTTGATGCTCGTTCCGCGACGTCTTCCCCGCCAGACTGCTCGACCATGCGTAGGCGGAGATGGCCGTACTCCTGTGCGTCCCAGTAGTTGCCGCACTTGAGCTGTCCGTTTTCGAACTGCCGCGTGAGCCTGTCGACGCATCAGCCACTACTCCGAGATGCACAAATGCTGTCCAGCTTACATGACGATGACCCGCACATCCTGCTCCCAAACCAGGGTCCAGAAGTCGCGGTACGTCGCGTCGAGCGGTCCCTGCGTGGCGATGTACCGCTTGCTGGTGCCCCTCGGCTGGATGTACGAAGCATTGATGTAGTCCGAGTCGTCATCTGCGGGGCTGCTGAGCCGGACGCGCGAGTAGTCGTACGGCCAGATATTCTTGTACCTGTTCTTGGTACCGCGCTCGACGCCCGCTGAGATCGAGAACGGGTTGTACTCGCCGGCTCCACCGCCGGCGCCGGATGCTCCTGAGGCACCCTCCTGCTCGTCTGGAACACCCTCCACCCAGGCCTGAAGACGACGGACCTCGTCCCTGTCCTTGGCGCGCTGCTCTTCGGCCTGCTCGCCGGCGGTGCCGCCTCCGACCGTACGCGAGAGTGTGCCTCCGCTACCGCGCGAATGCCAGTCCATGACAGACTGCAAACGCCGCTGCTCGTCCAGCTCAATCTGGTAGAACTGGCGCGCAAGCTCTTCGGCATTATCCTTGTCGTCCATGATGGCCAACTTAGACAACCAGTCCGGCAGCTCGTCCGCCCGCTCCCGGTCCTCTTCCGGCAAATCGAGCGGGATGCGTTCAGTAATGCCTCCATGCGCAAGCTCGAGGTTCTGTCGAATATTGTCGAAAAACGGGTTCGCAGGTTGCAAGACCGCCTTGGGCGGGCTACCGAGGCGTAAGTTCATCATGTTGCTGGACGATCTGCGAGTGCTAGGACCGCTATCGGACCCGCCACTGGCAGAACTGCCGGAAGCGGAGAACGGGTCCGCGGTGGAAGCGTCTCGCGGCGTGCCGGGAAGCTGTAGCTTGCCTACGCCGCCGCCACTGGCGGTGGTCGACCCAGACTGGAACGCGAGCCGGCCCAGACCACCGCCGACAAGACCGCGGCCGACAGGCGTATTCGTGCCTGATGCAGCGGCGTCACCGTCTCCAGTGCTCGAGCTGTAATGCCACTCGATACCGGAAGCGTCAAGCGCCTTCTGGCCGCCTTTAACGAACCAGAGCTGGCCGGAGAAGCCGTCTCTGGCAAACTTGCCAGCCAGGCCTTCAAGCACGCTGCCTCGCGGCGCCGAGCCGCTGTCGGCGTCAAGCAGCACAATGTCGCTCATCTCGCGCCACTTAGCGACGGCCGCCTGCGCCTTGCCTGAAAGCATGTCCGTTAGTTTTTGAATAGTGAATGCCGGTCGTCGAAGAAGTGTCGAGGGGATCGGGAGCGAGTGTGCCGCAACGAGGTGCGACACGGCGTATGATGATGGCGGTCGGAGGTCGAGCACGAGCGCCGAGTCCTTCGACAGAAGCGGGACAAGGTCTGCAGGCTTGAGCGGCTGGAGATCTCCTGAGCCAGCGCTAGCGGGACCAGAGGACTTGGGGGGCGATGGAGCGGCGGATGATCCGCCTGACGCGAGAGAACCGCCAGAGCCACCGGATCCAGATAACGGACTGGGGCTCTTCGTCCCGCGAGCGGACGTCGGCGCGCTCAAAACCTCAAGAGCGGCCTTAGGAATGGATGCTCGGCGCTTGGCCAATGCGGGCGGAAGAGGCGGCTTCGAGCCTGACGTGCCGGAGGGCGCAGGCGCGTTACCGGCCGCCATGCTCTCGTCGATGGACGCTTTGCGCCCCGACGCGCTGGCTCGACCGGTCATGGCGCGCAACTTGGCCATCTGCTCAATATTGAGCCCCTTAATCGGGCTGCCGGTCCCCGTACTGGGTCCCGCTTCCAGCGAGGGTCTTCGCGCTTGGGCCCCCTCGGCCCACAAGTTACCGCCGCTCCATGCGTTTCCGATATTGAGCTTCTCGAATGGTCCGCCGAGATGAGGGCTGTTCCGCCCTGGGCCATCCAGTGACGGCGTCGGTGCGCCAGATGTCGCTGCGAGAGCGTGCCATGGGGATTGCAAGGGCGGCGCGCCGCCCGTTCCGCCGGCAAAAGCCTGCGCGAAGGGTTGAGGCGGCATTGCCAGTCGGGAGGATGAGGCTTGAGGCGGGGTGAGAGGCGATCGGGCCGCTTTGGGCCCTTTGGGCGAGACCGGTGGCGAGGTTGGCGAGAATGGACTGGCTGACGAGCGACCAGCAACCGGTCGAGGCTCATTGCCGCCCGGAAAGTCAGGTATACTTGTCGGCGCTGCTGACCGCTTCATCCCGCCAGTCTCCTGCTGACCAGCCCCGTTGGATGGTCGCCGAGCGAACTTTTCGGGATTGAAGGAGAACTCGAAGGGTTGTGCCTCCATAGGGGAAGCCCTGAACGGCTGCGAGGACGGGTCGTTCGTCTGAAGCATGCCTCCAGCATCACGGGGATCACTCGAGTCCATCTCGACGTCGCTGTTCATCCCTTCGGCGGTACCCCGCCGACTCCGGCCAGATTCGCCGCCCGTATTCTCCTCCACCGTCTTCTTGATCCCCATCGTCTCCGCCGCCTCGTTTCCTAGCTGGTCTCGAATGGTGACCTCCTTCGCCACCGACGGAGATAATTGAGCTTCGTGGTTGATGTGGATAAGATCACGCATGATCAGCTCAGCGGATGACAAGTACAGGTCAGCGGCGGACCGCTAGTCGAATCTGGTTCAGCGGAGATTTCAGCGTCCTCGAGTGACGTTGTTGACCCCCTTGAAGGTTGTTTGTGCCGTGTATATGCTTAGCAAGTCGTTCGAGATGGCGGGTTGTCTCAGACAGTCGGAAGACGATATGAACGAGTGGATGTTTCGTGAATTACTGACGAGCCGCGACGAGTCTCATGGTGCTGCAGCCGATGGTGCGATCAACGCGTGCGTACGTGGACAAAGTGGTGATGCGTGTAGCGATACAGCGAAGCGACCGGGGCCCAGGCTCGCGGGCGAGGTGTGCCTTCTATGTGATGCGTTTCTGGACGCACTTGGCGGTCGGTAGCCTCCCCCCTGACTGAGGCGGAACGGAGCCAGGCCTGGAATCCTCCGACTGGAATCCGGCTTGTTCGGCACGCCCTTCTGACTGCTGCTGGTCTGCTGTGCAGTGATGGGCGCCGGAGCACAGGCACCCGCTTTGGCTGATCACAACGGCCTGAACAGTGCTGAGGTGGACTTGAACGGAACACGAAACCTAAGCGAGAGCGGGCGAGATGACCCTTTGCGAAGTTCCAGACTTTCCGCGGGGAGAGTTTTGTCGAAAGGGGCGTTGCTGCTGACAGTGTAATGACGTCGTGTGTTTGCAGGACGCGACACGACGGTGTACTGTAAATGCGAGTGAACGAACTGGATGCTATTGAATGCGATAGGAGTGCAGATGCAGTGAGAGGTATGCGATGAGGTGGGTCAGGCTTGGAGCATAGTAGTGTCTGGCAGTCGAGTGCTAAAGGGTCGATGATGACTGTGGCTCATCCCACCAAAACCACTCGGCCTGCCCTCCCCCGCCTCGGACGAGCGATACGTAATTTCAGGGCAAAGTGACGCAACCGTCCTCTCCGTCTCTAAGGCCTGGGCCCTCAGCCATGTGGCCTACGAAGGTGGCGCAAGTCGTCGCAAGGTAGAGATTACTGTACATTCCACAGCATCTAGCTAGGAGTTGTACAAGAGGCAAAAGGACCCGATGACCCAAGACATACACACAGACTGGACTGCCAGCCAGGTTGGCTATCCGAGCAACGACCAGTGTCGCTGCTTGGAAAAGGCTGGAGCAAGGCGACCCTCGCAAAGGGCGGCCAGAGAGGCGAGTTTTCCGGCTTCCAGGGCCGAAGCAATCGCAATACACCACTCGTTGGCGTTGGCCAAGCCGACTAGTGGTACTGCTGGATAGCGTTCAAGTATGTCTGACCCGATTGCCTACACGCGTCGTCAGAGAAGATCACATGTACGATGCAAAGGATGGACGTACGAGAGCTGCCCGTTGTTCATAAGGGGCCAGACATTACCCAGACCATAGCCGTTCGAGTAGGCGTAACCCGCAATACGCGAGTCTGTCTCGAAGATGTGCACGGCCGTGTTGATGAACGAGTTGATCTGGCCTTGGTCCGTGCATGGCACGAAGCCGTTCGAGTCGTCGACACACGCGAATTCGGTGACCCAGATCGGCTTGCCGTACGTGTTCCAGTAGTGGTCCTGCACGGATGTGTCAGAGACACGCAAGTGCAACGGCAACTGGTACTTACAATGTCGGCGTAGATGCCCGTGGCCGAGTTCTTGTTGACGTGAATGTTGGTGATGTCCCAGTCCTTGGAGATCTTAGACTGGAACGGCTGCAGCCATCCGTGCTCGGCGGCCTGCTTGCACATCGACGGCGAGAGCAATACCGAGCCAGCCCAGCCCTTGGGCGCGATCAGCGTGTTCCATAGCGTCACCGCTGAGACGCATCAGCACCGATTTCACCCTATAGTCTAAACTCGGGACCTACCTGCGTCGACGGTCATGCCTGCGGATCCTTCGCCAGCGGGACAGTCGGGCTCCTCGAAGCCGATGATGTACTGCGGCGTCCAGTTGATGCCCCTGAACGCCTGAAGCCGGCTCCAGTCCTCGCTGTCGGCCGTGCCGCCTCCCCAGAGCATATTGACCGCGATTGGCTTGCCCCAGTGACCCGTCGGGTTGGCCGACCAGTCTGCCAGGTCAGCTCGACGCCATATCCGCACACTGGGTGCATGACTCACCGTACCACCATCCGATGTGGTCTTTGAAGTAGTCGTATGCGTCGCCACCCGAGATACCCGCCTTGTTGCCGTTGGGCGTGAACCCGGGGAAGGCGATGTTGGAGTATCCGCCCGAGTAGGCGGGTGAGGGCGATGCTGAAGGAGCGGCGGCCGATTGGGCGGCCGCACCAGAGGCAGCCAAGTTGCTGTTGCCGACGGCTTGTGTTGCAGCAGCGGTCGTGGTGGCCGCTGCGCTAGCAGCCGTCGATGTCGTGGTGGCAGAAGCGGTGCTGGCGCTGGACGTCGTCGTAGGCTGCCACTTGGACCCCTTGACGCGGCACGTCTCGATCGCAGCAACGGCGCGGCCGGCCAATGATCGCGAGGCTCTTCTGCGTGCCAGGCGCTCCTCCAGGCTTGGTGGCTCGGCAGCTGACCCAGGGTCACGGGCCACAACCTCTGTGTAAACGGCACGCGGGTGGTGTTGATGACGCCGTGGGTTGAGGTGTGATCCGATGTGCGCGTCCGCTGGGCTGGCCAGGAAGGGCAGTAGTAGGAGCAGCATCGACAGCTGCGTCATTGCGAACATCGTGACAACAACCGAGTCCTCGGTCTAAACAGCTGGTGCGTATCGTTGATCTTGTATCCGTTTGTCTCGAGTTCGCCGAAACGAAGCAAAGACTGAATGTTTGGGTCGATCCTACAGTACTTCCCCGAACGTCGTGTGTATCGAAGGAATGGTCGAGTGTGTCGAGCGGTCGGCCGCTTGGTTGACTAATACTAGCACAGGTGATGTGTGTGATGAGGAACAGAATGGAACACAACGACGAAGACCTCAGATCAATCGTGAAACCCCACGCGTGCGGGGGGATGTGACACCCCTTCTTCACCCACGACGCCCACCCCTTCTTTCAGGTGCGATCGGCCTGCGAGTCCCAGCGAAGACGCACGCCGTGGCACCGGACAGGTCCTGGACCGAGAGCTTTGTTTATCCCCGACCGCTCGCAAAGGTTATTTGCCTCACCCCGCCGGACAGCCACTCGCGCTAACATCGCGCCTGCTTCCCTGACTGTACACCTGATCTCTCTCTGCTGCCGCGCATGCCGCTGGAATCGCTTGGCGCCCGTAGGGAGAACAGCGTGTCATCAGTTGGACAGGGGAATCAGGCCCGAAAGGGTAAACAAGGAAAAAGGCGGATCTGACATGTCGTGTCAGATCGACAACACGGCAAAGTCACCGTACGCGGGCTTTGTTTATTTGGCTTAGCGTAACGGACATGGCACACCCAGCAGGATCCACACGTTCATCGCCCGTCTGCGTCATGCATCATCACCCGAGACTGACTCATTCAGCTCCACAGAATGAGCGCTTATAGACTGCGATCGAGGCAAGCGCTACGACGCTCGTGCTTGCACCTCGAGGAGGTGAAATAGCATGTCAAGACTAAATATGCCAAGTACGCTTGTACTGGACCATTACTACGACTGAGTTGCGCATCACGGTTCATCGGCTTTGCCCTTGCCCTTGCCCTTCGTGTCCGTAAGCTCAACATTCTCGAACCCCTCGTCTGATGGTCTCGTTCGGCGGGGAGAAGGGGATACCGGCGGTGGCCTGAGCGTCTGAGACGATTCTGCCGAGGTCATCCGTGTAGGTGTTGGCCTGTCGCGCGAGGCCGAAAGACCCGATGCTGTCGGGTCAGCCTCGGGCGGTAAGACAGCGACTTTGGGCACGGGGGAGTCGTGGTATGCGCCAGCGCGCTCTAACGCGTTCGGCAAGCCCTGCAGCGTGAGACTTCGGGGCTTGTGATTCATGAGATTCTGGATGACTCACGATGGAAGCACCGGCATCAGGCACCTTGTCGATGGGTGCCACTCGATGAGTGTACCCAGATTTGACCCGGTTGTTAGACGAGTCTTCTCTGCAAGCGTCTCAGCACCGACTCCCATATACAGCGACGGTCCGAACCGACCTAATCTCTGCCCGAAGATCCTCCAGGTCCCAGCCGTTCAATGCGCCGAAGACGACATTTCGACGGTAGAACGTTGAGCCTGGGGCTTTTGGGTCGATCGGGCCTGTTAATGCATGCGCATGCAGGTGTTTCGACAGAGCAGCGGGATCTTCTGCGTTGATGTCAGCATGCGACTCCTGGCGACCATTCTCGTGGGACGAGCTGTGCACGAGGCTGGCAGGCAGACACTCACTGACGAGCGTACCAACGAAGCGGACCGTGACGGCTGGTCTCGTGTCTGGCGACGAGGTCTTTAGTAGCCGTTTGGCTGTATCGATCATGTGAGACAGCAAAGGGATATCGGATGGGCCCTTGAGCACAACTGTCAGCCTGAATAGCGCCTTTTTGAGTGCCGGCGCTCACCATCTCGTTCACCGACTCCATATGCCGGTTGACAACGATGATCAAGTGTCCGCCATCTTGCCGCAGAGCTTCCTTGCCTTCGGCCGCATAGACAGTGATATCTTCGTCGCCATAAAGGACGTCTCGTCCCTCTACGCGCACGCCCCTCCCCTTGCCCTTTGCCATCGCTGCCCCAGATGCCAGAGTATCCCCAGGGCCGGTGAGGGAGGACTGGGGGTCTGGCGAGAATGGCTGAGGGTATGGGTAGACCGGAGGTGTCGAAGTCGAGGAGAAAGCGTCTGGTGGGTCTTCAGGTCGCGGAGATGACACCGCCGAAGAATTGAAGGCGTGGGAACTGCCATGTACTCGAGAAGCGGCCGCATCGCCCGAGCCGGACGCGAACGCCGCTTGAGCAGACGCGACGAGACTGCACAGGACACAGCCCGCGTGCATCGGGTACCCTCTGGGCAGACCCGAGCCGGACGCGGACGCGGAACGAGAAGGCGTATGGGACAGGAGCGGCCGAGAAGATGACGCCTGCACCGCGGCAAAGCCCATCTGGGGCAGACTTGGAGTCATAGGGCTGTCTGGCCGCTCGGGCTGTAGCGGCGAAGAAGGCATCGGTAGGTGATCAGGAAGCGGCGAAGAAGGTCCCGACGACGAAGCCGCTGCGTTGTACATGGTGGGTGGAGTGGTACTAACAGCAGCTAGAAAGGATGGATACTCCTAGGAGACGGGAGGATCGTCGGAACACTGAGACGCCGGCGGTGCCTTTCATTCTTTACGTCTGTGACGTTATTCATTCATCGCTGCCTAGGTGGCGCGATATCTCAAGGCAACTCATTGACTAGGCGATCATGCAGATTTGCGGACTTCGACACCTACTAGCGTAAGCATAGTTTGCTTCTTTCCAGGCGCAGACTCACGAGATTCGCCCTCGACGATCTCGATCGCAATCGCGACATCCAGGTCGAAACACATGCCGTCCGTTCCCCGAACGAGAATGATCGGGAGCGCCTTGTCGGAAGCGCTTCGGGACTGGTCGTCGGTGGCAGGCAGGATTACACGTACATCCCTGTCGAGGACCTGCGCCTGGGACGGAACGATCTGAGTCCCGGTATCAGGCCTGCTGTCCCCGAATGACGCTGATGGCTCAACTGCGAGACCGCTGTTTTCGCCCGTGGCGTCGGCCTCGGTACCGGCGCTACCTGCGGGGTGGCCCGCAACCTCGTCCATGGCGCTGAGAGCCGGGTCGATAGGACCGTGGGTGAGTGAGTGATCAGTCTCCATGAAGCCTGAGATGTCGTTGCCTTCGTCTTGTACCGCCAGGAGTGCGCGTGCGAGATCGTCCACGTGCGCATCAGCAGCTCCAGCAGACCCAGCCAGGCTGTCCAGCGCATCTCCGCCGACGACTCCTTGCGAGTCGTCGGCGCCGGTCCGAGACGCTCTCGGGTCCTCGGTGGCTGCGGCGGCAGCGGCGGCATCCGCGGTGGAAGGCGCATCCGCGTGAGCGTCGACTGCAGCCTGAATGGCCTCGACAGGAGGCAACTCGAGCTTGACGATGACGTGCCCCGGTCCAGCCGGATACGCAGAGTGCGCCTGTCTTCCCCTCGTGTCGCCATAGAGGTGTATATCGTACGCTACGCACGGAGCGCCGAGCTGGGCACTCGACTCGGCGCCAGGTGCGGCTCCTTCGGCAGGCAGCTTGTTCGGTAGCGCCGCTGAGCGCCAGTATGTCGCGTGCAGGGGTCCCATTGTCCCCAGGTAGATATCCGCCGGCCGAAGTCGGGCGGAGTCTCCAGAAGAGAAGAACGCTTGGTCTGGAAGAACGAGGTCAAGCGAATGATCGTCAACGTTGTACTTAGCCGTGTCGAGCAAGTACGGAGCGGAGTCAATCACCGTGTCGGTGGCAAGTGGACGGGCCGGGTCGACTGAGAAGAACGAGTAGGACGTGCGTCCTGTACAGACGTCAGCTAGGCATACTCATGTACGGATTGGAGAGACTTGCCAATGCTGCCGATAATCCAGCACATCCAATCTTCGACCCGATCGACCGTGACTTGCCGCACGACCGTGTTCTTCTTTCCTCCCTTGAACTCCCTGTCCGCGACGAACGAGGCAGCCGACGCCCATTGCAGCATGGCAAGCTGGCTGCCTTCCTGTTCTTCTTCTGCAATCGCAGCGACCAGAGCGTGCCTCTTTGTACGTCGCTTCTTCGCTGGCGGTTCCACTGCATCGCCAGTATCTCCCTCGGCCGACTGTCCTGCCTGCGCCGGGGCCTCCCCTTGTGGTGGAGGCTCTACGGAGGGTGCCGCACCCAACCTTGCTGGCTCAACGCTGTCCTCGACCTTCTCTGAGTCGTAGGATACGGCCGGGATCGGCTGGGTCGACGGTACGGAGTCGGGATTCGCCTGCAGGAGTTCCGCACCGCCGATTCGAGCGCTCGGCGCGCTGAGGTACATCCGCCTATTGGCGTTATTGACGCGGACGAGGCCTATCCTCTGCAGCTCGCTGACAGGATGCCCCGTGTCCTCGCCCACGAGAACCTCATTCTTGTCGACCCTGACGAGGCGTACTGGCTCGGAGCGGATACCGCTCTGCTCGTCGACGAGGCGGACGATCGAGCCGTACCGCAGCACAGTGTCCCTCTCCTCTGCCATGTTTCGGTACCGGCCCCGTACATTCCTGATCTCCTCTTTCGGGATTGGCGCCCTGCGCACCATTTCAAAGTGGAAGGGCGTCCACTTGCCTGATCGTGCAGACAGGTGCGGCGGGCTACCGCTCGAGCCGGACGCGTCGGCATCGAGCTTCATGTACTTTGTACGGACGGTTTGCGAGTTGATTCGCACGCAGAGGGAGAACGATGCGTCGACAGTGAAGCATGTGGTCATCGTCCGCGCCTTGGCCGTCTTCTGCGAAGGCTTGGACACAATCGATAAGGGGCCGGATAGCAGTTTGGCCCAGTGCGCGGGCGGGGGCGATCCGGTCGAAGTCGGTGGAGCTACGTCGTGCGTGCTTGGCTTGGGATCCGAGGGGTACCCCATAGTCTCGAGCGTCGAAGGCGATGCTTGTTCGCCAGTCTGAGGAAGGCCTGACTCGGCAGTGCCCGAAGCGTAAGCCGGCGCGCTCGCCCCTACGACGCCCACTCCCAGCTCGAGATGGAAGTTCTTGCTTTTGCCTACCTCCTGACCGACGTATAAGCCAGGGAAGGTGATCCCATCTGCAAGTGCTTCCCTCTCTTTCGAGAGGTTGAACTTGCGGAACCTAGGCAACGAAGCGCCGAACCCGTTTTTCAGCGCAATCTCCCGCATCTTGCGTCTATCCTCATCCCGAAGCTGCTTCGCGGATCGCCCAGCCGCGGCTTGGCCATATTGGGTGTGCGACTGGTAGCTCGTCTGAAGGCGCTGGAAGTACGGATCGCGAGACGCCTCCCCATCTCGGCTGAACGAAGCCTCGATGTCGGGATGGACACCGTCTGTTTCGGAGTAGGGGATGTGTTGAGTGTGAGAGGATAAGCGAGTCGAGTCTTCTCCAGCAGAAGACGGTTCTGAGTCCTTCACAGTCGAGAGGGTGAAAGACGTTACGGCCGACGCCACGGGTCCCGTAGCGCGGAGCAGAGGGGCAGGGTTGAGTATCCTGGCGACACTCAGCCTCCCTCGGTCATTGCTTAGAGCAGACACTTACCGTCTTTCTCGACCGTAGCTCTTCTGCGCGGTCATTGGGTGCCACAGCTGCACGGAAGAGGCGGACGAGCCGCCTGCTTCGGCTCCATCCCCGCCCACAGCTCCCTGCTCAAGCTGGCCACCACGCCGACGAGAAGACAAGTACCCGCTGATGGCTTGTTGCACGGCGTATTGGTCCCAGACCGGCGATGGCGGTCGAGGCGCAAGCAGATTCTGCGATGGTCAGTGTCCGCACTGCCATCCGCCACAAAGTCAGGGAGACTCACCGACTGCAAATCCGGCTCGCCAGACAGGAGCTCAGCCAAGTTGATCTGATCCTCTGCCTGCCGACCAGCCGATGCCTCGCCGCTCGGCAACACCTGGCCATTCAAACCGGTCTCTCCGTCATGCTCGACGCGATCCCGTGGCGTCGAGCCGAGATCATATCCAGACGAGTTGGCGATGGCATTGAGCAAGATGTCGAGGGGTCGCTGTGAGTCGTCCCCCCCAGATAACCCTCCATCATGTACCGCCGCATCGGTATTGCTTCCCGGAAGGACTTCTTCCTGTCGCTGCTGCAACTGTCCCGGCATGACGTCTCTCGCTGGCTCACTGCCTGTGCCGATGGATTTGTTGACAGCTTTACCACGGCCACATCAACAACGGAAAAGAGCGATGATTTCCCACGGTCAGACCCCGAGGAGAGAGGATGAGACAGGATGACGGAAGCAAATTTACGGTTGGTGACGCCTCCACAAGCAGTCCACAGCAAGTCATTGTAAACCCAAGTCACTGACTATTGACCTTGCGACACCGTCATGAACCCGCCAGGACCACCGCCAGGCAATCTGCCATTCCGAACTGGTATGGTTCCGCCTGGACCACCACCAGGGTCAGCTTTTCCGCATAATTATCTAGTCCACAGCTGACCCGTTTAGGGGTCCACCTGGACCACCGCCTGGAGGACCGCCAGGTGCACCGCTGCGCGTTCAAGGGTTTCCTGGGATGTATGCCCCGCAATCAGGCATGATACCCGGTCCGGGTGCGCCGATGATGCCTAACTTTGCTCCCGCACCACTACCGCCAGGATGGAGCGAGCACCGAGGTATGCGCGCGTCGGGTCCATGTAAGGGGTGTATGCTGAATCCCGCGTAGCTCCTGACGGTGTGACGCCCTACTATTACAACTCGCAGACGCGCGAGTCAACGTATACACGACCCATGGCACCGATGGCCTTCCCGCCTTTCCCTCCGCCGGCTGCGCCGCCCGCACCGGGGATGAACGGCGCGGGCCCATCGAGTTCCGCAGACGGTCAGGGGAAGGGCGCCGCGGGGGCGGAAAAGAAGAAGAAGAAGGAGAAACCGAAGGACAAGGTGCCTATCCCCGGAACGACCTGGACGCGAGTCAAGACGACCGAAGGGAACGTATTCTATTTCGACAAGGAGACCAAGGTGTCGGAATGGACGGTTCCCGAGTCGATCAAGGCCGAGGTGGCCGCTCTCGAGGCAGAGGAGAAAGCCGCGGAAGAGGCCAAGGCGGAAGAAGAGCGGCTCGAGCGCCTGCGCGAGCAGGAGCGTGTCCGTCTCGAAGTCGAAGAAGAGCGCAGGCGGAAGAAGGAGGAAGCGGCCGCCGCGGCCGAAGAAAAGCGCAAGCGCAAAGCCGCCGAAGAGGCCGAGGACGGCTCGAGGGGAACCAAGGCGCCCAAAGTCGACAACAGCCCCGATGGCAAGTCTGGTGTAGCGGACGAGAACGGGGAGTACGGCCCGCAGGACGAGGAAGACGAGGAGGCGTGGATGAAGGCCGTGGCGGCCGAGTTTGCCGAGAAGGACAAGCAGGAGAAGGAAGACGAGGCCCAGAGGCAGGAAGACGAGAAGAACAGTATTGAACAGGCGGCACAAAAGATCTTTGCTGTTCCGACCAAAGTCAGCGTCTCGCCCGAAGAGGGCCGTGCCCTTTTCAAGGTGAGCCCCGTGCCAACCGCTATCGTCGGTTCTGACCTCTCGCAGGCGCTCTTGATCGAAAAGGACATTTCGCCGTTCGCGCCATGGGACCAGTCTCTGCCGCTGTTCATCAACGACCCGCGATACGTCCTCTTGCCGTCGCAAAAGGACAGGCAGGAGGTGTACGACGAGTACTGCCGCGATGCGGGCCGCCAGCGCCGCCTGAAGAAGGGCAATGGAGCGGCAGCTCCTGCAGCGTCAAGTAGCAGTGGAACCAAGGCCGACCCGGAGAGGGACTACAAGGCCTTGTTGCGGGACGAGGTGGTGAGTACGCGGACGCGGTGGGACGAGTGGCGGCGAAAGTGGAAGAAAGACCGGCGGTTCTACAGTTTCGGTAGGGACGACAGGGAGAGGGAGAAGGTGTTCAAGACCCATTTGAAAGAGCTCTCCGAGCGTGAGTCGCGTTCGAGCGCTCCTGCGCCACGCGCAAGAGCTGACTCTGAATAGGGAAGCGAGCCGATGCGCACCGGGCGGAGCAGGACTTCTTCGAGCTTTTGAAAGAGGCCGAGCCAGCTATCACCTCGACATCGGTCTGGGCCGAAGTGAAGCGCCCGTTGACGTCTGATCCGCGATACGACGCCGTCGGCTCGTCGTCTTTGCGAGAAGAGCTGTTCAACACGTACATTCGCAAACTCGCGTCGTCGTCGTCTCGGCAGGACGAGACGCCCGAGCAGGCAGCGGAGCGGAAGCTCCGCGAGCGGAAGGAGAAAGAGGCGGCGAGCCTGCGCGCGAGGGAGGGGAAAGTAAGAGATGAGCAGGAGAAGGTCAAGAGCGAGATGGAAAAGGGCCGCAAAGGTGCTGGCAGAGAAGAGGGCGAGCGCCTCTTCGGCAGCCTGCTCGTGGACCAGGTCCGCGACGAGGTAAGCCGCCCCGACGACTTACCTGACGATGCTATTTGGCTTACAACACAGATGTCATGGGACGAGGCGGCTCGCTTTTTGGCAGCGGACCCGCGATTCAACCACCCTGCGATGTCCACCGGTGACAAGCGCCGATTGTTCGAAGCGCACATGGCTCGAATATCGTCCAAGCGGTCCGGAGCGCTTCACTCCCTGTTCGCGCAGCACACGCCTGCGCTCGACACGCCGTTCTCGGCCGTGTATCCACACGTGATCGAAGACCCGGCCGTTGTCCGCCTCGGACTCAACGCCGACCTCGACGCGCTCGAGGCGCGGTGGAAAGCGTGGCACCGCGGATGGGAAGCGCAGGCCCGCGCAGAATTCGATACCATGCTCGGCGAAAACAGCTTTGTCGAGTTCTGGGGCAGAATGCGCAAAAAGGTGCTGGACGAGCAGGCCATCAAGGCGAACAAGGCCGAGATGGACGAGATGGAGGAAGGAGAGGGCATCGGTGATGGTGGAGGCGCGGATTTGACAGGCATGGCTAAGCAGATTGACTTGAATGAGATCAAGGCTATTCTCAGGGTAAGTCCGCATTCGAGCGAAGCGAGTACTCAAGGAGCGCGCGCTAATGCTTTACTAGCGAGATAAGAGGTACAGGATCTACGACCATATCCCCGAACAGAGGGAGCAGTGGCTCCGAGTGAGTCAGAGACGATGTCCTTTGTTGAGGATCTCGCTGATCAGCAGGACTACCTCGAGAATCTGGAGGCCGCGTCTGGGTCCTCGACCATTCACAACGTCGGGCAGACTAGGTAGTTTAACATCTATGCATACTCGTCATGCCATGACATAGTTATATAACGCGGAAAATCATACTGGGATATCGGCGGGGATAAAGTTGCGAAGATGATTGGCTAAAAGCCAAGGGGAAGCGGGCGGGCATCCGAGTACACCTGCAATCGGGCGGAATCGTACATGTCGGTGGGGTAATGCGCCCACCGGCGCTGGGAAATGTGCCTGCCAACCAGATACGGATTGACCTCGTTCTTGCGAACATGTGATTTGGGTACTGGCCGCGAGGGCAGCGGTTTGATCGGGCGGTACTGCGCCCAGCTGTTGGGTTGCGGCGAGTCCGGGGGCGGACCGAGTGCAGGCGGCGGCGATGGCGGAGGAGACGCTGGCGGCGATGGCGGCTCATCAGGCACGATAGGTGGCGGAGGCGGCGGTGTCGAGGGCGGTGATACCGGAGGGGACGCCGGCGCAGGCGTCGCATCGCTGCGACCCATGGTTGGGTTATCCCCTGCATCCCCGCCAAAGATCTCGAGCTCGTCTTCAGATTCATCGCCGTCCATCTCGAGCGCTTGAGTGACCGGCAAATGACTGACACGCCGACGAACCACCTCGATCGGGTCTTTGGCTGCTACCCATCCAGGCGGGTACCCCCACCTGAGCATTCCCGTCAACCACGGCCACTGTCCTCTGGCCTTCAGAACGGCGAGCCGGTCCCTTTCTTCCTGCCCGGCTTGAGAATGCTCATCCACTTCTCCTTCCTCCACTTCAAGCGGGATTTGAAACGCGCCAGTGCCACCTCGGCCCCCACTGACGAAGACTATCCCGTCTTCGACCTGAGCGTCGCCGGAACCGTCGTCGTCGTCCAGCCAGAACAGCGCGTCCGCGAGGTCTGAGCTGATCTGACCGCCGGGACGAAACCGATCAATCAGCGCGAGTCGGCGCCGGCGCTCGTCCTCGTCGAAACGGTAGTTGAGGAGGTACGACCGCGCGTGATCAGGCATGACAAAGTCCCGCTCGAACATAAACCGCTCGCGAGACGCTCGCGTCATGAGGTGGTTCCGCGGCGCAGGGCATTCCGCAGCGGTGTGCCCTCCAGCATAGCTGGTCCGCCCGCATCCCTCGGGTCGGACCGCGGGACGGCGTGCCAGTCGATATTTGGCTGGCCAGGGGGCGAGTGTAGATGATATCGTGTTCATCTGCAGCGAAATGAGGCTGGGTATCGATTTCAGCCGCGTAGATCGCATGGTGCGAGTGACTGCCGGCTAAATTGGAGACTGCCTCCCGCCCGTCGGGTATCTCACCCGGTGAGGCGAAGCCGGCGTACATTCCGCTGATGATCTCGGCAAACACCTCTGGGGATGATTCCGACTGCCGTTCGACATCCGCGAAGAGCCCAGAGTCGAGTCCGAGCCAACTCATACCAGCCCGTCCCCGCCATGGGGCGACTTTCACCACTCGCTCCGATTTCCCATCTCCATCTGACCCCGGATCGTCCACGCCAGAAACAGCGCTTATCACTGACCGGTACGGCCGCCATCTCCGCTTCAGACTCTCTGACTGGCCTGAGCCGTCTTCGATCCCTCGTCCGCCGTCACCGCCGCTTCCTCCCGCTGCTGGTTCTGGGCGTGCCATGCTTCCAGAGCGGCCTGCAGCGCTGGTCGGTCTATTCGGTGTTTCTGGATACGCTTGTCGTCCAAATGGAGAACCGGCTGCATACTCATCAGCGACGCAGTGCTGCGTAGGGTAGGCGTACTCACAATGTCGTACTGATACAGCCTGCGCCATTTCTTTGCTTCCCGCTCATCCACTTCTGTCGGTGGATCGCGGATATTCCACAACCTCAGCTCGAACGGGTGCGTCCGGCGTACATGAGCCAGCTCGACTTTGGCCACCTACAGATCAGCGCGTGTCCCGACATGACTTTGAACTCGAGTTCCGTACCTCGCACAGGGAGCACTCTTTGCCGCCTGTGAAGAGCGTAAGGGGAGGCAGACGGGGTCTAGGCATACGTGAGGAGGGAGTTCGTCAGACAAGAGGTCGGATGGCGACACGAAGAACAGATGAAATCTGTCGCCTTTGTAACGGTGGGTGGGGGAGCCCCGCCAGGCACGTCTCGACGTTTCAGTCAGGAACATGACTGTCAACAGCCAGCAAGTCCACCTCTTCCGTCTTTCCTTCCTCTTGGCCGCGATCCCCTCACCTCTGAGGTTGGCCCCTCGACAACACAGAGGATTTCGGTATACGATCGGCTCAATCTCGAGGTCATGTCCGTCAAAGGGAAAGAAAAGGCCATTGAGCCGGCGGCGGAAGAGCTCGCCGATGAGGATCTCGATTTCTTCATCTCCAAAGCGCCCATCAAGCGATCCGCCCTTCGTGAGCTCGACGAGGCATATGTCAGGTACATCGCTAACTGCACAACAGCACCACGGTCGAAGACGAGGGACCCATGGCCGCAGTACGCCTCAGACACGGATGACTCGGACGACAGCGAGGGCGGAGACCATGGAGGAAAGCGGAAGCGCAAGAAGCGCAAGAAGAAGGAATCCGCCATGCCAAATCTGCCTGAATGGACTCGGCAGAAGAGCATCTCTGCGTCGTTGAAAGGCGGGTCTCGGGGCAAGGACGGTCGTGGACGCAGCGGATCCTCTCAAGCGAAAGACGCGTAAGCCAGCTGGACAACTCCCTCTGGACTGTCGCTGACGTGACCAGGGTCGTCATCTCGTCGGATGAGGACGACGGTGCAGATACCTCTGGTGACCCAGCAGCGGCAGAGAGGAAGAGGCTGGCGGCCGAGGAGGCGCGGCAGGCAAGATGGCGCATGGAGCTCACTCCGCCGCCGGACTTGTCCGCCGAGCGAGAGAAGGAGCTGTCGCGGATCATCGCGTCAGTGTTCGGCAGAACCGGCCAGGTCAGCCCCATGCTGACTTGTGACAGGGAGCATATCGTTATTGAAGTATCGGACGGCGAGGACGCAGACGGGTCCGTTGGGTCTGCTCCCGCTTCACCATCGCGAGAGGCGAATGTCCCCGCTAGCGATCAGGCGGTCCACCTGAACGTTTCAATGAAGGTCGATCCCGCCAGGAAGGAAGCGGGCATGAGCGAAATCGCCATAAGAGCTTGGGAGAAACATCGCAGGATCATCATCGGTCGGGTATGTGCAGGAGCCCTGGCCCGTGATTTCCTGGCTGACGAGCGTCGCAGCGAGATCCAATTATGCGCGCCATCAAGTCCCTGGCGGAGAAGCTCAGCCGGCGGCCGGAGGATATCGTGCTGGTGTACCGAGACGAGCCCATCCACGCCACAGGCCTGGCTCCTATGGCGCTCGGCATGGGTGACGAGGTTGAACTGGGTAGGTCCGCTCGAGCGAAGCAAGCGGCCTGTGTTTGACTGACATTGCAGTTGGGTACGAGAAGGCTGTGTGGGACAAGATGGAAGAAGCGCGGAAAGCAAGACTGCTATCAGCCATGACCCGCGACGAAGCCGAGGCGTCCGGCGAGGAAACCACTGCAGACGGCGATAAGGCAAATGCGCCAGAAGCGAGCGCCAATGTTGCTGGCGAGCCGTCACCGCCAAAAGCGGCCGGACGAATCGCGCTCAAGCTCCGTGGATCATGGGGCGAGCACAGCTTCGGCGTCAAAGCGCATCATACCGTCGGTCAAGTCATCGCGTACTACTGCACAAAGGTCGGACGTCCGGGCCAGGAGGCGAAAGTCCGGTTCATGTGGGATGGCGATGCGCAGGATCCAGAAGTCACGATGGAGGAGCTCGAGGTGGAGAGCGGGGATTCGGTCGATATGATGGTATCTCAGTAGGCGAGCATATGTATCCATCCCGTAACGCCTGGACAGCTTCACACCCCTCCGACGGAGCCTCCGTCCATGCTCGCATGACTTGCAGTCGATGTATCCTCCCGAAAGAGACTCGCTTCCGGCGGAACCAAACACGACGCGTCGAGAAGATGACTTCATGTCCTTCGAGCGTGATTTCCTTCAGCCAAACCAGGCGATCGGTCCTGGTCGACTGTCCTGTCTCGCCGCTATGTCGCGTGCGGCTGGACAATAGGAGGATCAATAGCCCTCTGAGGAACGGCAGATCAGTGTGACTGCTGGCAAGATGACCGACCAACAGCATTTGGAGGAGGTCCAGCTGGATCGTAATGGTAACGAGTCTTCCTCAAATGAGCAGAATACGGTTTTCGGACACGCCCAGTCGGACGGTCAAGACTTGCCATCGCTTTCGCAGGAATCCGTGCCGAATCCGCTGGCCAATCTGTTCCATGGCTCACGCCCTCAAATCCAGTCCGTGGGAGACGAGAACGATACAGATGCCCTGACGCCTCTGTCATCTATGACTGCCGAAGCCGAGCCTGCGACGGCCGACCCCGGGGAGGCGTCAGCGCCTCAGAGCCTCGACGACTCCGGCGCATCGGGTCCTGCAGCCGGACCATCGGCGCCAGGACGTTCGATCTTCTCTTACTTCGGCAACGGCAGCAATAGCGGTTCGGCAACTCCCGTCGACCGCTCCGGCAAGCCTGCCGTAGCTGGTCAACCTAAACGCAAGCGCAAGGCTGGCGGAGAGCAAGCCGGCCAGGCGCGACTATTAGCTGGCGGCGCGGCAGGATGGGTGCTCGGACGTAGCGAAGACTCGGCGGCAGTCTCCGAATCAGACGCAGTGTCGACGGAAGCGGCCAGCTCTACTGCCCCTGGGACGAAGCGGGCCAAAGCGAAGGCGGCTGCCGGAGCGCTCGCAGATGAAGAGGCGGAAATGGAGGAGATGAAGAAGAAGGCGGGCAAGGCGCGATCCGCTCCGAAGGGCAGAAAGCGTCCAGCAGGCTCGGAGCAGGCTTCACAAGATGCTCTTGACGGCTCGCAGCCCTCTACAGGTCAGTCACGGCGCCGTCCATAGGCCCCTCGACCATGTCGCTAATGGTGCAGTCGATGGTTCCCAGACAGGCAGTCTTGGGGATAACACCGCGGGACAAGCTACTGCATCGACCGCCTCTCCCCAGAAACGCAAACGCGGTCGACCACGAAAGGCCGACGCCGCCGGCGCTGCAGCGAGTCGCCGCGTTCCGTCCGCAGGCACAGCATCGACTTCACGTGCGTCGCCAGAAGTCGTCGACGTGCGCTCGTCAGACCCTCTCGATATCATGGACCTGGATGTCCTGCCGCTACGGCCTGCTACCATGTCGCGCTCAGCATCTAATATGTCCAGAGGGACGTCTCATAAGGACGCTATCGATGTCGACGGGTCGCCTACATCGGCAAGAAGGACTGGCATGCCAAAGAAGCTAGTGTTTGCTAGTGAGAGTAATCGGCCAACACACGCTTTCTTCGCTCGACTCAAAGGCGGCCCGGCGACGGATGTTGGCGGTGACTCTGGCGCCACGGCTAGAGCTGCGACGTCGACCGGAACCTCACTGGACGAACCCAGCTCTGAGGCCGCAGGCGCCCGAGAGGCAGACACTGGGGCAGCGCCGCCTCGCCCTGTGAAGGAGACCAAGCCCGTCAAAGTCAACGGGTTCTTCCAGTTGAATGGCAAGGCTTCTGCCGCAGGCACGCTTAAGAACGGCTGGGGTCATGGCGTTCGGGAGGGAGAAGAGTGGCCTGCGCCTTGGCCTCGTGGGCTGTGGCCGACGCATGAGCGTGCTGGCCCGACGCTGGATATCCCGCAGCGGAACCCGAACAAGCGCCGGCGCGTTACTACGGAGGATTTCGCCACGCAAGACAGCGACTGGTCGACTCTCCTCAGCCTCGAGCACGACCTGCATCGGCGGGCGGACGGTCGCCGCTCAGATCAGTCTCCAATCGACGTCGACGAAGTCGAGTTCAGTGACCACCCAGCGATCCAGAGCGTTCGGTCTCGTTCAAAAGGCGACAACCGCGAATCGTGGTGTGAGCGGTACCGCCCACGACGAGCCAGTGAGGTTCTGGGTAACGAGGTCGAAGCGGTGTACCTCCGAGACTGGCTCTCGGCACTTTCAGTTGGAGGAAAGGACGCAGGTCTGGCGAAAGTGACTCGACGGATCCGGCGGCACAGGACGCAGCAGCTGTACGACGACTGGATCGTGGATGACGCCGGGCTGTTCGGCACGCCCGAGCCGGCAGATGAGCCCGAGGAAGAGCACATCTTCGCGGAGATCGACTTCCCGCCAGATCCCTGTCTGCCGCGAATACGCGACTTCCCATCTTTCCAGACCCGGCTGGGCAACGCGATGCTGCTAGTGGGACCACCTGGGTCCGGCAAGTCTGCGGCAGTGTACGCCGCGGCGGCCGAGCTCGGATGGGACGTGTTTGAGGTGTACCCGGGGATCGGTAAACGCACCGGAGCAAACCTGCTCAGTCTGGTCGGCGACGTCGGGAAGAACCATATGGTCGTCAAGAGTCATACCGACAGAGGCGCCGACCACAAGCAGGACAAGAGCAAGCTCAAGACGAAGGTTAAGAGCGTACAGAGCTTCTTCGCGCCGCGGCCGCCGGCAGACGACGACTTTATCTGTCTGCCTCCAGCGAGCCAAGGGTCCGCTGGCGAGCCCATCGAGGTCGAGGAGGGATTGGGAGATGATGAGAGCGGTGGCGAGGAGGAGCAGGTCGTAGCGCATATCGACGCGGAGCATAAAGTCCGGCAAAGCCTGATCCTCCTCGAGGAGGTTGATCTGCTGTTTGAGGAGGAAGGCACGTTCTGGCCGGCGGTCGTATCGCTCATCGCCGAGTCGAGGCGGCCAGTCATTCTCACTTGCAATGGTAAGTCAGCCCAGGAGCGAGGGTAAGCAGAAGCTGATTTGACAGATCCGTCTACGATTCCGCTGGGCCAGCTACCACTCCAGACGATCCTGCGCTTCGAACCTGCCGAAGAGGATCTCGCGGCAGCCTATCTCTCGAGCCTTGCTCGACGGGAGCGCGTACCTTTGCCTAGTATTCCAGCGGTGATCCGCGCGGCGACGCGAAGAATCGATGACCACATGGACCGGCCTCTACCGCCAAATGGCAGCGAGCCTGTACCGTATCTCGATGTTCGACAGGCAATCACGCAGCTCCAGCTGGAGCGTAAAGCTCTCGCTCGCTCGGCCGCAGCGGTGGACAAGCTTAGCGATGGTGCCGATGATCTCGCTGCACTGTCCAAGGCGTTCAAGTACCGGTCGTTCGCAGATGCTTGGATTGATCAACGGCACTGGGCAAAGCTCGATGTGAGCATCACCTGGAATAGCTGAACGGAGTCAATGAGCTGACGAGCGCCAGCAGGATGAGATCGACCGGTTCGCAGCATCGAGTGACGACCAGCTTGCAATCCACCATCTGGAGAAACCTCATTTACTCGACCATCTGCCCATCTTGCCCGCCTACGCACACACCTCCGCAATCTCCGATACTCTGTTAACTCTTGCCGGAGCGGACGCACTACCTCGCAGCGAAGACCTCAGCGTCGCTCGCACGAAGCACGTACGCTCGCTCCTACCAATCCTCGACCCGCTCATCCCGCTATCGGCGTATCTCCTGCCCCATCCGAGCCTGTTCACCGATACCCTGCCTGGCGTGCTGGACCTGATCCGCACGGAAGACATGCTCGAGATGGCCGAAGAGGCGGTCTTGGCAGATGGTGGAGAACGCATCAATCGCAAGACCGGCAGACCGGTCCGTTCTGCTGCCGGCGTAGCAGACAAGGGCTTCGAGCGGGAGATTGACCTAGCACCAGAAGCGCTAGCCACTGCACGTGGCTTAGTACTAGGCTTGTAGCTGTTGAGGCATGCACCCCGGCCGCCGGGATTGGAGGCTTCGGCGCATTATTATTGCAGGATTGAGAGGTTGAAACATCAGGGGTAACTTACTCGCTCCGACCAGAGTTTTAACGCGAAGACGCGTTTCGAGCGCACTTCCCGTCGGTCCTGCAAGACATTTGGGCGTCGCGCTGTCGCAACGGTCATGCATGCATACACCTAGCACATCGCACGCTGCTACGGCTCGTCCTCGACACAGCGTCGATCGGCGAGAGGAACGAGCTGAGGCTGTGGCCAGGCCCGCTCTTGGCCTTTCATTAGCCCCTCTTCCGATCGCAGTGGGTCTGTGCGCGAGTGCAAGGGGCGCTAGGAGCCCTGGATCCCATGGTGTCAGACGTACATCAACTTTTTAGCTCTTTCGAGCCTGACGCGCCGAGCGCGTAGCTCCCCCTTCTTCACATCCCTCATTCTGTAGCGGCGGGTCTCGGTCGTGCTCTCCCCCGGAATAAGGAACAGGATGAATAGAAGACAGGGGCTTGTTTTGAATGGTACTCGGACCCACGCTTCAGAATCGATCGTGACGGCTTTCGCGTCTCCGGCATCAAGCTCTAGCCGTCGCCCATCAGGCATACCTTCTTCGCCTTCACCCGTCTCGCCTGCATCTCATGCAGGTCCTTCCACCCACCGAGCTGTCAGCTCTGGGATTCAGGCCCCTCGAACGCCTTCCGGCTCGTCCACTGCGCAGTCTCGGACACCGAGCGGAGGAAGCAGATCACAGTCGACCAGTCCCAAGACGCGGATTGGTAGCCAAGCGGACAGCAGAAACATTCGTGTCGGTGCGTGCATCAAGCATCGGAGCCCGGTCGCTAGGGTCTCACTGACCTTCCGCAGTGCTGAGAATCAAGCCTAGCCAGCCACCAGATCTTTCCGTTCCACCGAGGTTCCGCACTACCCTCGTCCACCCTGCTTCACCTGCAGAAGTAAGAGTCGACGTCGACCCGGCGGTCTTGGCCGGGCAGACTGTCACCGGCCCGTCCTCGCTCAAGCGGCACCCGACCTTCTCGTTCGACCACGTCTTAGGCGAGGAAGCGAGCCAGGTTGAACTGTACAATGTCGCTGCGAGAGACGGGGTTGAGGACTTTCTGAGAGGTCACAATGTGACTCTCCTGGCGTGAGCCCTTGCATAACACATCGCGAGGGTCTGCTCACCGAACAGGTACGGACAGACGAGCTCAGGCAAGTCATATTCGATGGGTACGACGGGCGATGAGACCGACTACGCCGGCACGACCTTCACCTCGCGCACAGGCGTCATTCCCCGAGCAATTCAAGCCATCCTCGCTGGCGCTGAAGAAGCACGACTTTCGTTTGAGCCTGGCTCTTCCTGGGAGTGCCGCGTGTCTTTCCTTGAGCTTTACAACGAGGAGATTATCGACCTCTTAGCCGTCCACGCCTCGAGCCAGATCGTCATTCGAGAGGAGAAGGACGGCAGGATCGTGTGGCAGGGAGTCCGGGAAGTCCCCATCACCACGTTCGAGGAGGCGATGCAGCTTCTGCAGGCGGGGTCAGAACGGCGAAAGACCGGTGCAACGGGGATGAACGCTTCGAGCTCAAGAAGTCACGCCATCTTCTCCCTTACCTTGGTGCAGAAGAAGCGTGAGGGCGCGCTACCCACCGCCAGTAGTGAGATACCTGCACCGAACAGGGCCGCCATGGAGACTCCGACACGTCTACAGTGTCCCACGTCAAGCACCGGTATGCACTCCCGCACGGCTACGCCCAGCAGCAGTCGCATACAGCCTCCCACGAGCTTCTCGCCGGCCAAAGGGGTGATTCCACGGACACCCTCGAAGGCATCGCTGAGCCAGTCTGCTAAGGCCCCGCCAAGCAGTCAGGACGGCTTCGTGCTCGTCACCAGCAAGTACAACTTGGTGGATCTGGCGGGGTCAGAGCGACTCAAGCGGACCGCAGCGGATGGCGAGCGGATGAAAGAGGGCATCGCGATCAATAGTGGCCTGTTGGCTCTGGGGAACGTCATCTCGACCTGTGAGTGGCGCCCTCGGTAGGAGAGAGATAAGGGCTGAGCCTGAGCAGTAGCCGATCCGGCCAAATCCCGTGGACATGTTCCGTATCGCGACTCAAAGCTCACTCGGATGCTGCAGGACTCCATTGGGGGCAACTCATTGACCACCATGATCGCATGCGTTTCCGGCATCGAGCACAACATTTCCGAAACACTCAGCACGATCAAGTACGCCTCTCGGGCGCGAAACGTCCGGACTCTAGCCAAGATCAACGCCGTCGAGGCCGGATGGGACGATGTCGAGCACCTCCAGAGCTTAGTAACCAAGCTGCGGCAACAGCTTGCTAGAGGTCCCGGCTCCTCTCACGGTGAACCAGCCGATGTGGCGATGCCTTTGGAGCAAGCCCAGCAGAGTACACAAGCGGCTGTCGAGCGCCTCGCCATCCTGCAGAAGGAGCACACTGATGTGAGCAGTCATTGTGCAGGATGAGACAATGCTGACGTCGAAACAGCTGTACGACAATTATCTCCGCAAATGCAGCGAGACGTTGCGCCTGAGAACGGAGCTGGAGAGTAGCTCGTCGCCCGACGAAGATGCCATGACGAAGTTCAACTCGATGGTCGAGCCGGTCATCAATGAGTACGAGAAGGTCGTCTCGTCTCTCAATGCGCAGCTCGACACCCTAAGGGGAGAAGTGGTAGGCTCGGTCCGGGTCCCCTTGGAAGCGCTGGCTGACTGGGGTCAGGCTACCTTGGAGCGATTGTACGAAGAACGGGGTCGCGTGGTGGATGAGCAGCAGCAACGGGAAGAAAGACAGGATGTCTACATCAAGGAGCTGAGAGGACGGGTGGCGAAGCTGGACGAGCGGAGTAGGGCAGGCGAAGTGAGTCATTCACCCATGGTCGTATAGCGATGGGTAGAAGCTGATATCCAGGCCCATGTTCAGGATCTTGAGACTCGGGTCAAAGATCTCCTTGAACGAGAAGCGGCACAATCGACCAAGGCCCAAGAATCAAAGATGGAAATGGCAGAGGCGAGAGAGAAGATCGCGAACCAGGCAAAACGCATCGACGAGATCGAGACGCGTCTTGCAGAGTCAGACGCGGCCTTGCAACAGGCTCAAATGAGGCTGTCCGCGGATCGGGACAGGATCACAGAAATGGAGGAGAGTGCACGCATAGCGGCGGAACAAGCAGCACAGGCGGACAAGCGAGAAGTCGAGGCGGGGCAGAGAATCGCCGATTTGGCTCTTCAGCTTGCCGAGGCCAAGAAGGCCTTGGATGAGCGGATAGCTGCGTCTTCTAGCCGTTCGACCTCGAGCAGCGAACCGAGCAACGGGCATACGAGCGCATCTGCCGGCTCGAGCCCTCATCTCGATCCAGCGATCGCTCGAAGAGGTTCATTGCCTCTTCTGAGTATATCCTCATCGTCACGAGGCTTCCGAGAGAGCCGAGGGTTAGGGGACCCACGGCGTACCAGGTGGGCGCTAGTCTGATGGCCATGTAAGCATGCAAGCCATATCTGACGCTATCTAGGCTTCCGACGCTGTCACAGGAAATGGCGCTCGCCCCGCCGTTGGACTCGCCAACTTCGGCCACTGGCGGCAGTCTCCGGACCTTGGGCAGACCAGCATCTCTGTTCCTCGGCAGTCATATGGCGAGTCGTCAGAACTCACCGACTACACCTCGGTCGCAGCGTTCACCTCAGGCTCTGGTAGCGGAGCTCAAATACGTGCACGGTGTACGTGCCTCTATGGGCAGTGGCATTGATGTAGCTTACCCGGCAGATCATCGAAGAACGAGATGCAGAGCTGAAGGAGAAGGAGGCCTACATCAAGCAGCTCGAGGAGGGTTTGCGAAAGACCCCTTCCACACCTGTGGAAGCTGTTCGGGCACCACAGGAGAACAGTCGTGCAATCACGCTCAGCCCGACGAGTGTCATCTCCACGGATGACTCGACAGCGTCCGGCGAATACACCGATGCATCAGAGGACATCAAGCATGCCAGCAAGACGCAGCCTGAGATGACTTCCCTCTTAGAGTATGTGTCTCACGACAGTAGAGAAGGGGAGTGCAGCTGACCAAGCCGCAGAGAGATGGCAATCAAGGAAGCGTCTCAACGGCAGATCACGGAGCAACAGTTTATCCAGATCGCCGAGCTGCAAAAGGACAATCAAAAGCTCAAGGAGGCGTTCGAAGCAGACCTCGCCGCACTCAAACAAGCGCACGACGTTCGTCATATGGAGGCCTTGCATGCGGCAAATGCGGAACTCAAGGCGGCCTTGCAGAAGTCTACTGAGCGGCTCGCCGAGTTGGAGGAACAGAGAACATTCAAGTCCACTTCTTCTCGGCGCGTGACACCGCTGCCGCCCTCGTCAGGACCGCCTCCTAGCTCGCCACTTCCGCCTACCCCGCAGACACCAGCCGGTAGTGCCCCCTCCTCTCGCGCTCCGTCCTTACTGGACATACCCGGACCGCTCGGCACCGGTAGCCGCCGCGGGTCAGAGGAGTCGATCACGATTCGCACTGACCTGTCACCTGGGCGACCGCCCTCGGCTGGCCGCCGAGGTAGCGGACACAGGGTCTCTCCGGCAGAGACAGCCGGCCGGGCGCTTCAGGGGGACGAGTCGTCAGCCCAGCTTGCTAAAGTCGCGACACTGGAGGCGGAGCTGACGGACTTCCGAAAGACGAGTACGCTCACGTCGTCGCGTAGAATAAATGCCTAGGCTGACAGTTGCAGACACGAAGCTTCGGGCGCATCTTGAAGCGATCCGCGACGATCTCAAGCGTCGGGAAACCCTCTGCGAATCGCATACGCGAGAGCTAGACAGTCACCGGGGAATGAAGGACGAAATGGCGGCTCGGCAGGCAGCTGATGCTGCTGCACTGAAAGAGGCAGAGCAGCAGGTCGCCTCGCTGAGGCAAATGCTGGACCGCGCGACCGAGGCGCAGGTTGACAGGCGAATCGGACGCCGATCCAAGGTAGGCCCATCTTGAGGAAGATCAGGGGCCTGAATTGACGGCACAGTGTTTTTAGCTCATCCTCATGGAGAGGCTTGATCTCTTGATACAACTATACACAGGATCAAGATGCTATGTTATGTACAGCTATTCACAGGATCGAGATACTATAGTATGATACAGGTTTCCGTTCAACATCAAGATGATCTGACCACGGTTGGCCGAGCCTAGTAATTGATATAGACGCCCTTCAGGCCCTCTTCTGCACCAAGCGCCTCGTTGACGATCTTGGCCAGCCTGAGTCCGGCCATAGCGAGCATGCGCTCGACAATCTTCTTCCTGCCGATTTCACCGAGATACTTGTCTGTGTCGAGCTCGATGAGCGGCTTGGAGTGGTCGCCGGTGTACTCTTTCGGCCAGACGATCTCGCAGTTGAGGTCGTGCATCCCCTTTGCCCACGTGTAAGGGCACGCCGGGAACTGGTTCGTTTCCCCGCGAGAAGCGAGCTTCTCCGGCGTCTGAGCGAGGAGCAGGTCAGCGAACCCCTTGGCCTCAGGCTGAAGCGTCGGCGGGAGCGCCGCCGCGGCAAGCGAGCCGAGACTGCCGGGCAGCATGGCCAAAAGTGGCGCCGTGAGCGGTGCTACTACCGCGTTGAGCTGGTTCAAGATCGGGTGCGAGGGTTTTATACTGGCGGTGTTGGACGAGTGAGGGTACGGGTCTCCTTCGGAAGGACAAGAGAGCCAGCTGTCGATATCGGAAGACCACCATTCGCGGATCCCTTCCCAGACGATGAACCGCACATATGGGTCGAAGATGGCCCCGGGTAGCGATCCCTCGATCTGTCGTCTTCAACGGGTCAGCATTCAGCACTCTGAGCGCAAAGAGACGCTCACGAGGGAAGTGGTGTGGTGTAATTGGATAGCTCTCGGATGTTCTTGGTGATGATGCCAGAGTCCCATACCGAGTGAAGGCTGGCAGGGTCAGCTAGTCACAGATGAGTGCTCCCGAACTGAGTGCGCACTTTCGGTGTCGGCCTTCGAACAGGAACATAGCTGAGGGTCTGTCAACTACCGCTCGCTAAAGTGGCCGCGGAACATACCGCCGTTGCCGCCCTTATCCCTTCCAGACAAATGCAGCGGCTGGTGCATATCGCCCACGAAATGCGTCAAGAACCTGAGCGGAATATCGCTACACGGCGTCAGCCGTACCAACCCCTCCGAAAGAGCTCGACTCACGCCTGTCGCTCCATGACCTGGTGCGTCATGTTCATTATCGCCGTGAGGACATTGATATCCTCATCGACCCATCCCCGCTCGCCGAAAACGCAGTGGTCCGCCGGATGGTCCTCCTTCGCATTGACGTAGTGCATGGTGCCTGTCCAGCTGTACCGCCCTCGAACGGCATCTGCCCACGCTGCGATTGGGGCCAGGTGGCAGTTCGCCTCAGGCGGAAGAATGGCGCATAGCTTGGACCGGACTTCGGGGTACAGATGGATCTGCGCAATGGTCGCTACCATTTCGTGGCCCGCCGCACCCCAAGCCATAGCGGCGGGCAGAAGCGGTAGCGCCATGATCGTTCCCAGCATCATCGTCGTCTGCGTCGTCGGTGTACAAGCTTGGTGTGGGATGCTCCGAGTCAAGACGCAGTGGAGATGATTGAGCTGGGACCGTGATGGAGCGGTGAGAAGCCGATGAGGCCGGAAGGAGCTGTGTGTGTGCGACGTTCTATTCAGGGTAACCCGGTTAGCTTCCGATTGTAAACCGGATCGTAATGATCATCATGACGTTCTCAAGTGTTTCAAATTGATCCCGCTAATCTATCCCTAACCGAGTGGAGGTCAACCGTTCTGTCTTACAATCAGACAGACATGGACGAGCAGCTGGAGGAGCTCGCGCAGAAGGTCGTACGACTATTCAAGAGGTAACATGTCTCCTCAATCTCTGGTTAAGGTGCTGACGTCTTGCAGCACGCCGCCCGAACGGCGTGTCCTGATCGCCATAGCCGGGTAGGTCCGTCACCATCGTATGTCAAGGCACTCTACGCTGACTAGCTTAGTGCTCCCGGCTCGGGCAAGTCGACGCTTTCATACCCTCTCGCCGATCGCTTGAACGCTCTTCTGGCGCACGCGCCGTCCGAGCCTACCAAGGTCGACCCGTCGACGGCAATTGCTGCGCCTCCTCCTGCTAGCGAGCGGGCAGACGAGCTCGCCCTGTGCGTCGGCTTGGACGGATGGCATTACTCGCGGAAAGAGCTGGACGCGTTCGAGGATCCAGTGGAGGCTCACTGGCGAAGGGTCAGTGAGCCGTTATGCTCGGCATGTCCAGGAAGACTGACGAAGCAGGGCGCGCACTGGACATTCAATCTACAATCATACCTCGAATTCCTTACTGCGCTGCGGCAGCCACTCCTCCCTGACCCGCCAGCACCAATACCCTTCCCTACCTTCTCGCACGCGCTCAAAGACCCTCAGCCCTCACCATTCCCTATAATGCCACACCACCGGATCGTGATCGTGGAAGGTCTGTACACCCTGCTGGACAAGCCTGGATGGCGAGACGCTGCGGCCCTGTTCGACTTGAAGGTATGGGTCGAGTGTGGACGAGAGGTCGCCAGAAACCGGGTCATCAGGCGGAACTTTGAAGCCGGAATCGTGGACACGCTGGAGAAGTGTATTGAGAGGGGTGAGAGCTCTATCGCAGACTGGATCCTCATGCGCTGACTCGCCCAGTCGACGCATCGGATATGAAGAACGGCGACGAGGTCAGGGAGCACCGCGTCGAGCCTACAGATATCATCACACCGGCAGACGAGCCACAAAAGTACGCCGCGAACGCTTAGGCGGGTTATACCACGTTCGTACATTCATCCACTTCGCCGCACCGTCATGGAGACGCCCCTTGTCTTGTATATACCATGCATAGTAAACCAGCAAGATAGCCAACAACATGGCGCCCAGAAGAGCACAGCCAAAGTCCACTTTGAGCCGAGACACCGGCTCAAACCATCTTGAGGATCTCGCCGGTCTTGGGTCCGTTCTCAAGCACACCTGCCCGGACCTTGCCCTCGCCCTTGTCCGGGTTCCATCCCTCGGCGCGCGACTTGGCGAGCATCTCGTCCCACCACGGGAACAGCAGGTCCCGCGCAATCAGCCGGAACCACGGCGTGAACGAGTTCTCTACATGTGAGTCAGTCAGAAGTACATCGTCTGCGGAGGTGGTAGCGCACTGTCGTCTGCGAACATGCCCTCGAGCTCTGCTCTTGAGACGTATCGCGCGTCGCTGACCTCGTTGAGGTTGAGCTCGGTCGTCACGTCGAGCGTGCAGAACAGGATGTAGTCGACTACGAGTGTGAGCGGTGTATGCATTGCGCAGCAGTGCTAGACGGCTCTCCGAAGCCCAAACGATCACTCACTCTCGTGCTCTCCCCAGAGACCGTCCGAAGGCGCGAGGTAGTGTATACGCGTGAGGTAGGTGAAGTCATCGGCTTTGAGCTGCTCAGGCGGGATACCCAGCTCGTGCGGCAGTTTCCGGATCGCCGCTGCTCGCACACCTGTCCAAGCGTCAGCACGTAGCTCCGTACCGCCCCTCCGGGGCGACACTTGTAGGACTCACCCTGCTGGCCCTCCTCGACGAGTTCGGAGCGGATACTGAGCGGGTGGGAGCAGCACGTGTTGGTCCACATGCCCGGGAAAGTAATCTTCTCGTCGGCGCGCTTCTGCAACAAAAGCCGGCCGTCCGATGGCCGGAATAGGAAGACTGAGAACGCGCGGTGCAGCAGTCCGTCATTGATGTTCGCCATAAGGTGGCCTATGGCGTTGTCAGGCCGAGACCCGCGAGCCGCCACAGCTAGGCTAGATCTGCGACTCACACTGCTTCTTGCTGCCTTCGCCGTAGGCCTCATCTTTGTCGTTGATCAAAATACACCTCTCCTCCATGAGCCGGACCTGCTCGGCATCGTACTCGTCCAAGTCGGGTTCTGGCCCCGCCGCCGCCGCCGCTGCCGGTTGGGTGGCGGCAGGCCCCTCTTCGGCTCGCAGGCTGAGCGTGCCGGCCGATCCAGCCTGTGCAGTAGGCGCGGTCGCCGACGTCGTGGCTGTTGTTGTGCTGCTCATCGTGTATGAATGTATGACTAACTAGGTAAGGAAAAGACTGTTGATGCTGGAAGAATGGTCGCTTTTCAGGTCGCGAGTCTTACGAGACTTTTGCCAGAAACAAGCTTAAATCGGGGCCCTGGCTCTGGCCGTGGCACCCCACACGCGTCTGACCTCTTTGCATCCACAACTACAGCTACTGGACTCGCTTGTGCTTTCGATGTACACCTTGCACGCCTACCAGGCCATACTGCCCTCAATGATCTGGCTGAGCTGCTCGCGTTCCATGGCCTTGTCGTCCTTGGACAGAATCGGCGCGAGGTCGAGCACTCGCCGCTGCGGCATGCACCCCTCCACGAGCTGTCCGTCAGCTCCGGGAACACCCAGTTCCGTTGGGGTCTGCGACTTACCCGCTTGATGTCCTGAGACTCGTATCCGACCTGCTTGAGGCCTCGCGGGACGCCAAGACCGTCAAGGAACCGCTGGATCTCTTCCTGGAGCACACCGCCCAGCGCATCGTCGCTGACCCGGTCGAGCTCGTGCGCTCGGTCTTTACCCATGAAGACCGCGGCCGCCTCGCGGTGTCGCTGCGGCGCCGACGGAGCCGTGAAGTTGAACACGGCCGGTGCCGTCAGAGAGACGGCCACGCCGTGCGGGATAAGCGGCACGTCGGGCGAGTACGAAGGGTGGTGGTACTGCTTGTCCTTCGGTCGACCCTTGTTCAGCGACGAGATCGGGTACGAGAAGGCGTGCTACAAGTCGCATCAGTACAGGTCTGATAATCGACAGCAGGCGGCTTACCGGGATGTGCACACCGGCGTTACCGAAGCCGATACCGGCAGTGGAAGCAGCCAAGCTGCCTGTCAGCCGGGGTACCGATTCCAGGTGGAACCACTTACAGCATCTGGGCGCGGGCCTCGTGGTCGCCTTGGGCATCCTTGGAGATTCGCGGGAGGTACTTGACCGTCTGCTCGAGCGCCCACTTGGAGAATATGTCCGAAATCGGGTTCGAACCCTGGTACGCGGCTGCTCATGAGCGCCTGCTCCTCGAGCTCGGATCGGACTGGACTTACGCCTGTTGATGGGGTTGGCGGGGCGGGGCGACCTCTCATGGAACGGCACGGCCGTCCAGCCTGTCCATCAGTACACCTCCCTTCCATACGGGGGACCAGACCCACTCTCGAGCGAGTGGAAGAGGACGTCGAGACCGGCGGAAATGGCGACTTCGCGCGGGCAAGTGGCCGTGTTGTTCAGGTCGACGATACCGAGTGTGGGCTTGAGCGCCCGCGACGCGATGCCCGTCTTGAATGACTTGCTCGGGATATCGAGAATAGCCGTACCGGTCGTCTCAGATCCAGTACCTGCCGTCGTGGGGACTGTGACCGTCAGTACTTGCGCGCTGGCGCGCGCGCAGGAGTAAGTGACCTACTGGCGACGAGGGGGCTGAGCTTCTTCTCGATCGGGCGGCCCTTGCCGATCGGGGCGTTGATAAAGTCGTACATGTCAGCTTCCGGGTAGTTGACAAACAAGTTGGCGGCCTTGGCCGTGTCCATGACCGACCCGCCGCCGACGGCGAGGAAGTGCGTGATGTGCTGCGACCGCGCAAAGTCGATAGCATCCTGCACGCGCGCGCGTCAGCGCGCTGTTACAGTGGTACATGGCGGACTTACGCGCCAGGACGAGTCGGTGGGCTCGACGGCGACCTTGTCCCAGACGACAAAGTGCAGGCCTTCACGGAGGAGACTCTCCTCGACGACGCGCATGACTTCGAGTTTGGCGACGTTGGGGTCGGTGAACACACCGATCTTGGCCTGCGAGCGCTGCGACGCCGGCAGTTGCGCGATCATGTTCGAGAAGTCCTGTCCGACCTCTCGCGTCGCGTGCGCGCCGAACCGCAAGTTGCTCGCAGCCATCTAGACCACGTCAGCCCCTTGTCTATCCTAGCATGGTTCGTACGTACCTCGAAGGCGTAGTCCGAGTTCCCAGAGGGAAGGCCGCCGGCGCGCAGAGGCGTCTCAATCGGAGTAGCCATGCCGCGGGCAGCACCGAGCATGCCCAAGTGGCCATGACCATGAGCGTGGTGGGCGTGTCCGCCCACGAGGCCGTGCGAGTGCCCGTGAGCACTGTGCTGCAGCGCAGAATGGGTCCGGCCGCAGCCTCGGCAGCCCTGGTTGGACGTCAGGGACAGCAGCCGCATGACTGACGCGCGTGAAGCGGGAGGGGCCATCTTGGACAAGTAGTATGCGTTCAAGTGATGAAGAGGAGGCTGTCTTTGGGTGTCGTCTTCGTCGTGTAGCAGATGATAAGCGTCTGCTTGCAAAAGACAGTGCGGAGACCAATGTACAGGTCGCAGGCCCCGTGCCATCTCAGGGGGCACCAGCGGGGGAGCCCGGCTATTCCACCCCGGTTAGCGATGGCTCATCCCGGAGCCTGTCCATACCCGGATGCCGGTGTGGCGCCGGCTACGCTCCTCCAGCGTACAAAGAATAACATCCAACCTGAAATGATACATGCAGAATGGCGCAGGTATTATATGCTTCATGCACTCCAGTGACCGGAGAACAGGCCCGTCCACCACACACCCCACACCATAGCCAGAAACGCTCCCACGCCCATTCCTGCCGCGGGATTACCCCAGCCCAGAAGCACCGCCAGCGTCCATGGCCATCCGACGAGCCGGTCCAGGATCCAGCCGCACGTCTTCCACGCCAGTAGCACCTCGTATGGCGTCGGCTCGGGCTGTGATCCGCCTGGCGGGGAGAGCAACAGGGGCGCGAGGTGAGGGGAAGGCGCAGAGTGCTGGGCGGGCGGAAGAGAGATGATCGCGTGAACCGGCTTGTGGTCGGAAAGCGTCAGTTCCGGTGTCGAGCCGTAGTGCGTGACCTGGGTGATGCTCTCCTTCAAGTCGGGTTGCACAGAGGCGGAAGATGAGCCTGAGAGCGGAGAGAGGTACAGCTCCTGCGGGTCGTTATGCGACGCGAACATGATTCGGTCTGTCCAGCCAGGTATTCGCTTCCTGTGTACGGATCAGCTTCTCAGCCGCCCATTGCTGGCAGGGGAAAACTTACCTGCTAAACCCCTCGACCTGCCCGACGACCCGCTTGTACGTTGGCGCGAACCGTGTCAAATCGCCTTCTCGCATGCCCACAAACGCCCTGCCCTGTAGTTGCTCTCTGCGCAAAGTGTCCAGGTTGAGCATCTCTGCCCGCTCCTTCTCCAAGAACTGGACATCGCCCGTCTCGTTGTTCTCCAGCGGCACTCCGCCTTTAGACGGCAGCCGACTGAGACGGTAGTTGAGGTCTCCGAGGAAAAACAGATGTGTGGTGTCTCGCGGCTGGTAGGCTTGAGCTAGTGGGTCTGACGGCTTGAACAGCAGCGACGACAGGATGTTCTTATACTGCTCGTTCCGTCGTGGAATATTACGGTCGTGCGCCTCGAGATGAGTACAGATGAAACTGGCTTATCAGCACAGAAGCCCACAAGGTCCGTATCCGCAAGGACTGACGTCAAGGTCTCCCAGCCGTCTTGCTTGCCTTCCCGCCTGACAGGCATGCGAACGCCGACTGCGCCCTTGTTGCCCATACCGCCCCACCAGAGCCCCAACCCCGAGCTGAGCACTTTGCCCACTCGGCCAAGAAGCGTCTTCTCCCTCGCGAACACCCATAACGCCGTGCCGCAATGCGAAACGCGCGAGACCAGGAAATACTTCTCCGGCGTCCGGGTTGGCGACAGTGACGTAGCGTGCGAAGACAGCAGAGACGATATCCGGTCTGTCAGCGCGAGAAGCACCGGTCCTGTCAAACCTGCCACTACGGCCACATGAGCCATCTATCCAGATCTCTACCGACAAGTACTCACACGCGAGGTGGACGGGAAGGAGCTCCTGCACGCCGATAGCATAAATGTCGGGCACCTGACCATTGGCCTCCTCGCTCGACTTGTGAAGCACGGGCAAGAGCCAGCTTGTCAGGTCCTGAGTCTGAGCTCTGGACCCCTGCAAGCCGGTATTCCATGTCGTGAGGAAGATCTTCAGCGACATGATGCTGGATGTTCTTCAGGCGTCAAAAGGCAATACATGAGCTGTAACCTTTGGCCAACAACAAATGACGTCCCTCCACCCGAAGCTCGTGCCGCCGCCATACCACGTGGCGCGAGAATTGATCCCGCGTCGACCCGTCGTCGCGCGCGGACAACGCCTCGGTCCACTAGGAGCAGCGTCTACACCGGCGTAACTCGAAGTCATCATCTGCTCTGGCCTTGTAGCAGGACATCGATCAGGACCCGGGCAAGATGGGCGGGCACTACAACCTCAAGGGTGAGCCGTGCTCTTCGCTGCCTGCTCAGGAGCTGACGCAGCAGCCCTCATCAAGGCCATCCGCTCGTGCAAGGTAAGTGCGACAACTCAAGCTCAGGCATGATGCTGATCCAGTTTAGACGCTTGCGGATGAGCGTTCGGTCATCCAGAAGGAGTCAGCGGCGATCAGAGTCAGTTCTCGCTAGGCCGTTCGAGCCATTTGGCTCAATGCTGTCGGATTAGAAAGCTGATTAATGCAGACATCGTTCAAGGAGGAAGACTCGTTTGCACGACACAACAATATCGCCAAGCTGCTGTACATCCATATGCTCGGCTACCCCGCGCACTTTGGCCAGATCGAATGCTTGAAGCTCGTGGCCAGCCCACGGTTCAGTGATAAGCGGCTGGGGTACCTCGGCATTATGCTTCTTCTGGACGAGAACCAGGAGGTGTTGACTCTAGTGACCAACTCGCTGAAGAAGTGAGTTTCAGGGCGGCGCGCGGCACCAGCAGGCCTTGTCCTGCTGATGCCATTCGTCACTTGAGACTGACGGCACTATAGCGACATGAACCACTCGAACATGTACGCGGTGGGACTGGCCCTCTGCACATTCGCCAACATCTCGTCCGAGGAGATGTCGCGCGACTTGGCGAACGAAGTCGAGAAGCTCCTGGGCAGCAGCAACACGTACATTCGCAAAAAGGCGGCACTCTGCGCTCTGCGGATCATCCGACGCGTGCCCGACCTCATGGACCACTTCACGAACAAGGCGAAGACACTCCTTGCCGACCGGAATCACGGCGTCCTGCTCGCTGGCATCACGCTCGTCACGGAGATGTGCGCGCTCGACGACGCTGTCAGGGACGAGTTCAGGCAGGTGAGTTCGGGTGGGCTGACCCAGGCAAGGGCCTGGAAATTTCTCGCTTGCTCAGGCTTACGCTTCCAGGCGACTGGTCTGCTAGTTAAACACCTCAAGTCGCTCGTGACCACCGGGTACAGCCCGGAACACGACGTCGGCGGCATCACCGACCCCTTCCTGCAGGTCAAGATTCTGCGACTTCTGCGGATTCTCGGGCGGGACGACACCCGTGCAAGCGAGGAAATGAACGATATTCTGGCACAGGTTGCTACCAACACCGACGCGACCAAGAACGTCGGCAACTCGATCCTGTACGAGACGGTTTTGACGGTGCTGGAGATCGAGGCGGACAGCGGTTTGAGGGTCATGGCAATCAATATTCTCGGAAAGTTCCTCACCAACCGGGACAACAACATCCGGTCAGTCCGCTCTCATACAGGATGAGTCAAGCTGACGCTCGTGCAGATACGTTGCACTGAACACGCTGAACAAGGTGGTCGCGATGGACACGAACGCCGTGCAAAGACACCGAAACACGATCATCGACTGTTTGCGCGATGGCGACATCTCTATCCGGCGGAGAGCGCTCGAACTGTCGTATGCGCTGGTCAACGACGGTAACATCCGAGTCATGACGCGCGAGCTTCTGAGCTTCCTCGAGGTCGCCGACAACGAGTTCAAGCTTGGCATGACGACCCAGATCTGCTTGGCTGCTGAGCGATTCGCCCCGAACAAGCGCTGGCAGATCGACACAGTCTTGAGAATCTTGAAGCTGGTAAGCTGTCCCACAGCGTTTTGTAGCCCTGACTTACCTGGTGGCAGGCCGGCAACTACGTCCGGGAAGAGATCCTGTCCTCATTCATCCGCCTTGTTTGCCACACGCCCGAGCTGCAGTTCTACACTGCTCAGCGCCTGTACCTCGCCTTGTCGAGCGACCTGTCGCAGGAATCGTTGACACTGGCATCTGTGTGGATCATTGGCGAGTTCGCGGACGTACTTCTCCAGGGAGGCACCATCGATGATGGCGAGGAGGTCAAACAGGTGAGCTTTGCCTGACAGTGTCCAGTGGTCGCGCTAATCATACAGGTGACGGACTCGGACCTTGTCGACCTGCTTGAGCTCGTGCTTGCCTCACCATACACGAACGCTCTGATCCGGCAATTCGTCCTCACGGCCGCGGCCAAGCTTTCCGCGCGCTTCGCCGAGTTGCAGACTTCGTCGTCGTCTACACAGCAGGACAGGCTCGCTGTCATCCTTGCCGGGTTCTCGAGCAACCTCGAGCTGGAGATTCAGCAGCGAGCAGTCGAGTTTGGCAGCTTGTTCAGCGGCAGGTCAGAGATCAGGCAGGGTGTGCTGGAGCGCATGCCGCCGCCAGAGATCCGGGCGACCATGATGGGCACAGGTGAGTACACCTCTTACTCGAGAGTAATCCCGGCTGACGCCGGGCAGTGAGCGAGCGGAAACCTGTCGGGTCTACCAGGACCGACAAGGACTCGATCATTGACCTCATCGGCGACGACTCTGCTTCCCCAGCGACTCCTCGAGCGTCGTCCGGTCCATCGACGCAGGATCTGCTTGCGGACATCTTTGGCGGGTCGGATGCCTCGTCGGGGCCGACCGGTGCTTCTTCCTCTGGTGGGCCGGCGGCATCCGCTCGTAGCGCCAACGCCGATATCCTGTCCCTATTCGACTCGTCCCCCTCGCCAGCATCCGCTTCTGCGCCCGCAGCCCAGCCTGCTGGAAACGCGTTGTTCGACCTGGGCTCGTCTTCCGCTTCTTCATCATCCGCGGTCCCAGCCCCAGCCGCCGCTGCCCCTGCGCCGGCAGCCCGAGCACAGCTACAGAGCTATACCGCCTACGAGAAGAACGGCCTGAAGATCACTCTGACGCCCAAGGCCGCCCCAGGGCAAGCAGGCGTCGTCCAGGTGTTAGCACGCTTCACGGCCCAGGACCAAGTCGACGGCGTCAACTTCCAGGTTGCCGTCCCGAAGGTGGGTCGTGCACTGGTGTATGGTGATGACTCTCGCTGACGTGACCAGACTCAGCAGCTGCAGATGCAGGCCATGTCGAACAGCAGTGTTGCGCCGGGGGCCACGGAAACTCAGCAACTACGCATCCTCGCACCTCCAGGCGTGAGTACTGCGTCCGACCAGTCTCGACTGCTGCTAACAGTGTAGTCGCAAATACGCCTGCGCATGCGCATATCGTACACCAAGGGAAGCGAGAACATCACGGACCAGCAGGACTTTTCGTCGTTCCCGCCTGATCTGACAGCGGCCAAATAGACGACATGCCGACTAGATACGACTGCGACGACTTGGTTCATGCATCATGCATATTTCTGCCTGTACAGATGGCTTTGGTGTGGTATCAGGTCAAGTGGCTACATCCATGTCATGTCTGCCCCGTAGGGAGCGTTGTCTAGTCGAGGAAGGCCTCGCCCATGACGCCAAGGAGACTGCCCTCGTGCTTTGGCTTCTCCTCGGCGGCGGCAGCGGCTGCGCCGCCGTTAGCGGCCGCGAGCTGCTGCTTGAGTAGCTCGGCCTCCTGCCGTGCGGCCTCAGCGGGGTTCGGCACGGTCGGGTCGATGAGCGGTCGGATCGCGGCGTTGAGGTCCGCGGGGGTGACACCGAGAGATTGCGCCAGCTGGAAGATCTGGCCCTGGATATCGGGAGCGCCCGAAGTCTTCCCCTTGCCCTAGGTCGGTCAGCCACATACCAAGGAAACGAGGGGGACCACTCGCCTTGCCAGCTGCAGAAGAGACGGCGGACGCGGCGGTAGCGGCGCCAGAGCCGGTCGCGGCCGAAGCCGCCTTAGACGCCGCCTTGCCTGCCAGGTGGGCGGCAGTGCCGCCAACGCCTGTAGCCGGCCTACGGCCAGTGACGAGGTTCCAGTACCCTCCTGCGTCGGCCGCCCACACTGTGAATCGCCAGATGTAGAAGCCCGCAACGGCCAGCAGGCCCAGAACCAAGTACGTCAGGCTGCGAAGTCAGCGTCATTGCGCCGTGCCCACAGGGAAAGGGGCAGGACGGACAACTTGTTCATGGGCGTGTTGGCGAGAGGAGGCTTGATATGCGGCTTGTTCCGCGCCACCTTCTTGTCCGGGTTGGCACTGAGCGAGGCGCTACCAAAGCTCAGTATCGATGCCATGTAAGGCGTACGCTGAACTTACGGGTTGCTCGCCTTGACCTCATCGCCGTCGACGCCAGTCTTGCGCTGTCTTGTTCCTGTTGCGTCTGCGGTGGACATGTTGGTGGCAGAGAGAAGTGTTCTAATTAATGGAGATGTCTACGTTGATCCAGTACACTCACTTGCAGCGTCGTTCATAGAGCACTCGCTTACACCGTCGTCGCTGCGTACCGGCTTGACGTCACAACACGTGGCTCACATGGCAGAGCTTTGGTGAGGATTAACACGTCATACCCCCGGAACGCCTTTGAGGCGGTCCTTGAAGCAGGAAAGGCTGCTATAATGCATGGGATGCGCTTCAACGCCCTTCGCAGTGCTACAGCGGAGATGAGAGGCGATTGTGGTTCTACCCGCGCGCACGACCACAGCCTGTATCGCCTTTGGAAAATGCAGAAAATGCAATCACACCGGCCTGGCTTGAGTGAGGTCAGGCAGGCCCAGCAGGACCGAAAACACCGACTCAAGGTCGGGGTTGCGAGGCGACTGTACCCTACCTGATCTCGATCCACCCTTGAATCCACTTCTTCGGAGGAGCTCCGCTGGCTAAAATGATCGATAGCGACAACAGCCGATTCTCCGCCATCGGTCCTTCCGATGAGGCAGACTCGTCTTGGTTGAACCCCAAGTCCGCAAATACCGTACTGGATCTCGGAGTGACGCCGCCCGAGAGGAACACTGTGCCTTGGCAACAACATAGCCACATGTCTGGAAACTAGACGGTGTGACATGTGGTTGCGGTAGTGCCACTGGGTCCAAGAATAGCATCACTCGGCATGTGTGCTGCCGCACCGGCATCTTGACCGGCGATACCTCTGAACCGGCACAATTCCCAGACCAGGCTTGTGCTGCTTCATGCACGGGTCGTGTGATCTGTAGACCAGTAGACGCAGCAGATCCGACCTGATAACTGCGAGATTCCGTTCCTAGTGCAAAGGATCTCTTGGTTTAAGTGGTGCACCCGATCTACCGAGTGTGCAGGGTCAGATACGGCGCTAGTCTTTTGGGGTCACTATGCATTCGGGGCAGATCGCGAAGTGATCATCGTTGTATCGCCGATTCGCCGAGGCAAGGCAGCCATTCGCCTGCCAGCTGCCGGACGGCCTGCCACGCCGGCCAGACTGCTGCCGCATCTTGCCGTCCCCCGTCGGAAGGCGGCACGACAGATCTGCTCGGCATCGAGGTGGAGCAAGTGGCTGAGCAGCTTGCGTACCAAACCGCTGCCCCGCGCACAAGACCGCTGCTCCGCCTGCTGCGGCAGCCGCCGTAGCCGCGCGGACTGTCGACCTCCGACCGCCACTCGGAGGACACGATGCCGCCGGCCGAGACTACGGCATCCGCTTGGCTTGGCCGAGCGCGGCGTCGCGGACTGCTGCTGATCTGCGCCTCGCGCGACAGAGGCGCGCCTCGATCCAAGACGCTGCGATGCACCGCGGCTGACCGCGGCATGGTGCCAGGGGTGACGACGGAAGGGAGGATCTCGGACAAGCGGGAGCTAGCCGGACCGACAGGCTCACTTCAAGTCCCATCGGAGGGTGGGAGTACGCTAGAGACTCGATCAGGGCCGCTTGTTCCGAGAGTCGCTTGCGGACGATACATGCTAGTAGTATCTGCGGGTAGAAGCGAGTCGATCCGCCATGTCTCAGCGCAGGATCGTCAGGGATGCATGGATGCTCTGAGGCTTAGCCACCCTCTCGGTACGACCCGGGCGAGACGGCTGGCCGGAGGGATGCAGGCGAGAGGCTGCCGGTGCAGGATGACCAAGGGAAGGCCGAGACGCCCCTTTTCCCGCGCCCCTGCAGGATCGGATCGGGCCGGACGGACGACAGAGGCCGACTGCCGTTCTTATGCCGTTGGTGCATGCACATCCCGATTCGGAAGCGGGTCGGCCACCCGCGCGAGACACGAGAGATGTTACGCGAGTCCGGGACGTCCGGACGCAGGTGTGGTGACGGCCATGCAAGGCCGCTGCAGGTAAGCCAAACCTTGTTGCCAAGCTGGGGCGGTTGGTGAGAGAAGAGGCGTGCGTCAGGGTCCCAGAAGAGGGGTTCAGGTCCGCCCGCACGTGAAGGCTTGGCCGTTGTGCGCTCGTGGCCGGGGAAATCCACAGTGCCTTGGGACGGGTGCGAACCGACGGATGAGCGCCCTCGGGGCCAGCCGTCCGTCCGTTCCTCGTACCAGCACCTCGGACACCACGGATCGTCCAAGCCGCCTCAGCCTCAGCAGCTTGCATCACCAGCCGCCGGCCCCCCGCGGGCGCCACCCTCCAGGCAGCAGCAACTGCAGAGCGGATCAACAGGCAAGCCTGTGAACTGGCTAGCCTCGTTTTCACTTCAGTCTTATCGGTCGGCTGACGAGTTGTCCGCTCCAAACATCTTGGTATCTGGGACAGACGAATTCCCAGGCGTCGCACTCCGCCACCTCACCCCTGCTGATCCCGCGGACAATTGTCGCATTCCTGCTGTCCCTCGGTCGAGTCAATCACCGACCTCTTTCTCGCCTTTTCCACAGCGGCCATCCGGCGACTCCGCGCAGCTGCATCTTCTGCAGCTTGCTTGCTTGCCGGAGGAGCAGCAAGTGACCATCCGACAGGACGCCCAGCCTGGACACTGGATCCCTCGTGTTTTTCCGCCTGTGCACATCCCGTCGTGCCTCGCCGAGAGGAACGGTCTCACCGGACGGACATCTGCACGCACAGAGGGATACATCGTCTCCCAGCGAGTCGTGCCGGCTTCGGCGGACTTGCGCCTCGTCCTCTGACCTGGCGTCACCGCTGGCTCGGCGCGGGCTAGCCCACAGGCGGCCGTAGTCGTACCCATCTGCCGCGGGCTCGAGCCCCGACGGATCGGCGCGGCGGACAGATATCGCCATCGCCCGAGCGATCACTGCCGCGGACGTCCTCATCTCCGACACGACGCTATAAACGCTTCTCACGCCTCAGGGCACGTCGAGCACACCCTTTCTTCGTTCTCGCCAGACGTCGTCGAGCTAAACCCGGCACTACTGGACCAGGGCGCTCGGACGTGAGTCTTCCGCGACAACGTCGGCCAGGTCGCACGCAGAATTGCCGTCGTAACTGGCTTCTTGAGCACATCAGAACGTCCACAAAGCTGGACATGCAGTTCGAGCACAACATTGAACATTTTCCGCCCGCCAACACTCTCTTCAAATTCCGATAGGTTCGCAGAGTGCCGGCCATGTCATACCACCAGTACCCCTCCGACCCCTCTGGGGCCGGACCATCCTACACGAGCCGGGACCGAGACGGGGACCGGTCTTCTGCGCTACACCTCGCTCCGCTGCAGCTCAACAGCTCATACCCCCCTTCCAACACCTACTACCCCACAGATGGGACTTACCCGCCGCACCCCGCTCCGTCGACATATCACTCTGCGGGCCCAGTGCACGTCCCACCGATGTATTCCCCCAACGTGGTGCTCGAGCCGGTCCACGAACGACCACGCCCTGCCATGACGCTGGAGTTGCCTCATCCGCAAACCTATGCGGAGACCGATTCGTACCGAACGCACCATTCGGACTCGTCTTACTCCCAGGGAACGCCGTACGAGTACACCCCAGGGCAGCAAGAGTACCCTTACTCGGGCTCACCCTCGGCGGAGTCTCATCGCCCAGACAGCTACTTCCCGCCTATCCAAGCGGCGTACACGCCCAGTATCCCTCAGTATCGCTCTTCTGCGACACCGTACCCCTCTGCCTCGTCAGAATGGCAAGGCTCGCATCCCAGCCATGCGGCACCGAGCATATCGCTGTACGGTCCACCACCGCACTTACGCGAGACATCGCGGCCGTCGAAGGCGGGACCCTCGCAGCACCAGAGTGGGTCGTCCGGCACGCAGGCAAAGACCACGCGGCAGCAGTTCACGGCCTGCGGGGCGTGTCGGCACAGACGGGTCAAGTGCGACTTGCGCGAGAAGCAGGAGCAGCTTGGCCGGGACCAGCGAGACGACGAGGACCGCGCGGGGCCCGGTCCCACAAGATCATCGAGCTCCGCCCGGCGCAAGAAGGCCGTCTGCACAAATTGTGCAGAACGAGGCACTAACTGCGTGTAAGACTATACAGGGCGGGAGGGAGAGATCGGTGCTGACGCCGCAGGGATGAGTACGCGCCGATCAAGGCGGCGAAGCAGCTGCGGCGAGGAAAGCGGATCTCCGAGATCGAGATGTTGTACGGCAAGCACGCAACGACAGCCGCCGTCGCCTCAGGTCCTGTCGACATCAAAGAGGAGGTGTCTCCGCCTAGAATGGTTGACGATCCTGTTCTTCCTGAGCTCACGAAGGAGTTCTTCGAATCCGCCTTCTTCCGCCGCTTTCTCGTCCAGCGTGAGCAGGCCCTCCCAACCCTCGCGGTCGCCACTGACGAGTGCAGGCCCCGTACTTGAGCCGCAGGACTTTGTCGCTCGGTATCTGTCCCGGCCGAACCCATCCGCGGCAGCTATGGGCCCGGAAGGCGCCGTGTTGTGCCATGTCTTGTACGCCTGGGCGCTATCGTACGGCGTGGACGAGCGCGGCGAGCTTGATGTCCCGGAAGGAGGCGGCTCGCATCTCGGCCCGCTGTCCGTATCGGGTCAAGGCCCAGACGAGGTCCGGCGGGAGGAAGACAGGCAGCGGCGGTTCGACCAGATGAGGGTCGTTCTGCAGGTCATTCTCAAGGAAATCGACGAGTGCGGGATCATGCGTAAACCGACATGGGACGGCGTGCAGTCTCTCTTGCTTGTCCTGCCACTCACCGAAGGTGAGTCATCTTGGCACTAAGACTGGCATTATATGCTCACGCCTGTGCAGGCGTATCGTCGCCGCTGGAACGGTTGGCGATGTACGAGGCGGCACTGAACCAGGCTTATGCCTTGTGCTCGTTTGGCGGCCTCGACTACGACGGTATGCCATCTCGAGCATCAGGCGTGAATGGAGGCAGCGACGAAGTGGACTCGCAAAACGTTGCTACTTTGCGCGTTCGGATCTACTGGTGTAGGTGTGGCCTGAGACGAGACGAGGATTCCGCTGACACGCGCAGACGCTTTCTGTCACGAGGGGATCACCACTGGTCTGAAGGGCGGCCGATTGCACCTGGACGACGAGGATCTCGACACCATCAACGATTCGATCCACCAACGAGCGGTCATCATCAACTCGCAGAAGTTCCGGTACGCTGTCCGATTCGCTACCGCTCCGATCAACCTGGCTGTAAGTCTAGCTCGGCTGTCTGTAAGGAATAAGCTGACCTGGGAGATGGCCTGCCGGCTTATCAACAAGGCTTTGACAGGACCCGCGGCTAAGCGGCGAACAGCCGTGAATGCAAACCACGTCAAAGAAGCTTGGGAAGCGCTCGAGCGCTCGTGGGAGGAATTCGAGCAGCTCAAGTTCATGTCGGATAGCACGGGACCGTACAACACACAGGACGAGGTTATTCGCTTCGCTGACGGCTGGGTAAGCACGTCGTGCCGTTCCGGCGTGGTTCTGTGGTTGACGGCTTCTAGAAGATCTTCCTGTTCGAGGCGCAGAACATCATCCGTCAGAACCTTGACGACCGCCTGTCCAAGCTGCGGGCGTCTGCCTCCGGCGCATTCATCTCGCTCGACGGGTCCCGATCGCCCGACCTGGTCCAGCAGGACATTGTCGGCGTGCAACACCTGCTGGAGATCGCACGGAGCAAGTGCGAAGCGCAGACGAGGCAGATTCTCGAGATTGTGCGGCAACACGTCGGATCGCGTTTCTTCGAGTGGGACGCGAGCCTCGTCCGCGACGGGACGTACTACGCCGCGATGATGCTTGCTGGTGCGGGGCTCGGCACCGAGGCAGATATGGGTTTGTGCCTGCAGGCATTGAACGAGATGCGGTGGGCGCACGCCAAGGCATGGGACCGGTCCGCCGAGTGAGTCTCCCATGTGCCTGAGCGAGCGTAGAGCGCGAAGCTCTACTGACACATGTCTCAGGTTACGGCGGGAATGGCAAGAATGTAAGGCCAACACGACTCCCGATCGGTTCCAGCACCACTGGTCCGCGGCGCCGTACCTCCCTCCGCTGAACCTCCCTCGCGACAGTCAGCAGAACCAGCTTGTCCCCGGACCTCCAGGCAGCGGGAGCTTGTCCGCGAGCATGACGACACCGAACGTCGCGTCATTCACGTCCTCGGCCAACGTCTCTCCGACGGGTTTCGCAACGGGCCAGGACCCCAACCCGGGTCTCGGGGTCGGTCTCGGCCCAGGTCCCACCGGGACTATCGACTCAATAGGCGGTAGTCAAGGCGGATCAGCAGGAGCGACGACGATGACGACGGCGCTGCCGGGCCTTACGAGCCTGGCGGCAGGATTACCCCCGATCGCCCCTCTGCCGCCGCAGCACCCGAACTCGCACGCTTACGAGTACATGCCGCCGATGGATCCCGACCGGCATCACCTCGCTGCCAAGGAGTGGCAGCCGCGCGTCGTCGGCGCGACGCCCAATGGGAACTACCATCATTCGTATGATGCCGCCACCACGCAGCAGCCTATGCCGGACGGGATGCCTCAGCAGCACCAGCAACAGCAGCAGCAGCAGCAATATGTCCTGCAGCACGACGTGACCCCTGCTTACGTGCCGTATCATGGACAATGACGAGGTTGGACAATAGTAGCGAGGCTAGTGTTGCGAACGACGACTCGGTCATGTGCAACCTTTTGACAGGACAAGTATGCATGCACGTCTACTGTCTATGCACTGCGAAAGAACTCTAGCAAGGACTTTTTTTTTTCTTTTTATGTTTTTTTCCTTTTTTTGGGAGTTTGGAGTTTTATGAGTGGTGAAACAAGCGTGTGTGTGCTGCGCACAAGTACGAATATAATCAGACGACTGACCAAGAGTCAATGTCGGTAAGCGAATGTAACGTGTGATGGGGGAGGGGGTGAGGTGTCTCAAGAGGCCGGGCGAAACTTGTCAAATTGGCCGCTTATTGATGTTGACACGGGTTGTTTACGCGGTCGTCCAGAACGGGCGCTTCTGTAGGGGGCTCTCCGGCGATGAAGGTGGAGGAGTGATGTGAATCTGACCGGTCGCCGACGTCCCGTCCTGAGCCTGGTTCGAGGCGTTGTTGGTGTCGGATCCGCTGGATCGAGGGAAGAGCTGATACTGCAACTCGCGCACGTCGCAGGGTCGGTCCGCGTGTGCAGGAAGCGAGCCGCCCTGCGAGGCCTTGTCCTTTGCTTGACCGTCGGACAACGTCGGGATAGACGAGCCCTTGGGCTGCGCAGACTCCTTCGCCGGCTCGGGCCGAGGTCCCGCGACGCCGCCTTGAAGAAGGTTCTCGACGGACATGGGCTTGTGGCTGGACTTGGAACTGGCCGATGAATGCTGGGACGAGTTACTGCTGTGACGCCGAGAGCCGGTACCGAGCTCGGTGGCCGGGATGTTGGATCCATGCTCGGTAGCCGAGGCCGTGGTGTCGTGGGCAACGGTGCCGACAGGCTGTTGGCTACCCTCTGGCCTCGCGGTCGAGGGGTTCGGAGCCGAATATTTCAAGCAAACCAGGGCTTCGGCGGCTTCGAGATCAGCTGCCGTGTACCTGCTCGGAACAACGCCCACAGCCTCACCGGACTTCTCGGGGGCAAGAGGGCGGTGGGCTGCAGGCGCCGGGGGAGCCGCAGCGGGGCGATGCGCTGTCTGCTGTTGATCGAGGCGGGGACGCTTGGCGGCTGGCTCGATCGGTGGCTCGCTCGTGTCGGCCTTGTCCAATGTTCCGCTCTGCTCGCCCTTCTTCCCCTTCCCCGCCTTATCGCCCTTTTCAGTCTCCGCGTTGACCTTCTTGGCAGGGGGATCGATAGCGTCGAAGACCCACTGGCGGAGGAAATCCGGCCAGGTGGAGGGGAGCTCCTCGTCATCGAGATTGGCGACTCGCATGAACTTGAGCACCCATTGCGGCCAGGGAAGGACGACTGGACCCGGGCCGAGGACGTCGTCGTGGCTCGGGGTGGTTGTGGTGGATTCGCTGTCGGTGCGTGCACGTTGGTCGTCCCAAGGGCTGGTGCCAGGCCCGGCGAATCTATCGTGACCTGGGAGATATCAGAACTGTCATATCGTTGTAAGGGTAACAGAAGACATACCACCGAGAAGGGACTGGGCGCTTTCGCGATCGAATTCGGACTGAGGAGCGCCAGCCTTTCTGAGCTGATCTCTCACTTCCGTTTCGTTCTTCTGAATACGCTTCTTCATGGTCTCGGTGGCGGATGAGATCTTCTTTCTGTCGAACTTCTTGCCGAAGCCGACCATGAGAATGACGGCGATGACTTGGTTCCGACCGAGAGCACGACCGAAGAGCATGATTTTCTGACGATGGAGGCAGGGAATGAACTGGAGGACTGCATGGTCAGCCACCGCCACCGAGCATAGGATGCAGAATGCTTACGGGCGATGAGGACAACTCGCTCGGTGGCTGACCACTGAGGTACCTTGGGTTCGGGCTGAGCCTCTACAGTCTGAGGCTCGGTGGCTGGCGGCCATCGAGCTTCCCAGTCGGAGATAGCCGCATCGACACAGTCCAACAGGAGGAAGATCAATTGATCGATCTCGCCATGCTCGCGAGGGGGGATGATGTGATATGCGAGGTCGACGACGAGCCGGTCCCATCCCTTGATGATAGGAGAGATCTGGTTGAGCTGATCCGGAGTGGCGTAGACGCGGTCGCAGACCTTGTTCTTGGATGGTGCCATAGTGGACGAAGAGTGCCGAGGTGATGGATAGGTTGGTGTTAGAGGTGAGAGTGCCCGAGTGACGCGAGGTACAAGAGCAAGAGTAGGAGAAGGAGGATGATGCTGATTGTCGAAGATGGTTGTTGAAGAGAGGCCGAAGAAAGAAGGAGGAAGGTCGGGCGTCCTTATATACCTTCGTCCCCTGCGGGCAGCTTTGATCGAGTCGTGCATTGAGCTGGTCTTGGTCGACTCGATTCCCCTTCGCGGAGCTCTAATCGACTCGTGCATTGATCTGATCTTGGTCGACTCGGTTCTTCTTCGCGGAGCTTTGATCGACTCGTGCATTGGTCTGATCCTGGTCGACTCGATTTGCCGCTCGACTCGATTTGCTATGCGAGTCGATTAAATGGGCTGGACGTCGACGAAGACAAGAAGGCTGAAAGCGGAGTTGAGGAGGAGACAGGATCCAATATTGTGGTAGTCGAGGTAGGTATGTGAAGTGGGCGGAGAGGTGGAAGACGGGGCACGAGAGTGGGGGTCGTGCGGGGATTGCCGCTACTTGAGGATTGACGAGCAGGTGACCCGGCGCCGGGGAATATGTTCCGCAGGGGTCTGACGGGACGTAGGCAGGCTCGGAAGCGAAGAAGGATGGCCCGGACAGCTACCTCAGGCATGATGCCGCATCGCCTCTCTTCCGAGGCTTTACGGTGGCGCGGGCCTGAACCAGCCTGAAACCTCCGGTTGCCAGCCTCACCCTCTACTTAACGCTCCCCTCAGGCTTTCGCGCAGAATGTGATACTAGGTCTTGAGGAGCGCCGAGACATGTCGGGGATTATGCCTCGTGACCGCGTATTATATCTGGCACTGAGAGACATCCGTAAGGGCGCGGACGCATCTGTGTCATACCGCGAAACAGCCTATCCGGTATGTAAACCCCTCCGCCTTGGGCTCTTATGTCCAGCGCATGGATAGAAGTCAGCAATGGAGGCCTGAGATGGCTGTACTGGGTGTTCAATGGCTGGACGAGTGCAAGTGGAGGAGGCTCGCATGGGTTTCTGAGATCTCGACCAGCTCGTTTCAGGTTGTATCGAATTTACGTCACGCCACTATCAGAGAGAAACCTGACACAGTCAGGGGCTTATATGGGAGGCTGATTTAAGACATTGAATGACGCCTGCCGCCGTTCTGCCGGCCAGCGCCGCCGCTGCAGCTGCACGTCGACAACCGGTAACCTCGGCTTGTAGTTTTCCTGCCATCCCAGTCTCCTGCATTGTACAGCCTCTCGCAACGCGTGCACCACGTGTACAGCATCCCCGCATCCGGCCCGGATCAGTGCTTGAACGGGGTACGTTGCCGGACCTGATCGAGAGCAGCCCGATCTCGCGGCTCGGGACACGATCCTACCGGCCTCACGGACGGGACACAGCGCACCTCCGCTGCTGCAGCCCCCGTCGTCGTCGCCACCGCCATGTCTGGCTCGACGGCGCAGAGCGCCAATGCGAAGAAGAAGCAGAGGCAGCGGGCCAAGGCAGCTGCAGCCAAAGCAGCCGCGGGAGCCGGAGATGGCCCCTCCGTCTCCCCACCCGAGACAGTGCCAGCCGGGAAGACCGCGGTGGAGCACGAGGAAGCAGCCGAGGCCGACAGCAGCACAGAGCTGCCGGAGGTGAGGCACTCCTTCGAGGCGCGAGTGAGCCGGACTGACGGGATCGGCACAGACAGCACAGGCCACGGCTACACATAGCTCAGAGCTAGACGATGCCGCGGCGGTCTCGGAGACAAGGGAGAAGGGCCATTCCGAATCGGAGCATGAGCAGGCCAAGAGAGACTCCGTGCCGGAGCAGGAGCGCGTCTCGACCCCACCAGAAGCTATGGTTGACGACGCCAAGGAGCTACCATCCGCGGAGACCGAGCCACAATCCGCTCCGTTTGCGCCTGCAACAGCAGCTCCCGACATCGCGGGTGGGCTGCCCGAGGTAGCAGGAGCGCAGGTCAGCACGGCCGTGCCGGAGGGTCCGTCAGAGGCGGAGGACGATATGGGCGATCCGGTGTCCCCAATACCCGCACCCGAATCGGAACCGACGGACGAACAGCATTCCACCGAGAAACAGCATTTCGCCCTGACAGACGCACTTGAGCCGAGCGAGACACCGCAAGTCAGTGGACCCGACGACCGGCCGACAGACGCGACAGAAGCGGAGCCAACACCAGTACCTGAATCGCCGCGTGTCGAGGAGAGCTCGTCTGCAGCGGATGCACCTCACCGTGACGTCCCGTCCTCGTCGGCTCAGGACCTGTTCAGGGAGGTCGAGCAGGACGACGATCCGTTCTCGTCGGTTGCGGCAGCGCAAGGGACCGAGCCATCGGTCGATCCCCAACAACCACAATCACCAGAGGAGGCGATGCCCACGCAATCCCCTCCACCTGAACGTGCCCCGCCTCAGCCCGCCGCATCCTTCTTCGCTGACACTCCGACCGAGACCGACCCGTTCGCTGAGGTCGAGCACGAGGGTGACCACGAGCAAGATAGCCAGGTCCCAGACGCAGACATCTTGGCCCAGGCACGAGGTTCGCGGGAAGAGGAACGGGACGTGCCTCAACAAGCTGCTTCTCATCTTTTCAGTATGGACGGGGAGGACGACGCTTTTGGGGAGATTGGTGGTCAGGAGGACGAGCCGGCGGTCCCAGCAGATGCGCCAGCGGAGACAGAGGAGCGCGAGGCGGAGCAGCCTGCTGCACCTGTCACCGCGGGCGCTTCCGATCTGTTCGGCGGGAACGATGACGTGCATGACGACCCATTCGCGACCATTCGCGGCGACGATGACGACCCAATACCTCAGATGGACGTGGAGGCGGAGACTCATCAGAGCAACGGAGTCCACTCTCGTATCGGACAGAACGAGGCCTCCAGCACGCCAGCGCACCCTGCTGGTCTTTTCGGCGAAGACAGCGGCGACGACCCATTCGCGACGATCCGCGGTAACGATGACGATCCAGTACCTCAAATGAACGTAGCGGCCGAGCATCCTGCAGGACTGTTCGGCGAGGATGTCGGGGACGACCCATTCGCGGCTATAGGCGGCCAGGACGAAGCTACCGCAGCGGCTCCTGAGGCAACTTACGACGGCAAGTTTGACGACTTGTTGGCGGAGTTCGAAGAGTACGCCGACACGCCTGCCGAATCGGGTCCGGCACTTCAGCCAAATGGAGGCCATGAGGCACAGGAAGACGCGAATCCAGCCGGTGCTCAGGCGGAACAGGAGACGGAGCATCCCGGAGACGCCTCAAACATGTTTACCGACGGAGGTGACTGGCTGGCCGACACGTCGATTGATGACTCCTTCGACCTCGGCGCTATCCGAGGCGAAGCGTCGGAGGAGCCCGAATCCCCTCTCGCCGGTGACTTCCTGGACAGGACGCCTCCCTCGCGAAAGCAGCCTCTTCCCCATGCGGAGACCGAGAACGGCGCCGAACTCATCGAGCCAGTCATCCCAGAAGGATGGTTCAATGACCAGGGCGAGTTCGTGTACTACACGACCGAGGAGAAGGAGGCCGTCAGGCGAGCGATGTTGGGCGAGTCTGAAGGCCAGACACCAGAGACAGGCTCAGGGTTGACAGGATTTGGCGGCCTGCGAACTTCCCAGTCGGAGAACAGCGCGCGCCGAACACCCATCCTCCCAGAGCCTGTCGAATCCTCCTCGGGTTCCGGGCCATACGACCCGTACGCACCTGCGCCAATGACGAAACCGGCACAGACCAACTCGATCTACAGCCCGTACAGCGCACCTGCGGCGAGCGCGCCCAGCGCCCCGTACGGCCAGCCTACAACAGCTTACACTCCCTCGCCGTACGACCCGTACGCGCCCGCACCGCAGGCCTTCCAGGCTTTCACCGCAGCCGGTCCTTCACAGCGTTCGGTGTCGGCCGCGCCAGCGGGTGCATCAGCCAAGCCTGCCGCGGCGGCGCCGCCTAAGCCGCAGCGTATTGTGTCCAATGCGTACGACCCGCCTCTCCGCCCGTCCAAAAGCTTCGTCAGGGCTCCGTCCGCTGCAGTCGCCGCTACGAGCTTCACACCTCCGCCGCTCCCTGCGCTTTCGCCTCCGCCTGCGCCGCCATCGGCACCGCCGGCCGGACCGCCCAAGCGTGCGAAGACGCCGGCTGCAGCGCCGCCCCCAGCAGTCGCCGGACCACCTAAGGGCCTTCCTCCGATCAGGCAGCCTTCTGCGCCACCGCCGGGCCCTCCTCCAACCCAGCCTCAAGCCAGAACGGACGACGCCTATGCGCCAGCGCCAGCCGGACCTCCTCCTGTCGCGGCGGAAGCACCGGCTCAGCGGGCGCCCAGCCGGCCGCCATCGGCAGCAGCACCTGCCAAGCCGATTTTCAGCTCGTTCGATCCGCCCATGCGACCGCCCAGTGCGGCCAAAATGGGCTCGAGAGCGCCGTCCCGGCTGGCGTTCTCGCCTCCGCCGGCCAACTTGGGCATGACTCCAGCAGCCCCGCCACCATCAAGACCCGTCGCTCCGCCCGAGGCGAGCGCACCCCCGCCGCAACGCCTGGAGCCGGCTCAGCCGCCTCCGCGATCGGACCGACCGATCTCGCGCATCCCGTCAGGCATGTTCGAGCCGCCTCCGCCTCAGCGCCCGCCTTCACAGCCAGCATTTGAGGCGCCTCCGCCGCAACGGCCCCCTTCGCGGCCAGCGTTCGAGGCGCCTCCGCCCCAACGGCCGCCCTCAAGACCCGCGTTCGAGGCGGCTCCCCCTCAGAGGCCACCTTCGCGACCTGCTTTCTCACCCGCTCCTCCACCACGCCCACCCAGCGCTCAGCATGGCCCTCCTTCGCGGTCCGCTTCACCCATGACATTCGCAGCCCCGCCGCCAGCCAGGCCACCGGTGATGCAGGTGTCCAAGCGCGAGGAAGACGCATGGCGCGGCGGATACGACAACGAGGACGAGGAAGAAGTCCAGCCTGGCGCAGAGGAAGAGGATTGGCGCGGTGAGCGCACTGCCGTGGCTCAGACCTACGACGACGAAGAAGATGTGGACGAGGAGACGGGGGACGTATCGACGGTGTCGCGCGAAGCGCGACGCTCAACGGGCGGATCCGACAGCCTCGAGGCGTCTTTCTCCGGCTTGAGCCTTGCGAGCCGAGACGAGCCGTACCCGCCCCAACGCCCCACCGACGACTACGGGCCGCCGTCGCATGCTCCGCCGCCTCCTCAGCAGGTATACTCGCCGCCGCGCGCGCCTGCTAAGCCCGAGCAGCAGTCTTACGAACCGTACCAGCCGACTTCGTCGTACGAGCCCGGTCCTCCAGCGCACACCGCTCCGTCTGCCGACCCCTACGCTCCGCAAGCGTCTGCGCCCAGGACAAGCACGGACAGTTATAACCCGTACGCTCCGCCGCCAGTCACAAAACCGCGCTCTGGGTCTGTCCAGCAGGCTCTACCGCCCTCAACGTTCTCGCCGGCTATGACCGTCATGCAAATACCGAGGAACGACCCGTACGCGCGGATGACGCCGCCTCCTGCTGGCCCTGCCGCAGACTACGGGACCTCGCCGGCAGCGCCCAACTACTTCCGTTCAATGGAGGCTGCAGCGCCCTCCGACCCGACCTACGTGCCCCAGCAGATCCTCGAGCAGCGGCCCGTCAGCGAAGACTCTCTTGGACGAAGCACGCCTGCGGCTCGGAATGTGCCTCTGGCTGTCTTTGGCTTCGGCGGCGTCTTGATCACCTGCTTCCCCGGCGCGTCCAGCGCCGACGGCGGCTCGAGCGCAGGGTACAGCCATTCCCGAGCGCCCTCGTACGGCTACGCATCGGGCTCGAACAGGCTCTTCATCCGGCCCATCGCGGACGTTGTGCCGTCTGCGGCGCTCAAGTCCAATGAGGCGGTGTTCCCGGGCCCGCTGGTTCTCGACTCGTCTGCGCCCAAGGGAGCAGCAGGAGAGAAGAAGCGCCGCGAAGCGGTGACGGCTTACCTCTCTGCGAGGGCGCAAGAGATCGAGCAGGGCTTGCCGTACCTCAAGAGCGCGGCCAGCGCCGCGCGAAGAGAGCAGGAAGGCAAGCTAGTCATTGTTCGCCTCCTCGCTGCCATGATTCTCGGCGAAGGCAAGCTGTCGGGCAAGTGAGTAGACGAGTATTCTTGACAGGGTTTGAGAACCTGCTGACAGCGTGGCAGTCCCAAGGTGGAGGAAGCCGTCCGAGCGGCTCTGTCCGACCCGTCCACGATGTCGTCACGACCGATGCTCTCTCCAACCTCGCTCGTCCCGCCGACCTTGTCGTCCCAGCACTATGGCTCATCGCGGTCTTCCGGCTCCGCAGCGCCATCAGCTGTAGCAGCTTCGACCTCTCAGCTTACCCAGCTGAGCGAGATGCTTATGGCTGGGGACAAGCGAGGCGCTGCCGAGTACGCAGCCGCACAAAGCCTCTGGTCCCATGCGCTGGTTATTGCCAGCAGTGCGGGACCGGACGCCTGGAAAGACGTCGTCGGCCGATTCGTGACTGCCGAGCTTGGGCCTCAAAGCCACGCGGCTGGCCTCAAGGCCGCTTACACCCTGTATTCTGGCAGAATGGCAGACAGCGGTACGTTCTGCAGTGTGAACAGTGATCCCAAGGCTGACTGTCCTAGTGGACGACCTGATGGCCGCGGCGAACATCACCTCGGACCCGTCCAATGACCGATGGCGAGACGTTCTTAGCGCTGTTGTGTTCAACAGCACTCCACCGCAACTTGCCTGCCTTGACGAGTTGGGGCACAAGCTCATGTCCGCGGGCTTGGTCAACGCGGCGCAAGCCTGGTGAGAGCGGTGCTGGCGATCGTGGAATTGTCGTACTGACACGATCAGCTTCATTCTCTCGCCAAGCTCCCCATTCGGAATCGTTACGCACGCGGCCTTTGACAAGCCTATCCTACTGACGAAGGGGATCAATGACGAGGACGCCATCATCTTCGCCGAGATCGCCGAATACGCGAGGAGCATGATCACCGTGCCGAAGGGTCAGGAAGCGCCTTTCCCCGGTCTACCGCAGCTGCTGCCGTACAAGCTGCAACGGGCGTGGGTCGCCGCCGAGCAGGGCGACGCCGAGCTTGCGAAGCGATACTGCAATGCTGTGGACGCCGCTTCGAAGATTGGCAAGAACGGCCCGACCGTGCTTACGGGTCATCTCTTGGCCAGTCTGGAAGACCTGCTCGAACGGCTCACCGGCACGCCGACCATCGACCCCAAGAAGACGTTCGCCAGCCGAAAGGCCTCGAGCAAGCCGGCTCTCGACAGCTTTGGGTCATGGATCGAGGGCCGTCTCACCAAGTTCATTGCCGGTGAAGAAGACGCGTCCGGCGCAGGGGGCGCAAGCGCCCCGCCCCCGCCATCATCGAACAAGAACGCCAAGGCCGAAGTCCCCGTCGGACCGTTCTCTCACTTCAGCACGATCTCGCCTGCATTGACGGAAGCGTCGAGGAACCCTTCGCTGCTTGACATGTCGACTGCGGGCGGACACCTCGGCCTGCCCGGCAGACAGACGTCGCCGTTCCCTGGCCAAGCGCCCCCTCAGCGCGCCGCCCCGATCCCCATCAGGGAGCCTTCGACGACGTACCCTGCCGACCAGCAAGGGTCGGCCTGGGACTCGTGGCGCGGAGGAGATCAAGCTGCGTCGACCGATGCACCGGCCGCTCCTGCCCAAGCCGCGGACGACGACGCGACTGCCGAAGGCGACGACTACGAAGGAGAGTTCATCAATCCCATGGCAGGATTCAGCCTGAATACCATCGCGCCTACGCCGCCTGCGGACAACTACGCGCCTCCCGCGGCGAGCGCTCCTAGAAATTATGCCGAGGAAGAGGACGACGACGATCTCGGGTTCGGGAACAACGCCCTCAAGCCCAAATCGAAGCCAGCTCAAGCCGACGGCACCGGTGCAGAGGACAATGCGCCGGCCAAGTCGGGCAAGCCGGAGCCTTCTGCAGCAACTGCAGCTGCCCCAGCCGCCGCTGCGGCCGCAGCAGACTCGCCGCAGCCTGCGGCGCAGGAGAAGAAAGGCTGGTTTGGCGGCTGGCTTGGCGGAGGAAAGAAGAAAGGCGCGGACGCGCCTGCGAGCGGGCCTGTGCGGGCCAAGCTCGGCGAGGAGAACAGCATGGTCTTCGATCCTGTCCAGAAACGATGGGTTGTCAAGGGGGTAAGCCGTCGTATTCCTTAACTTGCACGCTCGTCTGCTGATTATCATAGGCGAAGGGAGAAGCTACGCCGCCTGCGACTCCTCCGCCACCACCAAGGGCGCAAACCGCCTCGCCCGCAGGGGCGGGCGCCCGACCACCTCAACCGACTCCTCCTTCATCGGCCGGTCCGCCCTCGGCCCCTCCATCCGCGCCGCCATCGTCTCGCCCGCCAGGCTTCGCAGAGGGTCCGGACGGCGGGATCAGGCGTATGAAGTCTTCGCTAGCCGAGAGCGTCACAGCCTCGGACGTGGCGCCGCCCCCTGGCCCGCCTGCAGGCGGCAGCGCCGGTGGTCCGCCTCCACGAGCAGCAACCGCCGCGCCGGGTGCGGCCGCAGCTGGCGTGAAGCCGCCTAGTCTGGACGATCTGCTGTCCCGCCCGCCGTCCAAGCGCCCAGGAAGCGTCGCTTCCCGTAAGGGCGCAAAGAACAGATACGTCGACGTGTTTCAGCAATAGCCGTACGAGCGACCGGAAGTGCGGTAGCAGCAGAACAAATAGCATGACCCGTATGAGATGCAATGCATTAAATGAGCAGTACAAGAGGTAGGCAGACCGGTGTCGACGGATCACTTTCTCGATCGCTTCTTCTTGTGCGCGGTCTGATCTGATCCGATGGGAGCACGAGCAGTCTCTGGCGGTGGCGCATCGCCGTTGCTTCGCGCCTTCTTCGCCCGCTCCTCGTTTCGCGCCGCCAATAAGTCCTGCATCGCCTTGGTCTTGGTGAAGCTGCAGGTGTGAGCGGAAGGCAAGGTACAAACAGTGAGTAAGGGACGTACTGCGGGTTACTGGGATCGATGGCGAACTGAGGATCCTCGTGCAAGGCCTTGAACCGCGCATCCTTGGTATCGATCTTCCACCCGTCTTCACCGAGCTCGACCTCTCGCGCACGGCCCTTGGCTTCCGCCTCGGCCTCCTTGCGCCGCTGAGCGTGCGACTTGCGCTTGCGCTTCTTGCCGTGCTGGTCCTCCTTCTCCGCCTTGACAATGTCTTTCATCGAGAAGTGGCTCCTGCCCGATCCAGCCAGGTCGGCGTGCGCCGGCTCCGAGTCGTCTGCGTCGGCGGACGCAGCGGCAGGAGCGGCAGCAGCGGGACCCGCGCTCTTCGCAGGCTTGTCCGCTGCCTTCTTGGCCTTGGACGCCTTGGCAGGCGCCTTAGGCGCCTCCTCCTCTGACTCGCTGTCGCTGCCGAAGAAGTCGTCCACCGGCCCGGCGACGGTTTTGCCGGCGGCCGGCGCAGCGTCCTCCTTGAGACCACGCTTGATCTCCATCTTCTCCTTCTTGCGCGCCTTCTTCTCCTTCATCCGGAGCTGGTACCGCTCCAGAGTCGTCAAATTCTCATCATCTGCTGCCGCACCACCCTCCGCTCCGCCGCCGATGGTCAGTGCCGGCTTGAAGGTGATGGCGAGGTCGGCGCCGTCCGCGGCATCGGCCTGTTGCTCGGCGCGACTGAGCGCAGCCTTGCCCCATATCTCGGCGTCGGCATCGTTGCCAGACAGGAGAAGAGCGCGGAGTTTGGCCGTCCGCTCCTTCTGCTCGGCCTTCTTGCTCTTCTTGGTTGCATCTTTGCCAGCGCCAGAAGCGGCCTTGCCATCAGATTTGGCGACCGCCCCAGCAGGCAGGTTGGCGAATGGTCGGTCGGCGACGGCATCAACGCCCTCCTCGTCCTCATCATCGCCCGCCTCGTCCTCGTCGTCTGACGACGCGATGTAGTCCTTGAAGTCCTGCTCCTCGATCTCCGCCTGCGTCAGGTTCCGCCGCGTAACCTTGACGCGGTTCGGGTCGTCTTGGTCCCATGTGAGCTTGACCTTGGAGTGACGAAGAGCCTGCGGGATCAGCTTGCTGCTACGACTTGGAGCGTTCTATGCTCACATCGGTGACGAAATCGTTGCCCTTGTATCCCTTCGGCTCCTTCGTCGCAACGTCCCTATAGAGGTCAGCGACTCAGTCGGTATGTTGCAGGACGTCACCCACTTCACGTCGGCTTCCTCGAATTCCATGCCCTCAGGGACATAGCTCAGGTCCAGCACGTTGGCCGTGCGCTCAAACTCGGTGCCCTGGCACTCCTGCATGACCTTTGCAGCGGCCTCGACAGTCGAAAAAGTCGCGACGGCGTAGTAGTACCGCAGGCGGTCAAGCTGGTACTGCCGCAGCGCGTCGGCGTCGATCTCGTCCGACTGGGCAGAGCGGTCCGACGAGACGGACATGGCGTCGTCGTCGTCTTCGCCGTCCGGTCTTGACATGTCGGGGAGGAGGTTGTGGTTCATGCCGTCTCCTTCATCCTCTTCCTCGTCCTCGTCATCGCTGTATCCAACCTGGGAGCCTTCCTCCTCCTCGGACAAGTCGCCGTCCTCCTCGTCGGCCGAATCGTATGACTCGGCCTCCGAGCCGTCCTCTTCCTCCTCTTCCTCGTCCTCCTCATCGCTCTCCTGGCCAGCGATGACGATCTCGCCCTTGCTCTTCTTGCTCCTCCTGTCGCCCTTTCTATTGATGAACGCCCCTCCTCCAGGTCCCTGCATGTCCTCCTTGGCCATGCGCTCCTTTCCAAACTCGCTCGGGTAGATCTTGACGTTCAGTAGTCGACCAGAAGGGGCCGAGCTCTCCGCCGCGTTCCGCCCGCGCCTCGAGGTGTCTTCTCTCAAGAACGAGTTGAAGACGATGAACAGGTCTCCTGCGCGGAGGTTGTCCCAGTCGAGGTTGACAGCGGCAATCCGTGTCGTCGGGTCGATAATTGGCCCTTCTTCCTCTTCCTCGTCGTCACCCTCGTCATCATCAGGCAGATCTGGGAACGCCTCCTCGTTCTCAGACAAGTCGATGTTCAGGTGATCCTCGCCTTCTGACTCCTCGTCACTCTCGTCCCCGTCGTCCTCGAACTCGTCTGCAAAGACGGGTCGTCGCTTCTGCTTGCCGCCAACTTCTAGCTCCTCCTCCTCAATCTCCGACTCTTCGTCGTCGTCGCCCGACTCGTCTTCCGAGCCAGACGAAGCGAGATTGCCCTCTCCTCGCGCATAATCGATGAAGCCGGTGGAAGGACCGGCCTCGCTTGGCGAAGGAGATTTTAGGCGGTAGAACCGCTTCAGCTGGTCCTGGTGGTGGCTTGCGCGAAGGGGTCGGCCATGCTTGTCGACACGTTCTGACTACTCAGCAACGCCTAGAAATGATTCAACTGTACGTACGCTTGCCCTTGCCCTTGCCGGTACCTTTCCCGCCGAACTCCTCACTTTCGAGCACATCTCTGAACCGCTCGTCGATTTCTACCTTGAGCTGCTTCTGCTTCGGGCGACGGAACCGAGGGTCCGTCTGAAGCCGCGCAAATCGGGCGTCCTGAGCTCCGGACATGGTGTAGTAGTGGGACTGCGCTATCACCGAGGTCTTGCTTAGGTCCAGAGAAGCAGAATCGGCTAGTACTTGATGTCTACTTGTACAATAATTTTATGCTGCCCCGTACAGAACTGGAGAGCCTCCACCGATCCTTCAAGGAGGAAGTGATAGTGTGCAAAAGAGACCACGTCAGGCTGGTCCCCCACCCTGCTCGCCACTTGTGAGTTGAGCTGTAAGCTAGCCTCTTGCGGGCGCTGCGGGCGACGCTAGACCCGCCACGGGATTTGCGGGGCCGCTTGGTTGAGACAGCGGCGATGTCCGCTTTGTGAGGTGTCCGCCTTACTTCCACCGCTCGGATCGGAAGCTGAGGGCTACGGTGAGTGTTACGCTGAGTTGAGATTTCAGGGTCCAAACCGGTACGGCGCTGAGCCAAGGGCTCAAGGGCCCAACCCTCGATTGAAAAGTCGGGACACTTGCGGCCGCCCACGGAGCCGTACACCGTGTGGCCACTACTGTTCATGGTATAGCTAGGTCATTCGCCTTACTCATCGCTATTCCTAGTCTACCCACGACTGCGCAGGCAGCAGAGCAAGCACGCAACCCACCTATCCCCGGTTGCATCTTGCCGTCCGCTCAGCTCAGCCCCGCCGCCACTAAACAACCGCGAGGGTGTGCCAGCCGCTTGCTCATCCGTTCGGACCCCGACCGTCTTTCTCTCGGATCCGCTCCGACAATAAATCATCTGCCACGCAGCATTGTTCTGCTTTAGCATCTCTCCTTCTTCCTCTCTTGACGGACAAAACGAACGCGAAGTCTTCCTGTCAACGGAAGGACAATAACACGCGCTAGACCATCATACACTCTTGGCGCACTCGTGGTCCCGCGTGAACCAAACAGATCAGCGCTCTCCACGACACACACTACGCCTCTGCGGCACACTACTCACGCCACAGCTCCCGGCCCTCTCGCCGCTCCCGACCCGGCCATCGTGGACAGCGCCTTGTCCTCGACTAGCGGACATAGAAGCTGTCTGTTCACGACCGGCATTCTTCCCCCCGTTCTCTCTTCCACGACTTTTCGGTTGATCGACATTGATTAGACCGTGTCTTTCCTCTTCGGCGACCGACACCATGCCTAATTCGCCACCACCACAACCAGTGCCCGCACCTACGGGCAATCGCCCTGTTGTCGGACACAGATCCACCTCCGGCAGCGGTAGCGGCGGTCTCGCCGCGCCCCGATCAGTCGCCGGTCCATCTCGCTTAGGTGCTTCGCCCGCGTCGTATGGCGCCATGACAGGCATCAGCTTCGCCGACGGCGGAGGTTTCAGCTTCGAGACTCGGAACGGCGTTCCTCCTCCAGGGAACATGGACGGCGGACACCCGACGAGCTACGGCTCAAAGTTCTATGGCGTTGTGTGAGTCTGCCGATCTGCAACCACCGAAACCGGCTCTCTGCGCCTGCTCGGTCCGACCGCCGCGCAACATGCTGATCTTGTCAGATACGACCCACCTAGTCTGGGCAGAGTGTTCAGCACGTCCATAACAATGGACGTTGGTTCATTCCCCTCATCCTCATCCGCCTTCAACCTCCACAACTCGTCAGGGTCGTACCGCAGATCATACGCCGATGCTGCTGCTCGGCGCCGGAGAGAAGCGCCCAACCTATCGACCTCGTTCTCCGCCATGTCCGTCAGCGGCATGTCGCTCGGAACGTCGTACTCGAAATCACAGGTACACCACCTGATGGCCTCGCGGCCCAAATCGGACGCTGAGCTGCAGGGCTCATACGAGTGCTGCGGCCAGACACATCCAAACTTACATGCGCTGCTGGAGCACGTCGAGGAAACACATCCTTATCCCGGGGACGAGATGCCTCCTGCCGCTGCGGCACCGGCACCGGCACCTCATACTCAACCACAAGTGCATCTCGGCTTCTCGCCGCAGGTCCTGGCGATGGACATGGAGCTCGACGGGATTGAGGAGGGCATCGAGCAGTCGGGCACCGAGTCTACACGATCCAGCCTATCACCACCTGTGGTTCCAGGCTACCCTTTGCCGACGTCCGGCACCTCGCCCGCACCCCTGTCCATCTCGGACATCCTCACGTCGCCACCTGACGGGGCGTTTGTATCCCTGCCGAACCCATTACTCGAGTCGGCGCTCTCGTCTACCGCGGCCAGGAAGGCCAATGGTACGGCGTCAACGGCCCCGTCTCTCACCGGCTCTTCCCGCCCAGATGGCTCAACGAGCTCATCTCCTCCCGACGCGACACTCACAACACCAAATACCTCGTCCCGGCCTTCGCCCGTCTTTGCGCCTCCAAAGCTCACCCAGAGGTCGTTCCTCTCGCAGCCGGCCAACAAGAACTCGGATGCCAAGCGGTACGACCATGCCTTCCAGGCGTCTGAGACGGGCAAGACGGGCACGAGTGCACCCAAGGCGGTCGCTCCGGGTCAGCTGTTCGCGTCTGTCGTCACCGGGCTGGGTATCCCGACCAACCCGGCAAACCAGGTTCAGACGGACAAGCCCGCTCTTCCGGGTCAGGGTCCCCCTGCACCCGCTACAAACGGCGCTGCTCCTGCGCCGGGCACCGCTGCTGCCGCAGGCGGAGCAGACCAGACCGCCGCGACTCCCGCTGCTGCGGGTGCCAATGCCGCAAAGCCTGCCGATCCAGTCCTGCCTCAGCCAAGTCTCTTCACGACGCACAAGCCCTGGCGATGTCCGAACCCCGGCTGCAACAAGGCCTACAAGCAGAGCAATGGACTCAAGTACCACCAGCTCAAGGGGTCAGTCCTGCACCAGCTAGAGAGACACCAGCGACTGACGTTCTCGTAGCCAGTGTGACTTTGCGATCTCGGACGCGGTCGAGCTCGGCCTGTCTGCGCAGGAAGCCGAGCAGCGGTCGCGGCCATACGTCTGCGCTGTCGGTGCCGGCTGCACCAAGCGGTACCGCCAGCTCAATGGTCTCAAGTACCACTACCTCAACTCCGGTCCGCACGGCATGTTCGGATTCCGAATGCTCCAGGACGGCACCCACCCCGAACAGGGCAACATCCCTGCGCCGAAAAAGCCCGCTGCGCCATTCAACGCACCTCGCCCTACTGGTCCTACCGGCCCGCCGCCCCCTCCGAGCGCTTCCGCCACGGGCCCTGTGTCCGGTTCGGCGCTGGCCATGGGCGGAGCAGCCAGGGCTTCGGCCATTCGTGGACCAGCGACATCGACCACTCTCGGCCACCAGCAGCAGGTCCCCCGTCCTGGCGCTAGTGCCGCGCCGTACGCCGTGCCGAACCGCGCCGCGCCCGGGCTCCCTCGTATGGGCGTCTTCCCCACGTCCACGACAGGCGCTGCGGGTGCCGGCACCCAGAACGGTGCTCAGAGCGGCGTCGGACAATCCAGACCTCTGGGAGTCGGCGTCACCGGGGTCAAGACCAATCCGCGCCCTGTACCACCCCCGGTCCAGCGCGGCCGCGACGCAGTCCTCTTCTCGGCGGTCCGAGCCGACGGCGACCGATAGGCGTGTTCGTGGCGATACGACATCGTTCTTTGTTTTCCCTCAACACCACACCACCACTGTCCATTCCCCCCTCATCTGTACTTCTACATTTCTCGCAGGAACTCGGACCGCTCATGGCCCGGTCCGAGACCTCGATCCATGTTGTTGCAACACCACCACTTCCACTCCTCCGCTCGTCTTGTCGCAACACGCGCCTCTCCCGGTGCGCGAACGTTATAAAAGGCCCAAGTGTCTTGGGCTCAATCCAGAAGCCGTATCTTATTTTGGTACTCGTAGTAGCGTGTGATGCAGAAGTGAAAACATATTCCAAGTGGGCGGACTGGACGGCATGTATTATGCAGTGCATTCATCCAAAGACGATCTACATGACATGGTATGCAGTTTTGGCAACGGCGACGGCTACTCGGCCTTGATGGCCTCGACCTCCTTTCTGATGGTCTGGACGATATCCGCCGCTACCTGAGGCGTCTTGACTCTGACGGTGAACACGCCTGGCTTGCCGTCCAGACCCACGCCGACAAACTTGATCTGCGCGCCGTCTGACGACGGGTCAAACGTCTTGGACACATTCATGTTCTGCCCGCATGTCAGCCGGTATATCCACACTGAGCACATTTGCCCGGACTCACAAGGATGACATTGCCTCCGCCGTCGGACCGCATGAGGAGTCGGCGCTTATTGCCGTCTTTCTCCCGCTTGAGCTTGAAGATGCCCAGACCGGCGACGACGTACTTGCCGTCGACGAGCTTGTACAGCTTTCCCCGCTGCTCGACGACCGTGTCTTCGTTTTCCTCGCCCGCGCCCGAGCTCAGCGCCAGGTCTTTGCTCGGTTCCGCCGGCTCGCCAGACTCCTCGGTCGCACCAGCGTCCGCGCCGCTCTCTCCGCCCGATGGTGCTGCTGTAGCAGAGCCAGCAGGCTTGAAGCTGAATGACCCGCCAGCACCACTGCTGCCAGCAGCCGCGCCACCGAACGAAAAGGCCGGCGCCGGTGTAGAAGACGATGACGATGACGCCGCGGCAGGCGTCGAGCCGAAGGAAAAGCCCGAAGATCCTGTACCGGATGCGGCGGTGGACCCGCCGAAGGAAAACGAGCTCGCAGGTGCGGCTGCAGCAGAGTTCGATCCGCTCGCAGCTGGTGCGCCAAACGAGAACGCCGGGGGCTTAGAGCCTCCCGCAGCGTCCGACGTGGAAGTGGATGACGACGAGGGTGCCCCGAAGCTGAAGCCCGCCGATGGCTTGCTAGCGTCCGAGGCGGGCGCCGTAGACGTGCTACTGCCGGAGAAAGAGAAGGGCGCGGGCTTCTTGTGGTCCGCCGGTACAGCGGCCTTCTCCGTACCGATAGAGAACGTCGGCGCGGGCTGGGCAGATGAGCCGGACGACGACCCGCCGAATCCGAAGGAGAACGCTTTGGGTGCAGCACCGCTGGCCGAGGGCGTGCCGGGGGCGGCGGTTGGCTTGGCTCCGCCGAACGACAGAGACGGGCTCGCCCCACCTGGCCCGAATTTGCCGAGCTTGACGGCTGCTGGCGGAGACTCGACCGACGGCTTCTCGAGATTCTTCGACGGGGTGAACGTCTTGCTGTCCGGCGTGGTAGGGTGCAGAGGCGCACTGGGGCCGAAGCTGAACATGGGCTTTGCGGGCGTGCTGGTGATCGATGACGAGGCCGTTTTCGAGCCGGACTCGCCGGCGTCCTCGTCCGACTTGCCGGCAATGACATCCTCGACGAGCTTGGTCACGTCTGCGGAAGGCTTCGAAGAAGCTGGCTTGCTCTGCTCGGCAGGCTTCGAGGCCCCGGCAGCGGCGGCAGGTGCTGCCGACGGTTTGGCGCCGAATATGAACGGCGACGAGGACGAAGCTGCCGGGACAGAGGGAACGAACCCCTTGCCAGCGGAAGCGGTACTGCTCGAGCTCGTTGACGTGGACGATCCCGATCCGAGAAGGGCAAAGCCGCCCACTTTCGGCGGTGCAGGCAGGCTTGGCGCCGCTGAGGCCGAGGATCCAGAAGTCGAGGCTGCGAGCGCAGGCGCAGCCTTGGGCGGCGCCCATCCAGCTGTCTTTCCTGCTGCTTCGCGATGTTTCGCGTATTGCGACTGTAGGAGCGAGAAGACGTCCTCGAGGTTGATGAAGGGGTCTTCCTCGATGACATCCTTCAGGAAAGACACGATGCCGCGGTTCAAGCCACGAAGAGACGTCCAGTACTGAACTTCTCCCTCGGGCGGCGGTGCAGACTGCGACGGTGCTGGCGCAGTACTTGACGTTGAGGCGGACGCGCTCGGTGCGGACGTTCCGTTGGACACCTTGCTCGCAGACGATCCGGGCGCGTCCGAGCGGTACGTTGCTTGGGAGGCAGGTACATCCGTCTCGGTGGGAACAGGCGCGGAAACCAGTGGCGCAGCTGCCGGTGTCGGGGCGGGCTTCGGAGGCGGAGCTGCGGGAGTTGACGCCGGGGCGCCGAAGCTGAACCCGGCGAATGGACTAGCAGGCTTGGGTGCCTCTGCAGTCGCCGGCTTGGATGACGAGGACGAGATAGCGGGAGGGGCCATGCTGCCTTTGGCTGGTGACCCTGATGATGGCGCGCTGCTCGGCGCGGCGCCGATGTTAAAGCCACCGCTCGTCGAGCCGGACGTCGACGGACCCCCGAACGAGAATCCGCCGCTCTTCGGCGCCGAGCTCGCCGAGCTTGCCGTTCCAGCACCGAACGAGAACGAGCCTGTTGGAGCCGGTGTCGACGCGGGTTTCGTTGATGACGACCCAAATGAGAACCCGCCAGTCGACGGCGCAGCAGGCGTGGAGGACGTGCCGGTCGAAGAAGACGAGGCACCGAACTGAAACCTGCCGCTACTTGACGTGGACGTAGAAGCGGACGCAGCCGGAGCACCGAAACTGAACCCCTTGAACGCTGGCGGCTTCGATGCGTCAGGCGCAGCTGCAGGGGTGCTTGCGGAAGCGGTCGATCCGCCAAAAGCGAAGGGAGCAGGAGAAGTTGCGGGAGCTGCTGAAGATCCGCCGAACGAGAAGCCTCCGAATGCTGGCTTGGGCGCAGAGCCCGAAGAGCTGGATGCCTCGGCAGTCGGGGTAGGAGCGGGCTGGTTGCGTCAATGTGGGGATACAGAGTCGCGGTACAGGAGGGACGTACAGCTGCTGGCGTCGGGGCGGCAGCACCACCGAGACCTTTCCGCTTAGGCAGTCCTCGAATCCTGCCCGGATCAGCCCAGTCTCCGAAGAGCACCATAGTAGGAGCAGACTTACTGCCTTCCTGCTACAGGCGCAAGAGGGGTATCCCTGTTTCCGGGCTACAGCAGTCAGTACGGCCAGGCCTCGGGGGAGCCAGATGATCGGATCAGACGCACGTCGACAGTCTCGTTCTCGCCGTCCGACTCCTCGTCTCGAGCACCCTGCTTCCCTTCCGCTTGCCGTTTTGCCATCTTTCCTAGACGTGAGAGAGAGCGCGAAGGGCAGGATCTGTCAATGCAAGTCGCGCAACTACTCAACGCAGGCTATTGTCATTGCCTGGCCGTCTGTCCGTCAGCAGCTCGTTGAACGGTGACCAGTCTTTTGATCCCGCCGCAAGGCGCCTATTCCACCCCAGTCACGTGATTTGACCTTCGAGGCATGCGGAGAAGGCGTCATGTTGTCGAGACGATGACAAGCGGTGTCCAAGGGAAGCTCAGTGCTTTCACACCTCACTTCTGCTGCAATAGCAGCTCCGTCACCATGGAGGACAGACTGGAAGGAGAGTCTGCTGGTGCGGAAAAGTCACCGCCCACCAACGGGCCCCTTGCCTCTGCAGCCGACGCACCGTCCACGGCCGAGAAGCAAGATCCGAGAGATGTCCCCGGCTCGTCAAGGACAGTATACTCCGGACATGCTTTCACTTCGGACTCACGTACGGCCACGGTCGAGGTTCTACCCGCAGAAGACATCGCCAGCTTCGACGCCCTATCAAGTGATCCTTCTGGGACACATGCGCCCTCGTCCGAGCAGCGGGACCCCACGGCCATGGAAGTGGACACCACGGAGACAGCTCACACGGCTTACCGACCACCGGAACCCGTCCTCGACAGCGAAGAGTCTGGTATCGGATGGAAGGAGAGTGACCTCGAGCGGGCGATTGCGAACTCGATCGCGGCTGATGCTTACGACCCCCAACCCAACCCCCAGACGCCATGGCCGCCATCCATATATAACGATATGATACCTTTCGACTCAGATGAAGAGGAGGAAGGTGGTCAAATGGAGAGACCGCACATCGGCCCGGGAGTCACTGCTCGACGGCTCTTGGAGCTCTTGCATCCACACCCGCTGGTCCGGCCGGTCTTCAACTCTCTTCCTGCGCCGGCGGCGAAGAAGGTCGCTCCGGAAGGGACGGCGGTGGCGGCGCCAGGTAGCCCATCAACTCCGCGCATGTCGTACTCGGCTTCTGTCGGGAAGCCGACCTCCTCGCCCACCACCTCGGCAGGGTCATCGTCAACATCGTCCAAACCGACCGCGGGATCGCCAGCGAAAGCTTCCGCCGCGGCCGATTACCAGACCATCTACACCCTTGACGACGTCAAGGCCGCGCTGCCCGGCGGACTACAGCACCACCAGGACTGGTACTTCTGTAGCCAGTGCTGGGCCTGGAAGTACGTCCGAGGGTCCTCTCCGCACGTCGATTTCGCTTCTCAAATCGAGTTCAAGGTCGAATCGATGGCAGACTGGTCGGCCCGGAACCGGCCATCAGCCGACGGTGGCACTGGCACCAGCTCGAACAAGTTCTCGGACGCCGAACAGCTGCGTCTCCGGACGTTGGCGAGCTATAGCGACCTGTTGCTCTCTCGAAATATGGTGGGGCACGTATCCGACCATATGCACGACTTCCACGGCCAACTGGTCGACGTGCCGTCCGCGTCAAGATTTCAACCCATCGAGCTGCCCGCGAACGTCAATGCGTTCCCGCACCTCGACCTCATGACAGACGAAGAGAGGCACGAGTTCGCCGCCCAGCAAGCGAGCGAACCGGTTCTCTGGGCATCGTGCTCGTCCGAGACGTACCTCCTCGCGGACAACGCGATGGTACTGGGTCAGATCCCTGCCTCGTTGATCAACGCATTTATTGTTGAGAAGCTCGGTAATCCCGGTCCTCACGGAAAGGGAGAAAACAGCGTCATCGAAGCCCTGACTATGCTCTCAACGTGAGCCCCTGCCCTTCTCGAGGAGGTACTTATGCTGATGCGGTCAGTCTGCTGGGCAACGCCCTATTCAAGGGACAGCGCGGCTGGGTCAGTTTGGAGAACGATAGGTTCAAGACCAAGCTCGGGACATCAATCCTGTCGTGAGCCGCCTTTCACGGAGCAATCCCTCTTGACACTTATCCTGCCAGCTTGCAAGTCCTGGCGAGCATCGGTTTCGGGTGCAGGCAGGAAGAGAATGTTCTGCGCGTCGGACCTGTCCAGAAGGGAGAAGGCATCACGGACGAGGACGTCCAGCGCATGGACCAGTATATGCTGAGAACTTGGGTCGAAGTCAACCTCGCCCTGAGGATGTTCATGGCTCGTCAAGGTTGGTCGGGCAAACCAGCAAGGATTGCGAGGCTGACTGGTATTACAGAGGTCGAGCCGACGCAACAGACTATATTCGTCGACTGTAGTCCGCTAGAGGGCGTTCTCGACCAGGCCTTCCACTGGGCACAGTATCCCCTCCGTGAGTTAAAGAAGGCAACTTCGACGCCGTTCAACGGGTCTGACCCGAACCGCAGGCCAAACAGAATACCCACATCACGTCCACGCAAACGTCCATTCCCTTGGCGCCGAGACGCACGAAGTGGCGTCTACGATCGAGCGGGCTTACGACCTGCAAGTGTCATGTAACGCCGTTGACCGACCGCGATACCTCCTCGATCTGGAGAGGATCTCGCAGACTTCCATTGGTGGTCAGGAAGCACTGCAGACCAAAGTCTCCATCGAACGGTCGCTTGGGCGCTATTCCGTAGGTAAGTCCCTGATCTCTATGCTTCCCGTCCCAGCCGCTTACTCCCCACAGAGGACGTCGCGGATGCGTACAGAACGATCGGCTACGATAACGCCCACGCGCAGATGCTAAGCGTTGAGCCGGATGAAGCGCCCGACGACTACATCCTGAATATGTGCAATATCGCCTTAGGGAACACCTCGCCAGATTCAGACGGGCGCCACCGTGTTTTAGAGGCTGTAATGTTCATTGGCAAGCATCGCGCTTCGGACGAAATCAAGAAGCTGGCCGACCCGAATCTGCGGCCCAGAGTCACGCTCGAGGAGGCGTACAAGGCTCTTGGTGCGCCGCCAGAAGCCAACGACGAGGGGTTGATCATGTCAGTTCCCTTCTAGCGCTCGAGGGACAGACGCTGACGGTTGAGCAGGCAATTTGAGGAGGCTGTGGGTGACTGGTTTCCAGTAGAAGTGACCGCATCTGACTGCGACAGACGAGGGAGTACCCTGCAAAGGCTGAGCACTATCGGCTATGTCTCAGCGTCATTGCAGAGGCTCCTAACGCTGAGCGGCCGGGTCTGAAGTCGTATCTCACGACTGGCGTGCAAGGTAGGCGGCTCTGCCTCGTGACAAATGACAGACATTGACGAGACAGCTTCAGATGCGCCTGTGCGTAAAGACCTTCCTGTCGGCTTGAAGAACATCGCGTGAGTGATTACGTGCACCCGCGAGTAACACGGGCTGACCATGGACAGAAACACTTGGTGGGCCGGATTACTTGTGCCGCCAGGGCAATACTGACAAGGTGTGCAGCTACCTCAACTCCATCCTGCAGTTCCTGTACAGCATCAAACCCCTCAGAGATGCGGTACTCTCTTTCGAGCAGGACTGCGGCGTCACGTCGACATCGGTGGTGCGGAAGCCCGAGGTCGAGCGCTCCCGAAGATGTAAGCATTCTGTAAGGCACACATGAGCGGAACTGATGCTGGTAGTGGTCCGCCAGTTACGCCTACTGTTCCAGCAGCTGTACGAGTCGGAAGCATCTGCGGTCGAGCCGACCGTAGAACTCGCCGCTTTGGCTATCACGCGTCCGAACATGCCAGTTGCGGCGGACACGAAGAATGCCGGCCCCTCCAAGGCCGGCGCCAGCATTTTGGATAGCATCCCCGATGCGCCCTCGCCTTCTTCTACGATGGTGAACAGCGCGGTGTCTTCTCGAGCCGTCTCGCCAGAGCCTCACAGCCCCGCAGCTGCTGCCGCTGTACCCGATTCACCGGTGGCAGTGGCGGAACATGATCGCGTTACAGAGACGAGGGAGACCGTACTGGGTAAACGAGCGAGCGAGGATCGCAACTCTCGGGAGTCATCTGCCGAGCTCGCTTCTCGCTCGCGACTTAGATCCGAAGACGCCTTTTCGACTTTCAGCGATGTACAGGAGACGCCATCCATGGCTGATACGCCGATGAGCGAGGCAGACGGTCTCGTGCTCGTTCCCAATTCAGATGAGAGCGACAAGCTCGACTTTGACTCGCCGTCTGTCGAGCCCGGAATTGCCAAACTCGAGATCCAGTCGCCTGCAGCTACAGACGAGCCGTCGCAGACTACACTGCCCGCCGTACGTGAAGAACGGACGCCTGAACAGCCCGCCGAGATACGGGATCCGTCGACCGACGAGGACAAGGAGAACACTCCGCCGCCCGTCGCATCTGTCCCTCCGCCTCTTCCAGCACGGCCACTTCCTGTCCTGGCTCGTCAAGAGTCGGCTCTCGAGGAGGGCCTCAAGTTTGGAATGCAGCAGGACTCGGCCGAGGTCCTGCTGAATATCGTCGCTCAGCTGGAGATGGCGTTCGAGTTACCACCGCAGGAGGACGGGTCGCCACAGACGAATCTCATCACTAGGTCAGTCGGTCCTCCAGTGTCTCCCTCAGACGGTGACTGACCAGTCCGCAGCCTCTTCTCGCGCAAGTACACGCAACAGATCCTGCTGCAGAAAGCGGACGGGACGACCGAACCTCAGTCAGCGGTGGAAGGTGTCTTCAACCATCCCATTGTCGGTGTCGAGGAAGAAGGCAAGGATCTGTACGACTGTCTCGGCGAGCTGTACCTCCAAGGCGACGAAGTCGGCGAATCGGACAAACGGACGATTTGGACTTTAATCGATCGCGGCTTCCCGCCAATCGTCTACATCCAAATGGCCGTGAGTGAGACCAACATTCTGCGGGACTGGTCCTGATCCGCATGCAGCGCTCGCAATATGACCATGAGCTGCGGCGAGAGAGAAAGACAAACACGCATATCCCGTTTGGTCAGGTTCTGGCGATGGACCGGTTCCTTGCCACAGCAGACCCTTCGAAGCGACAACGCTCGATCGAGCTAACTCGGCAAATGGCCCGTCTAAGAGCCCGCTTGCATCAGCTCCGACGCAACATAGTGGGTCCATCTTCGCACCGCGAGAGAAAACAGACTGAAGACCGTAGCCTCTACCGCTCCCAGACGCAATCGCGACTATACACGATTGGTTAACCGAGCAGAAGGAGAATCCCATATTCGGATTAACCCCAGACTTCCTCGACGCGCTTAGCGGTCAAACCGCGATCTTCGAGGAAGAAGCCAAGACAACGGAGGAGCGCCTGCACACTGCCAAGCGCGAATTAGAGGAGATATGGCAGGACAGCGCACAGTGCCAGTACCAGCTGGTCTCGGTCTTCATGCACCGCGGTGAGTCATGTGCAGGCGCCGTGACGACCGTTTGCTGATATGGTGTAGGCATGTCGTCGGCCAGCGGGCATTACTGGACGTACCAGTCGGATCTGCCTGACAGGCCTAACCGGTTCTTCATGCTCAACGACGAGCGGGTCTCGGAAGTCACGCGCGAAGAAGTGTTGAAGGACCGGAAGGACGACGACCCGACGGCCAATCCGGCTCTGCTGTGCTACGTCCGCACGGACATGTGCGCCGTAGAGTCGCTGCATCGGGCGGTCCTGGATCGCGAGCGCGAGCGACAGCTTGAGGCTGAGGGCAAGGATAATCAGGACTCGGCTGTCGCGATAGAGGCGGACGACGCAGCAGAAGCGGTCCTGGTGGAGCTGTAAACGCGAGGTGGGCGGAGCTGAGATGTCCGCTTCGGCATAGGTAAAGAAACGCTACGAAGAAGACAAGTATGTTCACAGCAGTCATGGTAGTACACAGCATTGATAGACGACTCGCATATGCACAGTGCATTTTCGCATGTAACTAGTGGTACAACAACAGACAGTCTAGAACAGTACAACTGGCGTGGAACGCCTCATGACGGTACGCCTTCCCATTCGACAACGGCGTATGCGTTGGCGCCGCCCCTTTTCGTCGCTCTCATCTGCTGCTTTTGCTCTTTACTGCGCCGCTTGTCCTCGGCACTACCCGTCCACGCCCCTAGTCTCCGCCCGATTCCCACCCAGCGTAACCCGCGGCGCGCTAACCCGCTCGCACCGGTCCCAGCGCTTCCACCAGCGGCTGCGGCTGCACCGCCGCTCCGAACGGGCGCCTGGCCGGGCTCGTCCGCCCACGCAGCGATTTCGAATACCTTGGCCCGTTGTTCCGATTGCAGCGCGAGCGTAAGCGTTTCCTGCCGCCGTCGGCGTTGTCTGTACCGGATCCACGACGAGATCTGCCACTCTCAGCGGTGAACGAACGTAGTTCTTGAGTAGCGACATACCTTCAGGAAGAGGACCAGAGCGCTCAGGGCAAGGACGATGAGACCGGCAGCAACGGCCGTGCGAACAATCTTGCTTGTGCCGTAGCTACCGTCCGTACTGCGTGCCGAGCCGGACACGCTTGACGACGGGCCGGACCCAGGGTCCGAAGTCGGCTCGACCTGCTGTGAGAGCGACATCCTCTAGGTGCGCACGTGCAGGGAAGGCAAGGTTTCCTAGTGCGGATAAGGCTGCATGCTTGATATAGCAAGAGTGACCATGGTGCGAGAACAACAACAAATGCCTGTGATGGTGATGAACCGCAAAGCGGTGGGATCAAATACTTCCATCCTTTACCAAGATCCTCGTCCCTCTCCGGTCCGAGCACCTGCGTGCTAAACGTTCTTATCCTCCATTTCCACCTCCGCTTCGTTCGTTTCCGACCCTCTCGTTCCGCCATGTTCGCGCGCACTATCATGTCAGCAGCATCCGCTGCGCGGCCATCAGCCACCGCCGCGCTCGCGCGCTCGTCAAATGTCGTTTCTGCCGGCTCGAGGCGATATGCCAGCCACGGTCCTACGCTGAACCAGCCCTCGGGCTACGTCTTTGGCGAGAAGGTCAGTCCTGGATGCCAGGCGTCTAGGCGGGCAAAAAGCTGATAGTGTAGCCGGTCGCTGGACAGAAGAGGAAGTGGGAGTCTTGGGAGTGAGTCGCAGGGTCCGCGGCTAGCTGCGCCCTTGTCGTGTACTCTTCGCGCAAGATGAGGCGCTACACGAGCCACAGCAGCAGCCATGCCGATGGACAGCATTGCGTGCACACGATGGTCAGCGCTGATCCTCAGGCTCACTTGGTACGTCGGCATGTTCGGCAGCCTTGCGCTCGCGACCGTCGTTCTCGTCTACAAGCCCGACACAAGGTCAGTCCTGCAACCGGGTGAAAGCCCGATACCGCGCTTGATCTTCCTCGTATGTCAGACTGACACCCACAGTATCCAAACATGGGCTCTGGAGGAGGCTAAGCGGAGGATGGAGGCACGAGGCGAGCTGCCCAAGTACAAGCCCTCTGGATCGGCTTAACCGCCCTGGGATTCGTCCTTTCATGCTTGGCTTCGGATAGAGCTCAGCGAGGGGCACTCCTTCGTCATGGGGCGGGAGCGGGCCGTGCTCCGTGGGCATCATGCATTGTATAACATCTGCTTTGGCATGTTCAACAGAGGGGAACTGGACCGCGGCGCCGACGCGGCGGAACCAAATTGTTCACAGGGAACTGGTGAACGGGCAGGACGGGTCCTTGGAAAGTGTTCTTCATTCGCATGCCACCACAAAAGCGGTACAAAGGGCGTTCAGGACCCTTCAATGGGCACCATCCGCATCGCGATGCACACTCTGCACCAGTAAACGACGTGCCAGCCAGTGCGACGGTCCAAGCGTTCGAGGCTCAACTGGTGTACGGCCGCTCTGAGCGATATCACGAGCTATTCGATGTGCCCGGCCCAGAAGCGGGGCCGAGCAGGGCCCGAGGGACGCTCGTCATGATCCGTGGTGAGGATCAGGCGGACGATGGACTCCCTGCACGTGAGCTATGGGTGGACAGGTAGGTGTCTCGCTCTGAACCCGAACTGGAGTGCCCGTTCTACTTTGATCCCATTGTCTCCGAGCCGTGGTGAAGGAAAGAGGATGCCAAGAGGTCTTGTGTCGTGCTGGAGCAACTGAAGGAGATAACGCTCGTATTTCCCTCCCCCGACGCTAGACCACCAGTATATCCCGCACCTGCTCACGCACATGACCCTTGCTGACCTGATACGGTAGGTATGATATCCTACATCTACTGCCATCCGTCCCGTTCCCTCGATCCGAAGAAGGTCACAACGGGTCGCTTGCCGATGCCAGCGCCTCCTCATCATGGCGTCGCTCGCCCTCGCCGGCTTCGTCCTCCTCGTCATGGGATTCCATCCCGTCAGATGCCGAGGACACGTGGTACCTCTCCGGCGACGACGAATTTGACGAGTACGAGCGCGCCAAGAAGCGTCGATGGATGGAGGCGCTACGGGAGGAACGCATCCGGGAGAGGGACAAAGAGGAGCGAGAACGGGTCTTGCCTGGCTCGGGCGCTTGGGCCGGCGCAGACGAGGAGGTTAGTCAGTGCCCCAACCTCTGAACAGTCCGGTATGCTGACGATCACAGCCACCGCCGGCGGTTCTGAGGCTCATGACCCACACGGCAGCCTCTTTGGCATCTTCGCCGAACCCGTCTCTGCTCGAGATACGAATCCTCACGAATCATGCCACAGACGAGCGGTTCTCGTTCCTAAAAGGGAGATACAAAGCGGCGTGGGAGCGAGTCAAGGCGGAGGCCAGGAAAGATAAGGCCGTGGCTGCACAGGCTGCTGCGGTAGCGGGCGGAGGACTCGGCACTCTGATGGGAGGATACGGAAGCGACAGTGATGGTGACAGCGAGAGCCAGCACGTTTCTGGTGTGGAGAATGAGGAGCCGCAGGGCTCTCCGCCGCCATTACCGCCCTCTCCGCCAGAAATCTCTCCGCCAATACCCGACTCGCCTGGCGGGGTGAGCGGCCCTACAGTGACAGTAGCTTCTCGAGCGGGCTCGGACCAGCTAGATGCTGAGCAGGATCTCGAGCTGCTCCAGCGGGAAAGGAAGCAGCGACTCGAGGAGTGGAAACGCAAGCGGAAGGCGGGCGATGATGCATGATGCTCGAGTGCTATGCTAGCTGGGAGGCTAAGAAGAGTGCTTCCATTAGCTGTGTTCCTTGCAGTTTAATACAACCTCAGCATGACAGAAGCCATGCCTAGAAGAGACAGAGACTAGAAGTCCTTCAAGCATTGGTGTAGCGGCTACTCGTCGCCTATGAGGTATCGCGTACACCGCATATGCAAGCAAGCATTACACCTTTCTGATGAGTACGAACCCGAGTGTACAGACCGGCGACGCAGCTGTGACGCTCGCCAAGCTCGTACACAACCTGAAGCCGCCACAGCCTCTGACGCGTGCAAGGGGTACAAACGCTCCATGGCCCGAACTGAACCGCAACGCTGGAACTCGTGCCTTTCTCCCGAACCGTCGTAGCGTTTTCTCCGCCCTAGCCTTCGGGTTCGTAGCATGATGCGGAGCCCTGAGCGCATGATGCGCAGGGCGGGCATTGCCGGCGGTACCAGCGGTACAGTGGTATGGATGAGCAAGCGAGGACTTAAGCCCATCATCTGGACTGGCTCCAATTGCACAGCTGGAACGTCGTCGCCTTAGATGAAAGAGCGCCAATATTCTCGTACCATATTTGACCTTCTATAGTCTCGAAGGCGCCTCCGAAGTGGATGAAGCCGACGTCATCTAATAATGCTGCTGTATCACACTCTGGGTCATACTGTTTCGTGGTGCTGGTTGCGGGGACGAATAGGCCGAGACGTCACCGCTTGCGGCAGTGGAAACACGTCTGTCACCAGCTGGCTGCTGTTGTGAGGAGTGGATGCTGGGGCTCCATTGCGTGGCTGATCCGGACCATGTCAGCCAACCTTGTATCCCGCTCGGAGAAGTGGTGGACGGTCGTGACGGCGGTGGGGAGTCGGGGAGCCATGACGAGCGTGTCCGTCGTGCTCTCTCGGCTACAGTACCTGTGAGATTGTACCCGTACGTGGGAACCGAGTCAAGCTATGGTGCGGCCTCGGAGGGAGAGACAGTGCAGTGCCTGCGCGGCACAAGCATACATCCACGGGGCACGAGTAAAGAAGGACTACGCCATCCCCCCCTTGCCACAGCGTAGCCAGGGGGTGAGTTATCCGTTCCCTCCATGTATAAACCGACGCCCCCTGTCGTCACTGTGATCCGGCGGTTGCGTCACCGGCGTGCGTGACGCCCAGGCCCACACCCGCCGCTGCCGCTGCTGCCCCTCTGCCTGACAGCTTCACTCATTTACTCAGCCCTCACTCCGCACTCGCATTCTCTTACAACTCGTTGCTGCTCGCTTTGCATCTCTCTCTACATCTCCGCATCTCGCCGCAGCTGTACAGATACGTCCATCTGTCAAACACTCTCTGCTCTGAATCGAGGAATATACGCCCTCGGCAGTAGCGAGAACGCCATCGATCTAATCACGAGACGATCATTCCGGTCGGAGAACACCGTCGGATCACCCTTGCTTCCGAGCTAGATCCGTGAGTGTCTGTCGGTCCACTCTGGGGTTGGTTACGATGCCGCACAGGTGACGACTGTCACCTGCCCTTGCTTCTGGACACCTCAGCGGGCTGAGCGTACGGAATGAGCTCGATTTCTGACAATGGCTTCAGATACATCTCCTTGTGACGCAGCCCACGTCTGCCTTGCTCCTCGGTCGAGCGCAAACTGCAAGTAGCGACACAAACCTCACGCTCGTCTGCAAGTGTACCGCCGCCGCAGCCCGAAGTCGACATTGCGACTGAAAGGAGGTCTCTCGATCCGAGTCTCACGCCTTTCACAGCACTTTGACGCGCCGCCGCCGGTTGCGTCATCGATCCCGTGTCGGATACTACAAGTGCAGCACTCAAACCCCCCTCTCAAGCTTTTCGCACATCAGATCGTATAGACTACCATCCGCATCGCACAACCGTACAGACTGTCCCTCCAGGCGAATCGTTTAGGGCCAGATGCTGTCGTCGTTCAAACGTGAGTGGTGTTCTGTCCGTTCCCCCGACTTTTGCGCCACCATATCTTCGTATCATCCCCTTCCCTCTCTTCCTGACTGGTTGGGAGTCTCTTCAGCGCAGTTTGAGCACGTCCGCCTCACATGCGGCTGCTTCTGCGAGTGCTTGGTCATACCTGTTTCCGGAAGCAAAACGAGTGTGGCACTCCTCGAGGGACCGTGACGTCAAGGCGATCAAGCTCAGTGATGAAGGACCTCCTTTGGTCGTCCACCACCGTCTGGCAGAGGACACGCTCTTCCCCCGCGTGTTCCCTCTCTCTCTTACCAATCACTGGTCACCTTCCGGTTCTTTCTCCGCCTGTTAAAGCGGTACCATGCCCTCACCATGGTCAACCAGCACCCTCCCTCACGCACGGCATCCTCTTCTGCCAGCAGCGCGACCTTCTTTCCATCCCCGTCCAGAGTCGCGTCGCCCGTCCTCTACCCGCTTTCGTGCACTTCCACACCGCGAGAATCGCCGCTGACGTCGCCTTCTCTCTCTGTCCCGCCCCCGCTACCCGCGCCCACTAAACCCATCCCGATTCCGATTCCCTCATCGAACACCTCCATGCAACGGCATCATCACCGCTCGTCTCCGCCATCACCCGAAATGATCGACGCGTCGCCTTCCTCCATATCCCTTTCGCCGCTTGTCATATCCACTCGGCCGGCACGGCTATCTGGACACTTGGACTCAATAGAGATCCTGCGGCACGGCAAGCACGCCCAGAACTCGGAGAGCAACAGCACTCCCGCGACAAGTAGCTCGCCGTCAAAGAGCGCAAAGTCTTCGCCGTCCAAGCAGCAGCAACAGCAGCAGCAGCAGCAGGCGCAGCAGTACCAACAACAACAGGCTGCGCCCGCTCAGCAGGCAGCTTACCGTAACGACATGCCGGCTCAAGGCATTACCGCTGGCACCGCGCAGCAGGGCCAGAACGGCAAGGCGCCGATCGCGTCGCCCAACTACCGAGAAGAGGCCGAGCGGATAGTCGCCGAGGAGCGCGCACAAGGCGAGAAAATGCCTCGATATGAGGTGAGACTAATCCGCGGCTTGGTGATCGGCGATGCTGATGAGTACAGGGCCTGGAGGAGTTCAAGCTCGTTGAGAAGATGGGCGACGGTGCCTTCTCAAACGTCTACAAGGCCATTGAGCGCAAGACGGGGCGCAAAGTCGCGGTCAAGGTTGTCCGCAAGTATGAGCTCAACCACTCGCAGGTGAGGATCATCCCTTCCTTCCCCCGCGCAATGTTGCCTGTGTATATGCCTCCGAGTTCCGTCCCATCCCTGTTGTAGCGCTGGCGCTCTGACTCTACCTCCCACGCCCTGGCCAGGCTGGGACTCAGGTAGATCAGAGTTGCTGTGTCGGCATCCTCGCGCGTGTGCTTCATGCTCTATGTTCCATCTCACCGGTCTCGGGGTGACGACCCCGGACCAGTACTGACCCTCGGTCTCGTCCCGGTCCATAACCGTCCGGGAAAGAGCGAAGACTGACACGGTCCATGTAGAACGGCAACAAGCATCTCAACGCCAATTTCAAGAAGAGGCCGCGAGTCACAGAGGTTGGTCCCGTGTCTTCTTACGTGTGCGGTCACGGCCCGGGCATACGCCCATGTTCTGGCCAGTCTTGCGGGCATCGGCCTCGTGCGTCGGGAGTTGTTTGTGGACCCCTGATGTCAGGCCAGCCCCCGTTCTGTAGGCGTCTGTCTGGGGCAGGCGACCCACGCCGTCCTGGACATTCGCTGGCAAAGACTTTTCTTCCGTCGTCCACGTCCCGGTCCGCAACGCGCCCTTCCTGACACGCCTGTACCGGCTCAAGCAGAGGTACTGACTGGCTCAGCGAGCAAACATCCTCAAGGAGGTTCAGATCATGCGAGGTATCGACCACCCTGGCATCGTCAAGCTCATCAGCTTCTTCGAGAGCGACGAGCACTACTTCCTCATCCTTGAGCGTGAGCCAAATCTCCTTTGACCAGATCATGCGCTGACAAGGCAGTCATGGAGGGTGGAGAGCTGTTCCACCAGATCGTCAAGCTCACGTACTTCTCCGAGGCGCTGTCCCGCCACGTCATCGTCCAGGTCGCCGAGGGTATCCGGTACCTTCACGAGGAGCGAGGCGTCGTTCACCGAGACATCAAGCCCGAGAACCTGCTCTTCGATCGCATTCCTATCATCCCCTCCCGCACACCCATACATCGACCATACGACGAAGAGAAGGAGGACGAAGGCGAGTTCCGCGCCGGCATCGGTGGTGGTGGTATCGGCCGCGTCAAGATCGCCGACTTTGGTCTGTCCAAGATCGTCTGGGACGAGCAGACCATGACGCCCTGCGGTACGGTCGGCTACACGGCCCCGGAGATCGTCAAGGACGAGCGGTATAGCAAGAGTGTCGACATGTGGGCGTTGGGCTGTGTGCTCTACACCCTGCTCTGCGGTTTCCCTCGTGAGTCGACACAAAGTCCAAAAGATCCAATCACACGCTGACCCATGTAGCGTTCTACGACGAGTCGATCAATGTCCTGACGGAGAAGGTCGCCCGAGGCTACTACACCTTCCTGAGCCCCTGGTGGGACGACATCTCGACCTCGGCTAAGGACCTGATCACCCACCTGCTCTGCGTCGACCCCGCGCAGCGATACACCATCGACGAGTTCCTTGCCCACCCCTGGATCCGCGAGGCGCCGGCCGCTGCTCCTCCCCAGCCCCCTCGCGCTGCCGCCATGGCCAACAACGCTCCCCTTGACTCGCCCTTGCTCGCATCGATCCGCGCTGGCAACCGCGAGGGCCGGTCGCCCGGTATCGGCGCGCTCAAGGAGGCATTCGATGTCACGTACGCTGTGCACCGCATGGAAGAGGAGGGAGCCCGTCGCCGCGCATACAACGGCCCAGGGGGTGCTGGCACCCGTGGTTTCCTGCAGGGTCTCAACGAGGAGGACGAGGAAATGGACGAGCAGGCCGAGATTGAGGAAGCACGACGGAAGCACGGCGAGGTTGTCGCCCGGCAGATCAAGGAGCATCAGGCCCGCGCTGCCGCCAACGCCGCGGCGGGCATCAAAGAGCAGCCAGTGCAGAACTACGTGGGACGAGGCGGGGCGAATCGGCGCGAAGCCGAGGCCGTTCTGTACGACGGTCGAGCGGGTCAGCGAGACCGCGGTCGAGGCGGTAACAGCAACGGCCGATCAGGGTTCGAGCTCAGCATGGACAACGCGACACTGTTGGGCCGGCGAGGCAAGAAGGGCCCGATCGGCTCAAGCCCGCTCGCTCAGGTGCCCGCCACGGCTGGCTCTCCCATGCGTATCGGATAGACGACGACGCACACACGCGCGTCCACTGCACACTTGTATCACTAGAGCCTGAGCTATATGGCCAATGTCCTGCCCGACTGTGTTATCTTAGTAGTAATATTGCATCGATGCAGTCATGCCTCGGACCAGTTTAGTCCGGTAATGCACATTGCCGGTGTCACTCGTTCTTCAGTTGCATTCTTGGCGGTATGGCTTCTTGATGTGTTCTGTCTGTTCAATATGAAGGCTTACCAGATCAAAGAGCTGGCGCACCCGTCCACTATCAGCACGTAGGTGTCCCCAGCGCAAACATAGGGACCGTCCTAACGGTCGCAGGTCCCACGACGTGCCCGTCCCTCAGGCTAAAAAGGGCGAAGTCCTCGTCGAGGTGTACTCGACCGGTGTCAACTTCTTCGAGTGGGTCTACCCCCCTATAACCACCTGTTCAAACCGCTTGATCCCATACTGAGGTAACCGTAGCATTCTTCAGGCCCAGGGCAAGTACCAGTGTGAGTACAGCTACGCTAGCCGGCTGTTTCGGCGATCCGGGCTGAACAGTCGAAGCCAAGCCGCCGTTACCTTTCGTTCTCGGCGCAGAGTTTGCCGGTCGGGTCAGCGACAAGTCGCCTATTCCCCCTGGATGCAAGTTCAAGCGCGGAGGTGGGTGGCCATCTCCTTTCGAGGAGATGCCGAGTAGCTGACGGGTGTACAGATAGGGTGCTGGGGTTCGCGCAAGGGGCGTACGCCGAGGTCGTCGCTGCCAACCCGGCTTCGTTGCTGCCTATCCCTGACAGACTGTCCTATGACCAGGCATCTGTAGTATTCCTGTACGTGGCGCCGAGACAGCACACGATCGTGTTGACGCCCGGGCTTAGGACGTACCCCACGAGCTACGAGGGTATCGTCGGGCGTGGGCAGGCTAAGGCCGGGGAGTGGGTTCTCGTGCATGCCGGCGCCGGCGGCGTCGGCCTTGCCGCCGTGCAGATCGCCAAGGGTGGGTTTCGCGCCGAGGCTGAGGCTGACTCGCAGCCCTCGGGTGTAAGGTGATTGCGACCGCAAGTACAGACGCCAAGCGCCGGATATGTAAAGAGAAGGCCGGCGCCGACGAAGCCGTCGACTATACCCAGAAAGATTGGCAGGTGGGTCGGTGCCCGTCGTAGACCTTGGACACAGACACGCTAACTCGTGGGCAGAAGGAAGTCCTGCGAATCACAGGCGGCAAGGGCGTCGATGTGGTGTATGACCCGGTTGGGCTGCTCACCCCGACGCTCAAGTGCGTCAACTGGAACGCGAGGCTCGTCGTCGTCGGCTTCGCCGGCGGCACCATCGAAAAGGTCAGTCAGAGGCTCGACGTATACCGTGCTGATTGGTCAGGTGCCCGCTAACCTTCTCCTGCTGAAACAGGTCTCGCTTGTCGGCTTGTTCTGGGGCCAGACCTTCAGTGCGTCGCCCGCAGAGACACGCGCAACGCGGCTGTGCTGACAGCAACGCAGACAAGGACGTGCCCCGTGCGGTGCAGGTTCTCAAAGAGGTGCTGGAGATGTTATCGAGCGGGAAGCTCACGCCTATCCTGTACGAACCCATCTACGACGGACTCGAGCACGTGAGCCGCGCGCTCGTCGACCTTGATAATCGCAAGACATGGGGCAAGGCCGTTGTTCGAGTCCGCACGTCTGATTCGGGGGAGCGGAGCAGGTTGTAGTGTCTTGGGCGGGGCCAAGCGCGCTGCCACGGATTCGTAGACGATGTTTGAGGGTATCAATGAAGAGCCTGGTCGTGGTGCTCTCGCAGTTGTAGACGCGCTGGCAGTGTGCCCGAGCGGCTCGTTTCACCGTTACGCGACGTGAAGGGATCTGAAAGCATGTCTCCGCCGTCCACATCCCCATACTGCACTATGGCTCCCGTATCTCGCATCCCTTGTTATCATTCGAATCCCCGTGAAGGGTCGCTTGCGGCAGGTGAGCAGTCTTTCGGCGGAACCCTTGTGCGCGACGGACAAAGGGTCGAGGGATTCGAGCCCAAGAGCGTGGTCCATAAGTCAAGGACGGACTTCGCATAAGTCGCGAGTATCGCTCTACGCCCACGGTCACCATCGAATAACTGTGAAGATGCGAGACAGAAATAGCAGCACGGCCAGGACAAGCACAGGGACCTCTGCTTCGGCTGCCTCGGCTGCCAGCGCAACAAGCCAGCAGACGGCTCAGACCGATGAGAGCGTGTGCCGCTCAGGAGAGGAAGACGAGATGAGTGAATCCTGGCTCGGCATCGATGAACCGCGGGAGAGCAACAAGGATCTGCAAGACGACGACTGGGTCGACCTGAAAACCCCACCGCTGTCGGAGGCGGACTTCAATGCTCACGAGCGTATGACCCAGTATGACCAGCAAATGACTAAAAGCGCCATAGAGGCAGCGAAAGCGACGCTCGGCAAGAGGACGAGCCCAAGCAAGGCCTCGGAGCCAACGGAGAAGACGACAGAACGGACTGTGACATGGGATGATATTATGGAGAGCGTAGGACGATCGTGATGCATCTTTCCGGCCGGAATGGAGAGGCGGTACTGGCGCCTGAGTGTTATCGGTCAACCACAGTCGTCTAGCAGGAGCACATAGGAATAGCATGATTGAGGAGAGCATGCACGATCAAGTAGCCGTTGATCGATGAGCGCCCGTATCGGACACGATAAGGCTGAGTTCCCCTCGGAGCCCTCGTCCCGATCTGGATACAAGCCGCCACCGAACAGGGCATGCAAGACTCCGACGGACTTGTATCGTGCCCAGACAAGCAGCCAACAAGGCTGCATGCACGTAGCAACCCCTATCGAAACGGACCATCCGACGAGATCGCCGGCTTCTTCCTCTACGACCATCACAGGATCAGGCACACCGACCGGCTTTCTGGCATGCCGTGCCGTGCCGGACAGGTGGTTCACCGGGTGGTTCGATCTTGGCTTTTGGCCGGACACGCCGTCCCCGATCGCGGCGCAAGGCGCCAGCCGGCGGTGTACGTGTGGCCGCCACTGATGATAGCTGCATGCATGTCCGATGCGCTCGGGGACCGCCTGGCCGCGACGCCTCTGTCCCGGCAGCAGAAGCCCGGTACAGGTGCAGAGAAGAACGCCCAGGGCAGGCACGAAAGCTTCGCAAACAAACAACCCAAGAGTGTAAGGCCTCAGATCTCTAAAACTCTACACTCAAAGATCGCGTCGCCCATTCTTTCGGCTTTCGGCGTGTAGACTCTTTGCTTTCGACGCGAGGTTTGTGTATAGTCCCCCCTTCTCTCCCTCTTCTTCCTCCTTGGCTCCGTTCGTACCGGGCCAACGCGTAGAGGACAGCTGGCGACCATCTGTGTATACGCCAGCGCCATCCTCGCCGACCCTGCTTCGAGGCGCCGTTTGGTCGCTTCTGTGACTAGTGCCGACCGTCACGGACTATAAAGCGCGAGCTGGCCGTACGCTGCACGCGCCTTCCTTCCTTCCCTACTTCCTTCTGTGCAACCACACCGCCTGGGTGTAGATATCTGTGACTATGCGGTTCGCCAGTGCATTCGCCGCCCTCGCGGCGCTTTCCTCATGTGTCGTGTCCGGCCTGAGAGGTCCTGCGCCCAAGTAAGTGTCCTGAGCTCTGGGCTGAGCAGCTCGCTGACGCTCGCCGCAGCACCATTCCCAACCGGTACATTGTCGAGTTCGACTCGTCCGCCAACCTGCAGTCCAGCAGCCTCAAGCGGTCCGAGACGGTAAGCCCGGGCTCACGGACTGGTAGTGAGCTGGGCTGAACTTGTCTAGCCCCATGAGGTCGTCTACAGGCAGCTGAAGGAGCGCGACATCTCGTTCTCGGTCGTGACTGAGTTTGACTCGGACGTCTTTGTCGGCGCGTCCGTTGTGATTTCGAACCCCGGAGTGAGTCTTGGCGGCTGATCCTCCGCCACCAACACACCGCTAACGAAAACCAGGACGTCAATGCCCTTCTCAAGATCCAGGGTGTCATCGTGAGTGCCGCTGACATGCTGTCGGACAGCCAGGCTGACTTTCAGGCTGTCCACCCCGTCCAGCTGGTCAAGTCCCCTGCGGCTGCTGCGCCTCCGTCGCCGATGAATGGCCAGTCTGGTATCGAAGTCGACTTCTCGTTCAAGATCATGGGTGGCAAGGGCCCTAAGCCCAAGCCGGCCCAACCTCGACCTACGACCGGCTTCTCGACTCTGCCCCTTATCGGCGCGGACAAGGTCCAGAGCGCAGGCGTGACTGGCAAGGGGATCCGTATTGGCGTCATCGACACCGGTGTCGACTACACCCGAGAGCCTCTCGGCGGCTGCTTCGGCCCGCAGTGCAAGATTGCCGGCGGGTACGACTTTGTCGGCGACAACTACAACGGCGGCAACACTCCTGTCCCTGACAACGACCCCTTCGCGTCCTGCACGTCGCACGGTACTCTCGTCGCTGGCCTGATCGGCGCCAACAGCAACGAATTCAACGCCACCGGTGTGGCTCCTGACGCTCAGCAGTGGCATTACCGCGTCTTTGGCTGCGCCCTCGACAGCACGGCCGGCGAGGATGTCATTCTGGCCGCTATGACCCGTGCAAGGAACGACAAGATGGACGTCATCAACCTCAGTCTGGGTGAGTGCAGACCACTATAAGAGCCCTGGAACACGGCTGACTAGCAGGCTTTGCGGGTATCTCGGGATCCTGGACCGAGTCCGTTGTCGGTGTCGTCGCGAGCAGGCTCACAGACGCCGGCATCGTCGTCGTAGCGTCTTCCGGCAACTCGGGCTTCATGGGTGCGTTCTGGGCGCAGGACCCTGCGTCCGGCCGAGGCGTCATCTCGGTCGGCGGGTACAACAACACGGTCCTGATTGCCCACAACGCTACCACATCGACCGGCTACGGCCCGATCCCCTACTTCAACTTCCGACACTTCCCCAATGTCACTCTACCCGTCTTTGCGTTCACCAATGACCGATCGGTCACCAACGACGGATGCGTGCTGCCCTCGCCGCCGCCCAACCTCGCCGGCAAGGTCGTCGTGCTCCGCCAGGCCACCCAGCAGGGCTGTGGTGTCCTGCAGCAGGCCCGTACGGTGTACCGTGCCGGCGCCACCGGCGTGCTGATCGTCCCTGTTGGCGACAACGAGCCGTTCTACGACAACTTCCCCATCAACGAGGCTTGGGTCACTTACCAGGACGGCAACTACCTGCTTGACCAGTACGCGGCGGGCAACGCCGTCAACCTGACGTTCGGCTACCGCCCGGCGCCGTACCCGAACCGATGGGGCGGCGGACAGCTCCTGTACGCGAGCGAGATCGGCCCCACGTGGGACATGTACATGTCGACGCAGGTATCTTCTGTCGGCACGGCCGTCTTGGCTGTCGCGCCCTTCAACGTCAACGCGGGATACTACAACTACTCGGTCGTGGCCGGCACGTCGTTCTCGGCGCCTCTGGCCGCCGGCGCCGCCGCCCTCGTCCTCCAGTCCAGGAAGTCGCCGCTGACCAAGCCGGCTCAAGTCCGCGAAGCGCTCCAGCTCTCGACCGCGCCCATCCCGTCGTCGTTCGACTATAGCACGTTTGCAACCGTCGCGGCCGGCGGCGCGGGCAAGATGGGCGTTGACGGCGCGGTGTTTGCCGACTTGCGTGTCCGCCCCACCGAGCTCAACCTCAATGGCACAGGCAAGCCGTTCGCTGGCCAGCAGACTATCAGCCTGACCAACGTCGGCAACTCGTACAGGACCTACAAGCTCAAGCACGTTCCCGCCGCGACGGTCAACACAATCAACCCGGCGACCAACCAGTCGTATCAGCTGGACGCCCAGACTGCCCTGCCCGTTGTGCCCAACGTCGCCTCCGTTTCGTTCTCGCAGACGTCGGTCGGCCTGTGGCCCGGCCAGAGCGCTACCGTGCAGGCGACGTTCACGCCGCCATCCGGCGTCGACCCGGCCTCGTTCTCGCTCTACTCGGGCTTTGTCCAGATCGCCGGCGGCGACTACCCTTACGAGATCCCTTACCTCGGCATGGCGGCCGACATGTTCAACCACCCCGTCCTGGACAACACGGGCAACAGCGTCGCCGCAGGCGGCACCCTCCTGCCCACGACGGTCGACGGCGACTTCAACGAGATCACGGCCGGAGAGGTACTCAACCTTCAGGGTACGGCTATCCCTACGGTCGCGTACCGCTTCGCAGGTGGCACCCGGTACTTCCAGCTTGACCTCGTGTCTTCTAGCGCTCAGCTCGGCTTCACCCCCAACTTCAACAGCCGCCGCTCGCTCGACGACCTCGTCCAGATGGCCGAGCGGGACATGAGCGCGCGGGACGCCGCCCACATGCACAGTTTCCAGAAGAAGGACCTGTTCGGCGATTTGCTCAACTGGTGGTGCCAGATCACCGGAAACCAGGGCTGGGGATGCCCCGTCAAGACCACCCCGCCCCCGCCCCCAACGCCCGTCAACACCTTTGCCCAGGTGCCTATCGTTGGAACTCTGCTCAACGGGTCGTACGTCGGAAGGTCCAACTCGGACGAGTACGCCGGCGTGTCGTACTACACTCTCGGCGCCCCGAACGCGACCTTCCAGAACGGCACCGCCGTGCCCAACGGCGCGTACTCCTGTGAGTCGACCATTCGTGTATGGAAGAGCAATCTTGCTGACTGGCAGTCCTGCTCCGTGCGCTGCGCATTGGCGGCGACATCACCCAGCAGTCCGACTACCAGACCTGTAAGTCGGCAAGAAGAGGCATCGGGCATGCGCTGACGATCCGCAGGGCTCGGTGTGCCGTTCGTTATCCAGGCGTAATAGCCTCTCTATCTCCCTAACCATACCACTTCGTAGAACACATACTTCGATTTTAGCTGGTTTTTCTCCTGTTCTTCTGGGTTCGATCAAGGACAATGCATGCACTATTTGCATCCGCTACCTCAAGTAAATAGGGAAGGGGGGAAGTGAAGAGCCCTCAGGATTACTGTCAAACAGGCCGACACTCGACATAGACCAGCACACCTCGATGAGGGCGACTAGGGTCTCCGAGCTTGACTCTAAGTTGTTGGCAATTCTCATCTTTGGGTGTGTTGACGGGGAGTCGGCGGGCTGGGGGGGAATGGGACAGGGGGAGGGTGAGGGGAGGTCGGGAGATATTGCGAGATACTGAAGGCCTGGCTAGCTGTTTCTCCTCGTCGAGGAACCCTGTCTCGTCTGGTCAGTACCGCCACTGGACTAGGTCCTTGTGGGTTTGAGCGTCATGTCTTGCATGCGAGCGATGTCTAGAGGTCAAGGAATGCAGAAACAGAGTCAAGATCCAAATGAACGACACCGACAATTTTGGCTGCACCTTTGACAGGCCCTCAGCGTGCCACGTCATTACCCCTCGGTATCAGATCTCCCCGCACCGGCATGAACCGGGTGTCATCCCTCCACTGACCAGGTCCACCGCGCAACGACAACACCTGCTCGGCCAGCGAGCACTGATACTTGGGCAATATTTAAGGTAGACGACCATGGCGGCGCAGCTGGACACCCCGCCGTTCCATCTGCAGCCTGTCCTGAGTGAGATCTACCATGCCAAGGACCTGCTCGACCTCTCCGCTCCAGGTCAGTCACGCCGACAAGCACTTTATGACGCGCAGCGCGCTGATGCTCATACGCAGGGCCGTCGTCCCCGCCGAAACCTGCCAGTCCAGCCAATGGAGGCCTGTTCGCCTCGGCAACGTCTATGGCGGCTGCGGCGGGGCGCAGAGCAGCTGCGGTTGCTAGCGCAGCGACCACTTCGCCAGTCGGCCCGTCGACTGCCAGGCTCAAGGGAGACTCGTCCCCTGCCAGACGGGGCCAGTCGCCAGATAGAGCCGCGAGTCCCGTTCAGCTGAGCGGAGCGCAGGCGGGAGGTCTCGTCGGAGGAGGACAAGCAGAGGTCAGATGCGTGGAGGGGTACGGCCAGAACCTCTACGTCGGCGGGTCGGATGGCGTGGTCGAGTGGTGGGTGTGTGACGGCGGCAGTTCCAGCCAGGTGAGCTCAGCAAGCCAGATATACATTCTGGCTGACAGGTCGACAGGCAGAAGGGTGGACGCTTCGGCATAAGCATACGCTGTTCCCCCGTCGACCAGTCAGCAAGATCATCCTCTTGCCGAAAGTCTCGCGATGTTTCATTCTCTCGGACGGGACACTGCACCCACTCGCCCTGCCATCGCTCGACGTCCTGCCGTCGACAGTCATGGCGCCACTACGTGGCGTGGTATCTGTCGTGCTCGACGACGAGGAGCTGGATTGGGCTGGGCCGGGCAGCGAGGAGCGAGAACGCGGAGCGGAGATGACCGTCGTGGTGGTCAGGCGGAAGGGCATGGCAGTGTACAAGCTTGGCGCAAGGATGCAACTGGTCAAGGTGAGTCATTCTTGGTGGCAACGCGAAGTAGCTAAGAGTCGAAGGAAATCCCCCTGCCGCATCCTCCAGCGCACCATGCCCTTTCGTCAACCTTTCTTTGCGCAGCGCTGCCGTCTCCGTCGCCTGACGATCCATCAACGAACACGCTCAACTACGCTGTCATTGATTTATCAGACGCATCGCTCACAGAGGTACTGCCCGTCTCGCAGTCAGATCCGGCAACAGCCGGATTTGAGCCAAATCCGAACATCGTGGTCATACCCGGAGAGAACGAGTTCCTCGTCACGAGTTTTACTGGGGCCGGAACGATCGGCATTTTCCTTAATGGCCAGGGTGACCCTGTGAGGGGCACTATCGACTGGGAGGATCACCCACTCTCCATCAGTAAGGCTCAGCCCGGAAAGGCAGGAGAAGACTCTGACCCTTTGCAGCTGTGGAGTCGGGCTACATCATCGCGCTCCTTCGGAGTAACATCATCACGGTGCACACGCTGTCCGACCTGGAAAAGCCGGTGCAAACCGTGTCCCTCGATGCGAGCTTCGGAGCATTTGGACTCGCTTACTCGCCATATGGCATTTCCGTGCGCGATCTCGTGCGAGACTCGCGCATGACCACGACGCGTATCTTGCTATTGGGCGGGAAACTCGCTCCGCCCGAGCCAGTGGCGGCGCCGAAGATGGAGAAAGTCCTTTCGGACCAGTCGGACGCATCGGGCCTCGTTGTTGGGAGCTTCTCCGCGGACGACGCCTCTCCGGCGGCGGAAGACCCGCCAGGCGGGTCAGGGCTCACGCCGCCGTCTTCGCCGCCGCGGTTCCAGAAACAGCCCATCACGCCGCCTCGGTCCGCATCGTTATTGCACGACGGACCTCCCAAAGTCCTTGGCGGGCCGTTCTCGACCACGATAGCCGAGACGCTCGTGTTGGGTCCGAACGCGATCATGTCCCTTGCGCCGACGCCAGCGATCATCCGCGTCGAGGCGTATTTGAAAGAAGGACGGATGGACGAGGCCATTGCGATGGTGGATGAGGAACGGAGAAAAGGCCGCAGAGGGGAGATCGATGCCGACAAGGTAGGCAAGGGCTTCTCAGGTGGGGGTTGAGCTGAACGTAGCCAGGCTACACACCAGGGGACGCTCAGACTGCTACACCTCATGCTCGGCCTGAACCTGTTCAAGCAGGCCATGTTCGAGCGGGCAGGAGACTACCTCCTCCGGGGCAAGATCGACCCGAGACTCGTCGTCCGGTCTTTCTCATCACTCAGGGGAAAGACGATCGGGTCGGCGGAGGAGGTCGAGGTGTATGAGGGTTTGAGAGACGTTCTGGAGGATATGGGCGACATCGACTCTATCGGTGGGTACCCGCACCAAGGTCCGCTTGTTTAGGCTCAGTGTGCTGATGGGCCGCAGTCGACGCTGCGGTGCGCAGACAGCTTGGCGAGGAGGGAGACCCCGAGTCAGATTCCAAGCTTGCTCTGAAAGAAGCGTTGATGGAGTCGGCGACTGGGATGCTCGGCGAAGTGCTTCGCAAGACGCGTCTGTCGAGGCGGAAAGGCGGAGGCGGGCGAGGTCTCGATTCTCGCAAGATCGACATTGTGCGTGCTCAGCAGTACACCGATCTGGTCAGAGCTGATTATCAGATCATCGACACGACATTGTGCAAGCTGCTGGCCGAGGCAGGAACAACCCATGAGCTATTGGCCATCTTGGCCGGCCCGAACGATGCGGTTCTGTCCGAACTGGAGCCCTTCTTGTCCAAACGACCATACGTTCTCTCGACTGTGATGCGGCAGCAAGGCAGGACAGATCGTGTACTCGAGCTGCTCAAGGGGTGAGCCGAGCTCCGCAGAGCTCAGAGGCGCTTCAGGCACTGACGATGGCCAGGATAGCGGAGAGCCCAGACCCGGACCCACTGTGTCCGGATCCTGTTGGCGAGCTGGCTATGCAGCTAGAAAGCGTAACGGACCCCGCGCTCTTCATCCAGTACGCGTTATGGCTGGTCGGAAAGGACGAGGAGAAGGGCTTGGTCGTGCGTATCGCCGCAGCACACACAGTGTCACGCTGACTCTGATAGCTGCTGCTTGGGCAAGGATCGCAGCCAGCCATGAAGCTGGACGACGCGGGTATCCTGGAGAAGCTGAGAGGTATCAGCTCCTCCGCGGCGAACCAGTACCTCGAGTACATCGTTGTGGCCAAGAAATCACCCGTCAAGAGCTTCCATGAGGAGCTGCTCGGCGATCTCATCGACCGAGCCGCGACCGAGGTGAAGGATGATGGCGTCAGATATCACCTGGAGGAGCTCGGTACGTCGCCTCGGCAGGCCCGGTACAAACTTGCTGATGATCGCAGACTCCGAGTACCGACTGCGTCCCGACGACGACCCGTACTGCGTGTTTTTGGCAGACGTCGCGCCCGACGCGCCAATTAAAGCCCTCCGGCTCAAACTTATGCTCTTCCTGCAAGGCTCGCCATTCTACGACCTGGCCAAGGCGGCCGACCGGCTCAAGGGGCTAGAGCCCTTAAAGTACGAGCTCGCGATCGTGCTGGGGCGGCAGGGGCGGAACCGACAGGCGTTGCAGCTGCTCGCGCGGGAGATTGGCGACGGGTACTCTGCCCAGACGTACTGCACCCAGGGAGGCGAGATCATTCCGCCCAAGATCGCCAGAAGAGTGGCGAAGAAGGTGCCTGCCCTGGAAGGATGGGCCATCTTGGGCGAGATTGGGCGGAAGCGAAGAGGCACGATCGATGCCGCAGGGCAAGAAGGACTGGTCATGGAGCTGTTGGGCGTGTACATGCGCGACGGGTCAGTTACCCGAGCGAAGCGAGGCCAAGGTCCAGCTGCTGATGATGCCAGAGCCACGACCAGCAAGGAGACGGCGGCGTTGCTGAACGCTCAAGCCATGCACACCGACGTGCTCGAGGTCAGTCATACAGGACTAAGCTTGTGCTGGTGCTGGGCTGAAGGGACAGGTTCTCAAGCTTATGCCTGACGAATGGCCTCTCGAGGTGGTCAGCACTTTCATTCAGCGGTCTCTGCGGCGGCAGCTGCACGAGCGCAACGACTGGGCCATTCTCAAAGCCATCGCCGCGGGCCAAAACTTACAGGTCAGTCGGACACTAATCACAGTGCGCACATGAGGCTGAACAATGCATAGACATCGGAGGAACACCTTGCGAAGATGGCGACTATCCCGCCAGTGGTAATCACCGGCCCTTCGCCTAACGAGTCGTTCGCGTCCCGGCCGGACGAAGGCAGTATCGCCGAGAAAGAGTACCCTCACCCAGCGACGACCGCGTCTGAGAAGTGGTCCATGGCCACTGCTGAGAAACCCACGTCCGCCGACCGCGAGAGCGGCGCCTCAGGCGAGTACGATGACCTCGAGAAGTCGCGGAGCTTCTTCAGCCCCCAAGGCGTCGAAAAGGAGTTGAGGGATCTGGGCCTAGACGCGGCGAGGTCGCGAGAGGAGGTCTCGGATGACGATTTGCGGTAGTGCGGCCTCGTCTCTTACTCCCAGAGGTCTGCCGAATGCACGAGCCACTCCTCGTCCGCCGCCACGTCTGCGTCCCATATGAGGTTCATTCCAGCTTGTACACCTGATGAGGGCCGAGGCCGAGGTCGCGCAATGTACCTGTGAGCTCGCCCTGCTGCAGTGTGATCGTCAACGGTCCGCAGAGGGGCTTCATCAGGCTGCAGGTGTCAGCATGGAAAACATGGAGAGCAGGGCGGAACTTACTTGAGCGGGAGGCAGACCAAAACCATGAGCCGTTCTGAAGGCTGCAAATCTCCAAGGACAGGCTGGAGAGCTTTCTGGTCGATAGCCCCAGGCTGTATGCGGGTAACGCGCAGCTGGCCGCCGAGCTTGTCTTGCAATGTCGTCAAGATGCCGGTCTGGACCAGCCAGTCGGGCCGCCCTGGCTGAGGCAGGGCATGAACGAGGTTCAGGACCGGCCCCGAGACATCAGGCGATTGGTCTGGCAGCTTGGACAAGAGCTGAAGCATGGGTGCGACGCCCGTTCCGCTCGATATCTGCCGATCGGTCGGCGATGCGGTTCTCTCGACCCGATACCAATAGACGTACCATGACAATTCGGTCATAATCACGCGGGTTAATACTGAACGTGGTGATTGGCCCACGAACACCAACATCCTGACCCTCCTTCAACGAATGGATCAGCCTGCCGCAGGGTCAGATTCCGATATCTGTCACTGGTTCCGGACGTACCGGCCGACCTCTCCTCCACGGACGCGCTTGACCACCAGGTCCATGCTCCCGTCGGCTTCAGCGTCGTTGATAGGCGTGTACGGCCGCTCGATCTGCAGATCTGGGCTCTTGATCATCACATGCTGGACGACCACCTCCCCTTCTGCAGTCGCAGGCGTGCCGTCCCGCCGCACGGCAGCCTCGCCGAATAGAGCCCTGTCGCTCGGTGCGACAGCCACGCGGACAAGCTTGTGCGTTGGGGAAAGAGACGCGGTGGCGACGACCTGTTGCTCAGAGTACGTTTGAGGGGATAGACGGCGATTTGCTCGTTCAGTCGGGTAGAAGTAGTATGCTGCAGGGAGGACGAGCAGGAGGGCGAGGGGAAGGCTGAACGCTCGCTGGTTGGATGGACGGCTGGAACCACCAGTCGAATACTGCCTTGCAGTAAACGGCGGCAGGCGGACGGACTGCCGCATCGCCGTGCGGCTGCATCTCGAGCAGTTTACCGTGCGCAGAGACCGCTGAAGAGGGCGTGCTAGACCAGACATGGCTGCTCGTGTGGATGTGCAAAGACATCGACGATCTGAGGTCCAACTTTCTTCAGAGTCATTCTGCCGATGTTTATCCGGTGCAGCATCATTCTCGCTCGACCTGCACTTCAGATGTTGTTTTGGTGTCTTTTGTCAATGCGCACACCTGCGACTCCGTACCGCCCTCAAAGATGTCCCGACCCGGCAGTCCGGACTTAAAGGTCCGAAGGGATGCAGACGCGGACGAGGATTACTACGGCGACCTGGACAAGTACAGCAAAGCCGGACCGTCGAGCTCGAAGCGCCGTGAAAGGGATGGCGAGGATGGCGATAAGGAGCGGCGGCGACGAGATGATCGCAAGCGAAACCATCGAGAGCGGTCAAGAGATAGGTCTAGGAAGTACCGGGACGACGACTCTGCCGATAGCGAGGAGGAAGAACGCGAGCGCAGAGACCGTCGGAGACGGGATAGGGAGAGGAGCAAGGACAGGGATAGGGACCGGGACCGCAATAAGGACAGGGAAAGGCGGCGGGATCGTGAACGCAGGAAGGATCGACGGCGGAGAGAGTAAGCTGAGCCAACACGCCTTCGGCCCGTTGCTCATATCCCGTAGGTCCCAGAGCCCATCCGATTCCGACCGGCAGCGGCGGAAAGAGGCCAAGGCGCAGGCCAAGGCCAACTCGCGGCGGGAGCTCGAGCTCGACCAGGCGCGGAAGATGGCCGAAGTGTCAATGTACTCGGCACAAGATAACCCGTTCCATGACGCGAACTTGAACCAGCAGTTCCAGTGGCACAAGAAGAAGGAGAAGGAACGGAAAGCCGGCATGACCGAGGCGGAGATCCTGCGCAAGGACGCTATTCGGCGGCAAGAAGCCAAAGAGGAGCTGGAGCGATTAAACAAGAAGCGTGCGGACAGAGAGGTCGAGCGCGCGTTGCGCGAAGAAGAGGATATTCGGATGAAGCGGCTTGCCGAGGACGCGCAGATGGCCGAGTGGATCGCTAGGGAGGACGATTTCCAGCTCGAACAGGCGCGCCGGCGAGCCGGTATCCGACTGCGCGAGCAGCGCGCAAAAGCTATTGATTTCCTCGCGATCAACCTCCGTTTCGCGGACGCGAAAGCGCTCGGGAGGCATACGGCCGCCATCGGCGCGCTCACCAGTGCGCGTAAGCGCGAAGTAGAGCGTGAAGAGGAGGAAGAGGGATGGGGATGGGCGGATGCAGGTTTCGAGTTCGAGATCGACGAGCCATGGCGCATCTTTGAGGTGTGTCCCTTGCATCGATCAGGCGGGTTGAGCTTATTCCGCGCAGAATCTCAACCTCGAAGACTGCCTCGAGTTGGAGCAGGACATCCGGATGTACCTCTCTTTGGAGAAATCGCCCATCAACGTCGAGTTTTGGGAGGTAGGCTTCCGCCCTCAGCTTGGTCTGGCTCTCTCTGATCCAATCAGGCCATGCAAGTCGTTTGCCAATCACACCTCGAGAAGCTTCGCGGGGCAGAAAACGGCGATGCCCCGCTCTTTTCGGAAGAAGTCGAGCAGTCTGCAAGCCGGGTTGTGTCCGGCCTCAGCCTCCAAAGACTCAACGAGCTCGAGCGCAAGACGAACGCCATGCTGCGCAGCGGACAGCCTGTCGACGGCGAGTTCTGGGACCTTGTCCTCAAGAAGATCTACGTCGAGAAGGCGGTTGTGAGTCCACGCCGCCCGCGACTCTCCTCCCTGTCGAATGGTACTCACTCCTGCCAGGCCAAGCTCAACTCAATCCACGAGGTGGTATTGAAGAACCGGCTCGAGCAATTCAAGAAACGCCAGCGAGAGGATGCTCTCGCTGCGGAGACGGAACTGGCTCGTCGGCCGGTCGGCGAGAAGCGACCAGAGGCGTACGGCGGTGACATCGTTGCCGACGCCGGTGGCGCATACGACTCAGAGGAGGGCGAAAACGAAGCTAACGAGGTGGAGGAGGACGACTGGGTCGAGGAGTACGACCCGGAAATGAGTCCTGAGCCGGTAGACATGCGGTACCTGCCCTTAGAAGAGCGGCGTCTGCCCATGTCGACGCCAGAGGGAGTGCAACGAGATGTGGTCAGTTGGACTCTTCATCGACAGCATTCACCTCGCACTGGGATGCGTGCTGATGTTTGCGCAGCTCAAAGCCAGACGTGCTCTCCTCGACTCGGACCTCCTCCCTCGTAACCTGCGGCACCGCAGACAGGGCGGCGACGGCGAAGACGGCGAGGTCAACAACAACATCATCACGCAGCAGACGGTATCGCGACCATCAGCGGCGGACCTGGAGGCCGAGCGGTATTACCGCGAAGAGGCCGAGCGCGAGGCGAAAGACCTCGGCACCGATGAGTCGGAGGAGGAGTTTGGTGACCTGGACGATGGGTTGGCACTCGCTCCACCTGTCGGTAATTACGACTGGAGCGATCGGTACCGGCCCAGAAAGCCCAGATACTTCAACCGTGTCCATACGGGATACGAGTGGACGAGGTATAACCAGACGCATTATGAGTGAGCCCTGTCGCCCATCATGAGGATTCTCGCTGATGTACCCAGTGTGGACAATCCGCCGCCGAAGGTCGTGCAGGGCTACAAGTTCAACATCTTCTACCCAGATCTCATTTCAGTACCGCAGCGGCCGGAAGAGAGGCACGATGCTGAGATTGCAGTGACAAGTCCAAAGCACCGACGTACTACATCAAAAAGATTCCAGACGACCCGGACACGCAGCTCATCGTGTTCACCGCGGGTCCGCCGTATGAGGACATCGCGTTCCGGATCGTACGCCGTCCCTGGGAACACAGTCATCGCAGAGGGTTCAGGAGCACCTTTGATCGAGGCGTCTTGCAGCGTGAGTCTCGCGTATGAGTAATCATCGCGGTTTGAGCTGATAGCTAACAGTGTATTTCAACTTTGGGAGGGATTTCTACCGCAAGTAGAGCCCATGGTCGAGCATATCATCTTGTACACCATGGTGCATCACATATCACACTTGCTTGTTTGGTTCCGTCGGAGTAGACCGAAGGTATGGCGACATCACTGAAGATGCAAGCTATATTCGGCGCTGTGGTTTTGTTCCGCATTTCTCTTGCTACAGGCGACGTCTGCGGGCACAGACGTGCTCGAACTGGATCGTAGACATGATCGGGGGCGACAGCGTTACCTGGCCATCAGTTGTCGTCACACTGTGCGGGATCATCTACTTCTCCGCCTGGTCGTTCTCATTCTATCCCCAGCTTCTCCTCAACTATCGCCGCAAGACGTGAGTCTCAGATCGCGCTGCAGAGGATCAAGGCTGATGCGCATGCAGGACAACCGGTCTCAGCGCCGACTTCATCTACCTGAATCCCATCGGATTCCTGGCTTTGACGCTGTGGTCATTCGCTGTCAGGTTCTCGCCCACGGCCCGGAAGCAGTACGCCGACCGACACAACGGTCACGCCCCGCAAGTTTCGGATGCCGATCTGGCTTTTGCCCTCCATGCACTGGTAATCACGCTCTTGATCGTCGCGCAGGTGCTGTACTACGCTCGGCGACGTGCCGCAGCTACGCCATACGACCGCTTCGGATCCGCCGAGGGCAACGGGGAAGCCGACGAACGGACGCCGCTCTTTCCAGAGCCGGCAGACTGGCACCGCGCGCAACAGCAGCGCCAGCGAGAAGAAGAAAATGCGGGTCCTGACGCCTCGCAGCCAAGCGCCCTCGCCCAAATCGGGATCGTCATGATCTTCATCACTGCCGCGGGACAAGGATTGTCGGTGTGGATCGGACAGACTCAGTGGCTCGACTTCCTGTACTTCGCTTCATCTGTTAAGCTCGCCATCTCGGCGGTCAAGTACATCCCGCAAGTCCTACTGAATCGCCGCTTGAGGAATGCAGATGGCTTCGCTATTGGCCAGATCATCACCGTCAGTCCTACGAGCCGAGCGGAAGGTTCGCACGCCCGAACGAAGCTGACTTCCGCAGGACATGATTGGCTCCGTCTTCTCGTTCATCCAGCTGGTCGTGTCCGCGATCTACATCGAGCACGACCCGTCCGGTATCATCGCCAACCCGGTCAAACTTGGCCTATCCGCCCTGTCCATGACATTCGACATCATCTTCCTCGTCCAGAAATACATCCTGTACATCAAGCCCAGGACTACTGCCGGGTCCTCCAGATAAAGTGCGATGCACCTCATTCTAGTTTCACCTGTGTCGAGTAGCAAAAACCACAGCAACCAGGATTCGCACGTGGTCCCCCACCGTGCTACTGACTGGTCGGCACATTGCTTAGCTAC
>JAXQGU010000057.1:0-171653 GCA_037040355.1 Cutaneotrichosporon sp. M94-02A
ACGAGAACTTGTTGATGGCCACGACGACCTTGAGGCCGAACTTCTTGGCGTTCTCGATGTGCTTGCCGAGGTTGGCGCATCCCTTCTCGAGGAGCTCGAGGTTCTCCTCGGTGTAGACCGAGTCGAGGGGCTTGCCGGGGGTGACGGCGGGTCCGCCGCCGTGCATCTTGAGGGCACGGATGGTGGCGACGAGGACTACGGCGTTGGGGCTGAGGCCGCTGACGCGGGTCTTGATGTTGCAGAACTTCTCCATACCGATGTCGGCGCCGAAGCCGGCCTCGGTGATGACGTATCCGGCGCGCGAGTCCTCGTCGCCCTTGTCGGTACCGGCGAGCTTCAGCGCGATCCGATCGGCGATGATGGACGAGTTGCCGTGGGCGATGTTGGCGAAAGGACCGGCGTGGACGAAGACGGGCGTGCCCTCGAGCGTCTGCATGAGCGTGGGCTTGATCGCGTCCTTCATGAGGACGGCCATGGCGCCCGCGCAGCCAATGTCCTCAGCGGTAATGGGCTCGCCGGCGCGGTTGGAGCCGATCACCATGCGGCCGAGTCGCTGTCGCATGTCGGCAACGTCCTTGGACAAGGCCAGGACAGCCATGACCTCAGACGCAACGGCAATGTCGAACGCCGTCTCGCGCGTGAAGCCCTTCTCAGTCGCGGCCTGGCCGACGGTGATCTTTCGCAAGTATCGGTCGTTGACATCCAGAACACGGTTCCAGGTGATCGTGGCCGGGTCAATGTCGAGCCGGGCGAAGCGAGACTGCTCCTCCTCGGTCAGGTCGTCGGGGTTCGACTTGTTGATACCGAGCTTCTCGAGTCGGGCGAGCATGGGCTTGGCAAAGGTTCGGACGCCCTTCTTCTTGGGGCACAGGCGGTCGAAGAGCGCCTTGTCCTTCTGCGTCGACTCGTGGAACATCCTCGCGTCAATGGCAGCAGCGAGCAGGTTGTTGGCGGCCGTAACGGCGTGAATGTCGCCAGTCAAGTGGAGGTTGAACTCGGTCATGGGGATGACCTGCGAGTAGCCACCACCGGCGGCACCGCCCTTGACGCCGAACGTCGGACCCTGAGAGGGCTGTCGAACGCATGCAATGGCGATCTTGTCCAAGTGAGCACCGAGAGCCTGCGCGAGACCGATCGTCGTGGTCGACTTGCCCTCACCGAGGGGAGTGGGCGTGATACCAGCAACGACAATGTACTTGCCGTCCTTCCTGTTGCTGAGGCGGTCAAGGACCGAGAGCTCGATCTTGGCCTTGTATCGGCCGTAGCTCTCGATCTCGTCCTCCTGAACGCCGAGCTCCTCAGCGATGTCGACGACGGGCTTGGGCTGCTGCGCGACGGCAATCTCAATGTCCGAAGGGACCTTGTCGAGCATCTTGAGCGGCAGCGGGGTCATCTTGCGCTCGCGGCGGTGCGACCACGCGCGCTTGGCGGCATCGAACGTGTTCTGCATGAGCATCGCGACGGTCAACGGGCCCACGCCTCCGGGGACGGGCGTGATGTAGCTGGCGCGCTGGCTGGCGGTCGCGTAGTCGACGTCGCCGACCAGTCGCTGGCCGCTCTTCTTGCTCGCGTCGGCAATGTAGTTGGTGCCGACATCAATGACGATGGCGCCCTCCTTGATCCACTCGCCCTTGACGAACTCGGGCTGGCCGATGGCAGCGACGACGACGTCGGCCTTGCTGACCAGGTCCTGCAGGTTGCGAGTACGCGAGTGGCACTGCGTGACGGTCGCGTCCTTCTTGCGGAGAAGAGCGCAGACGGGCGTGCCGACAATGTCGCTTCGGCCGAGAACGACAACGTTGGATCCGGCGAGGTTGAAGCCGGTCGACTCGATCAGGCGGATGACACCGGCGGGCGTGCACGGCGTGAAGTACGGCTCGGCAATTCGCGACGACAGGAGACCGATGTTCGTGGGGTGGAAGCCGTCGACGTCCTTGTGGACAGCGACGCTGTCCACGACGCCCTTCTCCTCCTCCTTGCTGGCGCCCTCCAGCGGCAGCTGGACGAGGATACCGGCAACCCGCTCGTCGGCGTTGGCCTTGCGGACCTGGTCGAGCACGCGCTTGACGCCCGTACCGGCCGGCTCGCTCGACTCGGCGTCCGAGGGGATCTGGATGTGCTGCACGGTCATGCCAGACTCCTCGGCCGCCTTGAGCTTCATCCGGATGTACGTCGACGACGCGGCGCTCGAACCAAGCTGCAGAATGACCAGGTGAGGCGTGGGGAACGAAGGCGATGTCTTCTGGAGGGACTCGATCGCGGTCGAGATGTCCTGGCGAATGGACCTGCAGCCAGTGCGTTAGCGACGGCTCTGGCCAATAGCGTCTCAGCGTTGTTTGACCTACTTGGCGATCTCATTGCCATCGATCTTGTTGCCGAGGGTCTGCTGGGACGACATCTTGACAGACGAAGTGAAGGTACGGGAGACGAAGGAGAGAGGGGTCTGGCGGGCTGAGGGAAGCACGACTGATGCCAAGGGCGCGACGACCGAGGACCTGGCCGAAGGGGCGAGCAGAGATGTCCGAGAGAAAGCGGGTAGAGGTCTAGAGCTGACGAGTCTTGATACTCCGCGACCGCACTGGCTCCTTGCAATCATGCAGAGAGACGAGGTGAAGAGTGGATGTATGCACAAGCAAGCAGGCAGCGGTGACACGCGGTCACTTTTAGATTGATCGGCGCAATGCGGTTCAACGAAAATGTGACAAGCCAGAATTATTGGAAAACGTTATCGTTATCCTCCGCTCAACTTGGCCTTTGCCGCGGTCCGGGGCCTCCGGTCTATGCATCTGCCTCCGTATAAACGTGCCCATGCAGATATGCTGCTTCATGCATTCTATGAGTGGTGCGTCGACCACTGTCCATTCTGCCCACCCGGCATCACCTATGAGGTCCTCTTCTCTGCCTCGGCGGGTTCTTCGGATTTGCCCGCCGGCGCTTCGAGCTCGACAAATCCCCATCGTCTCGTCAAAGCACCGTGCATCATACCGAAGAAGATGGCCATGACTGTGCTGCTCATGATGATGACGTTGTAAGGCATCGAGAAGTCGGGCGTGGGTACGTCGAGCAGCACTCTCGAGGTGTAAATATGCCTTCGGCCGGATCGTCGCGGTTGAACCGCGCCTTGATCTGCGGGACGTCCGGCTGAACCGGTCTCGGCGGATTCTTCTCCCACCAAGTCGAGCAGTGTCAAGACGCCAGATGGGATCTCCATACCGCGCTCAGCATCCGGCCGGTGTTCCGTGTACTTGAGCGTGAGCTTCGAGAAAGGGATTTGCAGCACGAGAGTCGACTTGGCCGGTAGAGTGAGGAAAAGGTGCAGCGACGTGGTGGACACCTGCGGTGGTGTCGAGGGCGAATACATGAAGGACGAGAGAAGGTCTACGGATAGTCAGCGCAAGCTTGAGAGCTGAAGGGGCTGGGAGGGAGCTTACCTGGGCGTGCAGAGGAGCCATCCAGCATGACGCTCATCTCGCTCATCCAGCCCTTGACCCACCACGGCCAGGCTTCAGAGTATACTGCAGAACGAGCTTCGTCGCCGTTATTGCGAATCCGGATCGTGAAGGTCCCGTCTGACGCCAGGGGCGATGTCACCGTTCGCGAGACAGTCACAGGAGGCGAGGGGAAAGCGTTGGCTGGCAGGATATCAGCTCGCCGGTACGGGTTTCATACGGTCCGCCCACTCACGGTACGAGAACTCATGCTCTCCGTCCCATTCGAAAGCGATGTCTTCCCCCTGCAGCTCCGCATTTCTCAAATCCCACTCGAGAATATCTCTCTGCCTTCCGTCGACCCATGCTGTCTGCCGAGAGCCATCAGGTCGGGCGATCATCCGCTCGTTGTCAGGTAGGATGAACCTCAGGACGCTTTCCGATGCCTCCGGGAACGCTTTCGGAATCCCTCGCCCGAATACCTTCTGGAGGCTGAGCTGGCTCTGTCTAGGCCCACTACTGGGCCGACCGTCGGGCACGAGGTCGACAACGCCTTCCCACCATCCTCTCCACCTGCCAGGCAGTGCTTCTCCTGATGGCGACAGCGAAGCGGGAACAGGCATGACGACCTCGATACCCTCCGCCTTGAACCCCCATGAGAAGATGGTCCGTGGCTGAGCGAGTAGATGTGAGAGACCCGAGAAACCCTTTGAGGGCAGGAGAGATAGGAAAGGGGTGAGATTTTCGGTGCAGAGATGCGTCTCCGGTCTTGGTAGATGAAAGTGAGTCAGGTCTGTCGCTGTCAGGCTCGAGCGGTCAGTCCAAAAATATCGAACGTACCATCCAATGGCCGCTGAGGCGGATAGATCTCACCAAATGTGCGCACACTCTCTCCATCGTCTGTTGCACCGAGTCCCGCGCAGAACAACCCTCCAAAGGCATGCGTGACGGCCGTCCAGGCCTCGTTGATTCTGTGAACGTCAGCTGCGGAGTTCGCTCAAAGTCTATTCAGCTCGACGCACCGCTTCTCACTCCCACTATCTCTGAGCCATCCTCGGACCTCCCCGCCTCCGCCGCCGGTGCCGTAGCTCAATGGTCCTGCCTCGCCTGATCTGCGCTGGTCCCATTGTCCAGCGACGAACGAGATGGTCAGCTCCGACACATTGTGCCGTTCAAGGGGCAGCAGAAGTGCAGGTGGCGTGAGGGAGTGATGCGATTGGGCTGAGGCACAGGCATCAGCGTCGATCCCGTGCATGTGTAAGAGGGACTCACGGGTCTTGCCTGTCTTTGTGCGAGCGGTGAAATAAGTCATGAACTCGAACAAGACGGACAGCTTGCCATCTGGCAGCGGATGAAGGGTAAGAGATTCGTGAAACGAATCACCTGGGGCAGCTCGAGCAAGCGCTGGCGCCAGTAAAGTAGCTATGAGGGTGCTGAGGAGCATCATGCTGCCTCGGCTTCTCTTGGGTACAATTGTCAACATTCGCCTACTGCATGAGGAACGCGCTTGTGACGGTTGGGTGGAGGTGTAAGATTTCCCACGGTGAATCTCACCGACGGGGACCGGGACTGACGTCGCCCGAGGAGCACCGCAGTGGGATGGGTGCCAAGCATGCACCGCGCGAAACCATCGCTCTCTCCTTTCACCCCGCGGAGCACTGCATCCTAGCTCACCTTGAGCAAGGCAAGAGCAGAGCACCCTAAATCCCGCAATCGAGCCAGGGCCAGATCTCCTCAACGTCAATTACCTCTTGGCGCAGAAGTAATACCTCACTCCGAGGTGTATCAGCCAGCCTCCGCACCGAACCTGTGTGTTGCCACCTCCGCTCGGTACCCCGGAAACCCCTGTCTCGCATCTACTTTCGTGTCGAACATTGTTTGCTTCACTCTTGTCTATTGCACTCCTCGCGTCCATCCATCTCTGTACATCATGGGCAAGTCACAGTCCAAGCTATCGCCAGACGAGCTGGCAGAGCTGCAGAAGAACACCTACTGTGAGTCATGGCGCACTGGTCCTGTGCGGAGCAGAGGCTGATACATCTCAGTCGACAAGAAGGTAAGCTGTCTGAGCCGAAGGTCGGGGATACACCGCTGACATCCTGGCGCAGGAGCTGCAACAATGGGTCAGTACTTGCTAGACTCGTCAGGTCGAGGGCACGCCAGCTGACTCTGGCAGTACAAGGGCTTTATCAAGGACTGCCCAGGTGGCCAGCTCGACAAGGAGGGCAAGTCAAGCCGCTCGATACCTTCACGGCTTCTGACTGACACTTCTCGCAGAGTTCAAGAAGATCTACCGGCAATTCTTCCCATTCGGCGACCCATCCCAGTTCGCAGACTATGTCTTCAATGTGAGTGAAGCCACTTCTGTCCGTGAATGGGCGGCGACTAACGGCGTAAGGTCTTTGACGAGGACAAGAGCGGCACCATCGAGTTCAAGGTGAGACTGCGAGCCAGGACTTCTCTACATCTACCATGACTAACGTGTCACAGGAGTTCATCTGCGCTCTTTCCGTCACATCCCGCGGCAAGCTCGAGGAGAAGCTCAAGTGTATGCTTGATGTTACTTCTGGGGGAGTAGGGCTGATATTGCAGGGGCGTTCCAGCTGTACGACATCAACCAGGACGGGTTCATCACATACGACGAGATGCTGCAGATTGTTCGGTCCATCTACAAGATGACGGGCCAGATGGTCCGCTTGCCTGAGGACGAGGACACGCCAGAGAAGCGCGTCGACAAGATCTTCCGCAACATGGACAGGAACAAGGACGCAAAGTTGACGTTTGAGGAGTTCAAGGAGGGCAGCAAGCAGGACCCCACTATCGTTCAGGTGAGCTGCGTCCCGCACCAGGGCATTCTGCGGGACGAAGGCGATGCTGACTGTCCAGGCTCTGTCGTTGTACGACGGTCTGGTTTGATGTGCGCAGATGAAGACAAGATACGGAGTTGCCCCGCCAAAACATCATAGACGGAGAAGCATGCAAAGATACCTCACGTTATGGTACTACCCTCCGAAAGTCAGGTGAAGCTCACAGGGAGTCGGCATGAGGCGACCGACAACATCGCAGGGAGGCGTCTTCCGCCGTCGACGGACGGCCTCGACAGCCTTGCGGTCCTCCTAAGCATGCCTAGCAGCCACGGCGTCGTCCTCATCCTGTATCCCCCGGCCTAAGCTTCTGCACGTTGATTCATGCCGAAGTCCCGCTGGGGATACCAATTCTAGCAGTATGATTGTCTACTTCTTCGCTTTCATGCTCCCTTTCTATGCCAAGGCGCTCGCCAGCCACTCTGCATCCTCTGCGACCAGCGCCGGGCCCTTGCAGGGGACCGACCCGTCCCTGAGCCGCTTCACCACCTTCATACCCTCGATTTCCGCCAGTGTCGTTCGCTCCAGAGGACTAGCCCGCATAAGCCCTTTGATTGTGTTGATGAGGTCGGCAGACAAGACAGGCAGAGCTTCCGCTTCGCCCAAGCCCTCCTTGATGTGCTCGTCTCGAAGGACGTAGTGATCTTCGATATCGGAAAAGTCGTCGGACCGAAGTTTGACCCATGCCTCGCCGTTCGATGGCAAAACGACATTCAGCGCCGCTTCCAGCAGGAGTATACCCATACTGTAGAATGTCAGTGGTGCTGATCTCGCCGTGCGTGTGCCTCTCCGACTGACCTGAAGACATCGGCTGGCCTGCCGATCTTGCCGTCTAGCGACTCTGGGCTGAGGTATTCCCTATCACCCTCGACATCTCGGTCGAGGTGTGGGCTCGCAATGACCTTCATGACGCTCGTGCCGCGCCTCGGTCCACTGTCGGACGCAGAAGAATCGGTTGAAGTTCGCCCGATAGCCTCCTCGTCTTCCTCCTGTAGGCTGTCGACGTTGTCCCACACGAACTCGCCGCCGTCCGCTACGTCCGGCAGTGCCGGGCTCAGGTGGTCTTCGACCATGCCCTGCTCGTCGCTGACGACCGACATGCCGAAATCGCCAATCTTGAGAGCCCCTTCCGTCGCGATGAGCACGTTGCTCGGCTTGAGATCCAGGTGCAGCAGCTTGAAAGAGTGCACGTGTTGCAGCGCCGAAGACAGCTCGGACAGGGTCTTCCAGACGCGAGCCTCGCCCAGGCCCGCTGAGTCGCCAAGGGCTGACAGGAACTTTGCCAGGTCGCCGTAGGCCAGCAGCTCCGTCTGGAGGTACAGCCGACGCGAGTATTCCCACGAGTCGACAAAGGTGATGATGTGCGGGTGGGGGCTTAGCGATAGCGTTTGTAGGATAGACACCTCCTCAAGCTGGCGCAACCTTACATCATCAGCCACCGAAGTCTTGGACACTGGCGATGTGCTCACCTGTTCTTGGATCCCGTGTACGGTTTGCCGGCCTTGACGGCGAACAGCTTGCCCTTGCTGTCCTTGACTTTCCATACCTGGCTGAACGATCCTGATCCCAGAGGTGCAACCACCTCGAGATCCCGATTGGGCAGCCTGAGACCTCGGTTGGACGATGGGAACGCCCGCTTGGTGACGACCGGTTGGACAGGTGCGGTAGGCGGACTGTCCGCCGCAGCGCGATACGATGCGGCCAGCATCGGGTTTGACGCTCTCGCAATTGGTCCTCGACCGCTCAACGACCTGATCCGGCTGTGCAAACTCCCGGGAGGAGGAGTCGGGACGGCTGCCTGAGTGGGTTGGACAGTGCTGAAGAGCTTGGGCGAGGGTGTCGTAGGGCCGGCGGGAGGCGAAGACATCGCAAAGGGGTATCGCGCAGTCACAGGTGTCTTGGGCGGGGGCGTCGGCGCACCAAGCGCGAATGGCGAAAAGGACACTGGACATATTAGCACCGCTCGGCAACATGTACGGCCTGTGGCCAACTCACGCTGTACGCCAGCCGGTTTTGTCGGGGTCGACGGCGACGCTGCCCAACCCGCCGGCATCTCTCCGATACTGGCACTTGAGCCAGCAGCAAAGAACTGGGACCCCTTGCGGCGCAGTCCCCTGGACTTGTACGACGACGCGTCGCAGTAGGTCGACGCGCTTCCGATACTGGTCGAAGATGCGTGACTGACATGCCGCAGCCCGGACCGGGCCTGTCGAGCAGCCGCGATGGCAGCAGGCAAGCCGGGTACGGCGATGGCTGCCGAGTCTGAGGTTATCCCCGCGGGCGTCGGCGAGTCAATCGAAGGGTCCGCCACTCCAAAGGTCGGGATCTCGCCCGAGATCGCGGCCCTCTTCTTGATGAGACCAGTTGAAGCGAATGCGGTTGGCGAAGGGATAATGTCCCCGAAGATGGCAGAGGCAGGCGGAGGTGGCGTGTGAGTGGCCAGCTTCTCCGCGCCGATGAGCGTGGCGTAAATAGTTAGCCGTGGCTGACCCGGCTCTGTGATCCCTCGGCGCAGGAGGGGGCGTCCGGTCTTCGAGCCGGAAGGGTCTTTCAGAGACGGCGTACTGCCGAGCGGCAGCTTTGCGTGCGCCTTGGGTCCTGGACCAGGGAGGTTAATTGCTGATCTGCGTCGGTTCGCAGCCATCTTGCTGGTTCGTGCTTCGCTCGGAACCGATGCGAATGGCAGAGCGACCGGCAACATGCGATTGCTCGATTTTGCAGAGAGCGGCTTGAGCGGCGAGTACTGCATGTCGACGCTCGACTCGCTGGAGAACGATTTGCCAAACGGATTTGGAGATGACTCGCCCACCGAATCTGGCATGAAGCCGAGCGCTTGTGCCCCTTTACCTGCCCATTCGTTCTCGTCCGGCTCGCAGTATGGTATGCCGGAAAGATTCGCCGATAGCGATTGAGAAGGTGGAGCAGACGATCGAGAGTTGGGCTTGGCGGACCGAGAAGACATCAGGCGTGGGATCAGGCTCGAGAAGGGCGAACGCTTCTTCGTCGCCGGCGCTACAACCTGAGTTGGGGCCGGAGCGCTCGACCTGCTGGTCTGCAGTCTCGCACGAGGCGATGTCTTCGTAGAAGTCTGCTTCGTCGACTTGCGTAGAAGCGGCGACATCCCAGGGCTGTCGCGCTCTGGTAGAGCAAACTCGCCTAGACGGATGGATCTGGAGGGATCTCCTGCCCGAGCGGACGACAAGTCATGTGACGCAAAGAAGTGATGACTCGGTGTTGATGGCTCGTGGCCGAAAGCCCCTTCGCCGAAGATATGGACCGCCTTCGGAGCCTGTGAATCTGTTGAAGTGCGAGCAAGCGATTTGAGCGAGTTGGAAGATGCACCGCTTGTCGAGAAGCCGTCGAATGATGATGTCGAGTTCAACGTCCCCCGCCTTGAACGTTGTTGCCTCCTACGCTGAGCCTTCTGGCTCGAGGGGCAGAACGCTGTTGGACTGGCTTCCAGGTCGATGTCCAAGGTGTCCAGGGAAGTGTCTACCATCCACTCGCTCCTATCCGCCCAACTCTCAGCAAGGTCTGTCGGATCAATCTCCATGCCACTGCTGGCAGCGACTGTGTCGTGTACGCGCGAAGGCGTCCTGGCGTGGGAGTAAACGAACTTGCCGCGTCGCTTCTCGCTGGAGAACGGACTTCCGAGGAATGTTGGTCCCTGCAGGAGCGAATCTGTTGCGGGATAAGGGTGATTGCGAGGGAGAGGTGGTGGAGATGAGAAAGATGGCATCCGATAGTGATATCGCGTGGTCGATGCCGAGGCTCGCATTGGTCCGCGACCGCCGGGGGAAGAGAGTGCGACTCGGGATGACTGGCCCGATGATCCAGGCTCGTCCGTTGGAGATGTTTGGCCGAGCGAGAAGTGCGACAGTGTTTGTGATAGCTGGGCGAGTCAGTCTGCTGTTCATGTGGTATGGGAACATCTTACCAGAGGCACGGAAAGCTCCCTACGCCGAGCGGTCTGCCCGTCTTTGCTAGAACTTCCACTGCTTATCCCCGTCAACCGCCCTGACCGAGACAATCCACCGCTTGGTGGGCTGCGATATGGACTCTGCCTGGCAGACATCCTATCGTACGCGACAGCGCGTTTGTCGTCCAATGTTGGCCGAGGTGGATGGGATCCCATCCTAGCCTTCTGTCCACCGCTGCGGCCAAAACCGTGACTACCGCTACTACTCGCGATAGACGGGCGCAGAGGCGAGTTCAACCGATCTCTTCGCCCGCTGCCAGCAGTACCAGGCGGTGACATTGCGGCAGGCAGCTTTTGGGGCAGCGGTGATGGGCTGCGAGGTGAGGACATTGCTTTCGCCCGCTTAGGCGAAGAAGGGACGTGAGTCGAGTGACTTGACGCGGCCGAGTGGTACCGTGTCCGCGAAGACGGCAGCAGGCTGACAGACGCCATGGCTCCCGATTGACCACGGATCTCGCACACGGGTAAGCAATAGACTACAGAGGAAGAAACGAAGAAGAGAGGAAGAAGGAAGTGCTAGCTAAGCGTCGCGGGGGAAATGGTGTCCCATCCCATCGGGTGGACGAATTGTTGGTACCGGGATGACGGTGCAACCGTGCCTGAGACGAGCACACAGCCAAAAAGGCGTGTAAACAAATGTCAACAACACAAATACCACCGGGGACTATTTAAATTTATTTTATCCCCCCTTATAGTAGAGGTATTCAGAAGTGGAGTGGCTAGTTTATTTGGCGAGCGTAGTCCATAATTCAACAGGTATTCCATCTTTCCTTCCGCATCAGACCTACAAGTGCCACGATGCCACCTAGAAGTACGTCGTCCAAGCCGGTCTCTACTGCGTCCCGGCCACCTTCGTCTCGTCGAGGTACGGCTCCCGCCGCCCCTGTTGCCGCTGCCGCTCCTACCAGCAAGTCGAAGGCCGCTGCCCCCGCGCCCGTCGTGAACGGGAACGGCAAGAAGCCGCTCGATGTGTCGGAGGAAGAGGACGACTCGGCCAAGCCCCCGCCGGCGAAGAAGGGCAGAGTCATGCAGCTCAAGAACGGGTCGGACGCCAGGTCGCACAGGCGGAGGAGCAGTACCGCCTCTGGGCAGGTCAACGCTATTCCCCAGCCACCTGGTGGGCCCGCGCGATTCGCCGCGGAGGCGATAATCTTGCTGATGAGGATTTAGCGCCCGCAAACCCGCACAATGCGCTGTTCGTGTTCGGTACAGGAGACATGGGCCAGTTCGGTCTGGGTCCAGACGAGCTCGAGGAGATTGGCCGGCCAAAATTGCACAGCTGGTCAGTGAGGGCTCCTGGTGCCGAGGAGTACCTTCGCGTGCCCAAAGGTTCTGCTGACACTGCAGGTTTGAGGAGCAGATTGAGGACGGCAAGCTGAGCCGAAACGGCCAGGCAGGCAGTGGCGGCCTCGAGGCAGTGGCCTGTGGCGGCATGCACACCCTCGCTATTGACGAGGCCGGCCAGGTCTGGTCGTGGGGTATTAACGACAACGCTGCGCTTGGGCGAATCACCACCAACGTGCCCAAGCCGGACGCGCCCGGAGAGACGATCCCGAACGAGGACCTCGAGTCGTATCCCTTCGTCGTCGAGTCGCTCAAGAAGGAGGGCTTCCGCGCTGTGCAGGTCCAGGCAGGCGACAGTGTCAGCGTGGCCGTCAGCGACGCCGGAGCCATTCGCGTCTGGGGCAGCTTCCGAGTGAGTGCATCAGCGCAGCCGCTCCAGAAGGATGTGCACCGCTGACGCGGTGGTAGAGCAACGACGGTGTGCTTGGGTTCGACGGTGTGCCCGGCCACTCGCCTTTCCAGTTCACCCCTTCGCCCCTGCCCGGGCTGGTCCGGGAGCGTGTCGTGCAGGTGTCGTGTGGCTCGGACCACGTCCTCGCTCTGACGACTGAGGGCCGCGTCTGGGTGTGGGGTAATGCCCAGCAAGCGCAGCTCGGACGCAAGGTGTCCGAGCGACACAAGATCAACGGTCTCGCGCCGACCAAGCTCGCTCTCCGGAACATCGCATACATCAATGCTGGAATGTACCACTCGTTCGCAGTCGACCACAACGGTGTTGTTTACGCATGGGGTCTCAACACTTTCCACCAGACTGGCGTGAGCGCCGACCGCGGCGGCGACGAGGACATGGTCATTACGCCTACGCAGGTCGACGCGTTGCACCCTGACCAGCACGACGGCTCGCGCGTCGTGCAGATTGCCGGCGGCGAGCACCACACTATCTTCCTATTCGACAACGGCGAGGTCTGGGGCTGTGGCCGATGCGACGCCAACCAGCTCGGTCTCAGCAAGGACCACCCCGCTCAGGAAGGACTCGAGCAGCGCCGCGCCGAGGCCAAGAAGGAGAAGCAGGCCAAGGTCGACGAGGCCAAGAAGAACCTCGAAAAAGTGCAGACCGGCGCCGACGTCGACCCCGAGGACAAGGAGGAGGCCGAGCGCGCAGTCCTTGGCGCAGAGGCCGCCCTCTCCGCCGCTCTCGACGAGTTTGTCCCTGAGCCAGTCCGAGTAAGATCAACTGCAGCCGCATCCCGTGCAGAGCTGACAGGCAGATCGCCTTCCCGCCCATTCCGGAGCAGTACGAGGTCGTTCCGTCCATGCAGCCCTACGCCCAGACTACTGCCGCCACCAACCCCATCGCGCAGATCTCGGCCGGCACGAGGCACAACCTCGCCGTCTCCCGATCCGGCCACGTCTACTCGTGGGGTCTCGGCAGTAAGTCTGAGATCTTAAATTTCTCACATGATCTTTCTCACGCGGTGCAGTGGGCGCGCAGCTCGGTCTCGCCAGCCAGGAGACGGCCGAAGTGCCGAGTCTCGTCCGATCCAAGGTGAGTCTCCGGCGCAGCGCCAACAGGGAGCGAAATCGTGGCTAAACACTTCTGCAGCTCCTCAGGCCGTACACGGCTGTGCACGCGTCCGCCGGTGGCCAGCACTGCGTTCTTCTCGCCAAGAAGAAGGACGAGTGATTGCGCAATAGACAAAAAGGCTTTTTTCAGCCACTATCACCCCGATCGATTGACACGAAATCATATAGGCAGCGCTCGAGCGCATGCATGCATTATTAACGATGACTTAACGCGACGTGCTACTTGTTGATTCTGGCATCGACAACGGTGCCGTCAGGCTCTATGCGCTTGATGACTCTGGCGGGGTTACCGACGACGACGCATCGGTCGGGCACGTCCTTGGTGACGACGCTGCCTGCGCCGACAGTCACGCCGTTGCCGATTGTCACACCTCCGAGGATGATGACGCCGCCGCCGATCCAGCAATCGGATCCGATGGTGATAGGCTTAGCCCATTCCGGGCCCTTGAGTCCGTTACGCGCCTCAGGCGATAAAGGGTGGCCTGGCGTGTACAATTGCGAGTACGGCCCAAACATTGTCCGGTCACCGACGGTGACTGGCGGGTCAGTCCGTGTCCTCCGCTGACGCTTTGTCGACTTACTCTTGTTCACGTCGCTCCAGATGGCGTTGGGCCCGATATACACCTCGTCTCCAATCGTGATCGGGAACCCCTGCTCTGTGTCAGCAGCTGCACCGACCGCCCCTCTGGGGCGCCGTGTCGGACTGACGTATTCGAACCAGAACGGGGCCATGATACCGACGACGCGCTTGTCGTGCTTTGGCATATTGATCAGCTCTTCGAGCATCTTGACCCGCTTGCCGGTATCCATCTCGCGGTTGATCGGCTGCAGCTTGGCCTGCACCTCTTCTCGCTGGCGGTTCAGGTACTTGTCCATGGCGAGGTACGGCTCGCCCGCCAGCATGATCTCCAGCTGGTCATAGCTCTCCTCGGCCTGCAGCGGCGGGTAAGGGATCGTGGCTGCCTTCGGGGGCGCTGCAGCGTCAGCTGTGCTTGAGGACGACATGTTCTTGATTCTTCAAGTGTGCGCGTATTCAATAACCAGTCCTTGGACCCATTCATTCAACTTTATACCTGGCGGACAATGCCAAGCGGTGCCGACTTAGCCGGCTCAAGCCGAAAGACCGGCTCCGAAGTTTGTCCGAGAGTACACGTCGACGTTTAAGAGGGTCATCCTGCGGTGAAGCAGTGCGGGTTGCCTGGCTTGCTGATAGACGGACGGTTCAGGCCATACATTCGTCTCGCATTAGGGGTATGAGTCAGCTATAGTACATAGGGGGTACAAATCGGATCCGGGAGCCTTCTCATCGCCAGTAGTAACAAAGCAGGTCCGCAGGGAGACGGCACCTGTGTGGCAGTTTTGACAGCCGACCCTTGTCGCGTGGCACGTGTCCGCAGGTGCATTGTCCATTTCGTCCTCGCACATAGTGGAGAGCGGACATTTCCGACCACCGCAAACCTCAGGCGCAGTGAGGCTTGATCCCGAAGGCGGCATTCTGCCGTAGGCCCGCGTTGCTGTACAGCTTGGCAGGTTGCCGTCGGTACGTTTTGCCGGGCATGAACCCTTCATCGTCGCTGTCGTCTTCCTCGCTGTCATCCTCACTGTTGTTCTCGTCGTCGCTCTGCATGACCGTGTCGTGGCTGATGTGGCTCGACTCATGAGCATGGCTGGTGACCGGAGTCATCACGAGCGGCATCTCCGCCTTGCGGGGAGAAGTCGCGCCGTGGGTAGCTGGAGTAATGGCCTCGTCACCCCGCTCGTCGAAGGTGACGTTCGCGATGCCCAGGCCGACAGCTGAGACGGTTCGGTCGGGGCGTATCCGGTTGGGCGGCGTTGCGAGCGTTATGTTGTGCTCGTCTGACCCCATGCCGGAAGAGGAAGGCACCGCCATTGAGCTCGTGCCGCCCGGAGGCTGGGGGTAGGCGCCGGCGGCAGCGAGCTGTGCAGGAGAGCCAAGTATCCCAGCACCGGACGAAGTAGGTCCGTCGGACGTTCCCGTTGCGCCCATGGCTTGCTTGGTCATCGAGTGGCCGGGATGTGGCGCCACCGTCGCCGTGGCGAGCGACGGCGTGGCGAGTGTTGCTGAGGCTCCGATAGCCGACGTGCCGGCGGACAGGACGTACTTGAAGTTTCGCGATGGAGTTGGGAAGTGCACCGGGGTGGACCACTCGGATGAGCGAGTCAAGACTGGTGTGGCCGAGGGCACAATCGCGTTCGCAAAGTCCTGGCTCAGTCTCGAGACATGTCCGCCTGTCGACATATGCCCCGGGAACATGTTCTCGCTCAGCTCTCGAAGCTCGTCGTTGTCGTCGTCGTCTCGCTCGTCCTGGCCCTTCGGCCATGCGGCATCCGGAGCTGTGCTAGAGGCTGATAGCGGTGTGGCGTTCCAGCTCGACAGCGTAGGGATCGTGGGCAGACTGCGGAACCTATACAGTCCGGCCGGCGCGCTCCGCAAAGCTGCCACTTGGGGTGGAACGGCCATCGCGTAGACGTACTGCGGCGTCGCCTGGTTAAAGCTCGAAACGCCGTGCTCACCGGCGCCACCGATAGCTGTGTAGGGCATCGACACCAGGGCAGGCTGGTAGGCCGTCTCAGGGGCGGAGTAGATGTCGACGAGCGGGTCGGGCGAGTCCACGCGGTCGGGCGAAGGTGCAGATACTGGCGAGACGCGGTCCGAGTGCGACATGTGGTTCGCGGGGCCGACTGCCGGGGTGCTTGCCGACCGATGCAGACCAAGCCCTCCTCCGCCAACCTGTAGGTAGGAGGACGGCATTGGCCCCTGATGTCCAGGAGGAAACGACAGCTGAGAAGCGGAGAAGCCACCGACACTAGGCGCCGAGCTAATAGGTGTGCGCAGATCGTGCGCCGATGTCGACATCTTCAGTACCGGTCGTTGCGGGTCGGCGATGGCCATACCTCCCGTGTGGGACCGGCGGGAGCCTGTGGAAGGCATGGACGGAACATGGGCGGCCCCGTGTACAGTGGCGCTGCCTGTGGCGGAGCGCTGTACGGGTCCTGTGGCGCCAACGGAGGAAGTAGCGGGAGCTGCTGCGGAGCCGATAGGGGCGTAGTACGCGTAACCTGTGGCGGGCGCGTAGAGCTGCGGGTGGGGGTGTGTGTCGGCGGGCGTGGGTAGCGATGCGAACGACCCGCCGGCAGAGACGGATGTGAGGGGAGTGTGAGGGCTTGAGGGATAGGGCGACTGGAGCGATCCAGCGGAGGTGCCGTAGCCGGTTGAGTGATCCGCCGGCGTGACGACGAATCTGGTGGTAGAGGGATGCTTGCCGCCCAGTCCGCCGAAGTGCTGGCCCAGGCCGAGGCCTCCTTGTCCCGAGCCATACGATCCGTAAAAGAAGCTCCCTCCTCCGACTCCAGGTCCTCCTCCGTGGAGTCCGCCACCGAGGGCGGACGACGCATGTCCCGCGTACCCGGCTTGAAACCCGCCACCGAAGTGCGCCGCTCCCTCGGACGGGTAAGAGGCGGCGAAGCCATGGGGGCCGCTGATTGTGCTGGCGGTGCTGGGCGTTTGCAGGTAGTACTGCGGCTGGCCGTCCGGTCCAGGTGGGCCCGGAGCGTAGATCATAGTAGGCGTGACGGTCGCACTGTACATGGGCGTCGTGCCGGATTGCGTCCGTATCGAGGTGTAAGACGTCGGAGGTGCTAAGCCGGGGTGCTGACGCCTGTAGTGCCTGAGAAGAGTGGTCTTGCGCGCAAACGGCTTGCGGCAGTCGCCAACCTTGCACTCGTATGGTCTCAGACCGGTGCTGCCACGAGTCAGTAGCCATCTTAGGGTCTTGACCGGAAAGTCTCACTGGATCCGCCTGTGTCGGGCAAGTGAGGACGAGTCGGCGAACGGCTTCTCGCATATCTCGCACAAGTGTGGCTTCTCGCCGGTACTGGAAACGTCAGCCCCCATCTATCCCTTGGAGGGGGAGCACGCACTGAGTCCGGATGTGGACGGTCAGAGCCGAGCGTTGAATGAACGACTTTCCACACTTCCGGTCGGGGCATACGAACGGTCTGAGGGGACGTCAGCAGTGCATCATGGTAGAGATTCGCATCCGCATTCTCGCCTACCTCTCGTTGGTATGAATCCGGAAGTGACGGGCGAGATCGCTCTTACGGGCGAACGCCTTATCGCAATCGGCAAACTTGCAGCAGTACGGCCTGGCATGCATGTCATGCCCCAGGCCGACCCTGTTCTGGTCATTGACGAGCTGTTGATCGTCGCCGGGAGAGGAGTGGTGATCCAAGGGGTCCACATCGGACAAGGAAGGGGAGGTATCGCGGTCGGTTGGAGACGGAGGCGGGATGGTCGAGTCGAGCAGTTGGATGAGCGATTTGTCGTCGTGCGGATCGGTGATGTAGGCGCAACCGTCATCGTATGGGACATTAAGGTCGCGAGATGCGAGCGGAGCGGCAGGTTTCCGAGGTGCCCGTTTTCGAGGCGGAGGAGGGTTGTCACCAGTTGGTTTCCGGGCGGATCGAGAGCGTTTACGTGCAGGCCGAGGCGGCGATTCGGGTACAACAGTGACGTCCAGTGTGTCCGGATGAGAAGGAGGTATCGCAGGTGGGGGAGATAGTTTGCGCCGTTTGGTAGCACGAGGCATGACGAGGGAGGACGAGAGTTGTAGGCAGCGAGGCGGAGAAAGGAAGCGGTCTGTCAGCTACGATTCTCATGCAGGGACTGCCGAGCGGCCGATGGAGGAGGAGTCTGATTATTGCGAGGGTCACAGGTACCGCTGTACGCCTGCATGTGTCCTGGGAGAATGGAAGCGGGGTATGAGATCGATGGGCGAGGCGAAAAGGATGGAAGGAATGGATGGCAAAACGGAAAAGTGGTTCGTAGCCGAAACAAAAGAAATCAAGCGCGGCGCCACAACCACTCACGTCTAGCACGTCCATCGCGGCTGATCCTCCTTTCTCCCCTTATGCTTGTGTCAAAGCTGGCTGCCGAGACAACGTCCTGCGTCGATGCTTGCCGGTATCTCGGGTGTCGATGATGTATGGCGGGGACGCTCGCTGGTCTGTGCTACGGCCGATTTTTCTTGAAGACGTCGAGGTGATAGACGGGGCAAGGCTTGGGATCGAGCGGGTGTGTGCCGATACTCGTGTAGACTGGCCTAGACGAGTGAAGGTCTCGACTCGAGTTTGAACCTGCTGGCATCAGTCTTTGGACTTGGGTGTTTGCTCCGCTCAGACGACTGGACAACCGCCGAAGAGAGTAGAGCGTGAGCAGCGGGATCATCACGGTGGCTCCCAATAGCCAAGGGGAGCCGCAAATTTTGGCACGCGAGGTCCATTCCTCAAGCGCGTCCCCGCATTCGATGGCAATAAGCCATTGATGGTGGCTGCCAGTGAAAGGACCTTCGGCGCCAGAAATGAAACATGTACAGAGAGGCCGACAGCGAGATCGAGGCCCGCGATCGCGCGAATGCCCTCGAGAGGACGCGATCGAGCTGTCCATACCGCGGTCTGCCGGGTGTTACCGGACTTGAGGGACAAGAGACTGTCTTTCCCACCAATAGGCCCGATCGGACACCGAGGTGTCGGTGCCAACCGAAACGCCTCATCCCACGCGCCTCCGCGGAGTTCGGACCGAAACAGGGGTAGGGGGAGCTCCATGCCAACACATGCCGCTGCAATCGACCCCCGATGCTTGACACAGCCCGTGACGCCACCCTTGGTACAGGAGCCGGAAGACACGGGGCCCTGACTCACGATCAGTGAAACGTGTGTGTACCGCAGTCAACGCCACCGCCGGCGACGGACAGACGCGTTTCGTTGGCGCGGCAAAAGCCGATATCAATGAGGGGCGATCGAAGACGAATGAACAGTCTTGTTGATGACAGAACCGGTCTGCACCACCGTCAGTGCTGAGCAACAGGAGTTCGTTCGCAAGCGGAGACGGTGGCAGCCAACTGGACCCCGCGCCACGGCGTCGGCGACGGCGCGCAAGGAGGTCATCCTGAGATCGCCGAAAGGATGGCCGAGGCCATCCACATATTCTGATTGAGACGCGTCTGGGGTTGATTGGAGGGGGCGGCGCTGATCCTCGGGGCGAAACCATCGGTAGGAGGTGCTTCTCTAGCCAGGACCACTCACTAACAAGCTCAGTCGATTAGGAGAATGCCTTGGGTATCGTCTCTGGCCGGGGATTGTCGGAGTCGATCGGCGCGTATGAATGTCAAATGAGTTTGGATCGAGTGCGCTCTCGGATGGGCGGGTCGAGGTCGGTGAACGGGGCTATATGCAGTGAGCGATAGGAATGGGGACTTGCCGGTGAGTTGCCGCCACGCCATGGCCTTCTTAATCACCCTCACCGCGCTGACCACGACCAGCGAGGAACCAGGCATAGGGGGCCTTTCACCCGACGATCAACGCCCAAAGGCAGCACTCACGTCCGGGTTCTTTTCCGTCGTTGTCCCTTTCAAACTCACGTGTCCTTTCGCGATACCACCGCTGCAGCCCAGAAGGCGGCCGAGGAAGTGCGTACGTCCCTTGCTGGGGCGATCAGCTGATATTGGATGGCTAGAAGGGACGCCTTCAAGTGCGATGCTGATGCTTCGGCTTCGGCGAAAGCGGAGGTGAGGACTGTCGGTCAAGTCCGTTGTCTGAGGCGAGAACCGCTTGTTGAGTGTGAGTGAAGGTGAGAGGCGCTTCGGGTCGACTGGGCGCCAAGCAACAATGCTTCGAGACAGTGATAGCTGTCTGGGCTTGGGGCTGGACAAGCAGGATCGAGGGGAAGAGAGCCGCAGGGGCGATGAGCGGTCAAAGTAGTCGAGACGGCGACGGCGTTCGATCGGCGGATAGGTGTCTCACAGGCCGCGGAACCGAACGGCTCGAGATGTGGACAGTACTCCGCACTCGACTTCTAGCTCTCGATCGGGCGGGCTCTGCTGTGGGCGGAACGACGGTGATCGACGCTGGGACGTAGCCAAAGGTGGGTGGGCGGTGTTCGGGTCGGCGTCAATTCTGCGTCGGGGGCGTGTATATAACCCGGACTGGAAGGCAGCAATGAATGTGGTCGTATGGAAGCCGAAAGGGGAGTTGACGACCTCTTGAAGGCGAGTTCGAGGGACAGCCCTTGCTTTAGCCCAGTCTGGCACGCTAGGCAAGACTCCTGTGCAGGGGTAATCCCAGTGACGTTCAAAGGGTCGCCGAGGGGCAGGCGATTGGGTCTGATGCCCGAGAGGAGGTGAAGCATCGGCTCAGCGCTTCTGCCCAGAGCCTAAATCCATCCTGGCCCGATGGCCGATCGCGGACGCGGGTCAAGTACACTGGCACACAACTTATCGGGGCGGAGGATGTCGTCAATGGGCGTCGCATGCCGTCGGAGCCGTGTTCCGGAGGGCTTTGTCTGCTCTTCGGTCTGTAGCGTCCCTGGCGGGGGGATGCAGCTTGTGTGTCACATACAGAAGGGTGCGGTACCAGGAACTGTTCGGGTCTGGGTGTTCCGGCTTCACGAAGCCGCATGTAACCCTTGTTCTCCGCGCCGCAACGAGACGGGCCAGGCCCCACGAGCCAGGCATCCGGATACTTCGGTCCAGCGTGTGTGCTTGCGGACAGATAGTACGTACTGTCCCTATGAATCAGTCTATCCCTTCACCACCTCGTCCTTGTCCGCTCCACAGGGAGCCGCGCAGGTGCGCCAGCAGATCAGCGTATCGGAAGCATCATATCCCAGAGGGTCGCTCGGGTGTAACAAGTACAATGCCTTGCTGTGCATGCGAGAAGTCTGGGCAGAAGAACCCGTTTCCAATATAAAATGAACAAAAAGCCCGTATCCCGGGACGCGACATTCTGAAACGCGTTCTCGTAAAGCATAATGTTTCAAATTCCTCGCGGCTGATCACTCTGAGCGTCGTCGGAAGACAGGAGGACCGTCGGATGGACCTCAAGTACCTCCGGAGCCCGACTCTCAGCACGTCCACCCCTGATGGAGCCATCGGACAATACATTATGAACGGGAAATGATACAGGCACAGGCTGACCTCTGACACTTCGAACGGCGGCTCTCAGAGCGTCGTAGTGCCTCAGGCCGCTCGGAATGCCAAGTGGTGCATGAATGTCTCGGCTCGGCAATTGCAGCGAACAGCGGCGTTTTTCCCGCACTACTCAGAGAACGGTAGGCATTGGACACGTTCTTCGGGTACCTTGGCATTCAAGGAACGGGATTCCCTTTCGCCGGTGAACGCCTCGCACACGATGCGCAATCACGAAGGACGCCTCGTTCATCTATCGCGCCACAAGCAAATGGGTCATGGACTCGGATATAGACACTGCTGATAGGATCACACACGTCATGCTGTGCGGTGCGGTGCTGTGGGGAACGGAATATGCATGTGGATGGTGATTGTGGAGTGCAGCCGAGAGGAAGCGATTTCATCGGGTATAGTACCGGTCGCTAGTACCGAATCAGCACTCCAAGCCCATCTCGGCAGACGGCTGACCCACCCGATATGACCCATGCCAGGGGAAACGACCCATGCCCGCTTCTCTGTGACCGAAACAGTCTCCCTCCTTCCCCTGCGGGAGAAGCGCAGAGTGTCCGTTGGCGGCTGGTGCATCTTGAACCCCTCTGCCATGGCTTTACCGCCTGCAAGCTGATCATCAACCACATCCGGCGCGGTGCTGCCGTCGACGTCGGGCGCTGGCTGAGCTCCGCTCCGAACAGCAGTTGTGCCGGACGCGCTGTCGACCAGGCGAACGGCAAAGTCCGCCTCGCCCTGCGCCTCGCCCATGACGGGGTTGGTCAGCGGCAGGCGCATCTCGTGCAGACCAGAGTCGATAGAAGCAGTGACGATCCGGACGGAGGGGAAAGCTCGGTGCACCGAGTGCTGCCCGTTGCGCGCGATCAAAAACGTCAGGAAAATGATGTTCGACTCTGCCCTTGTCAGCGCACGGCCTAGCAGTATACCATTGGACCGGAACTCACCTGGTACGCCATGATCGAGAAGCACCCGGATAGCCATCATGGCTGCTGCACCGGTACCCATCTGCGAGTCGAGCAGGAGACACCAGGTCTTTGCGCTCCGCTCCTTCGACTTGACGCTTTGCGGCAGGTCGCAGCTCAGCAGGAGCGGCTCGCCCGTCTTCGGGTCGGATTGGATGAGCATCGCGCCGATGGGCACGTCTCGGATGACTCGGCGAAGACCGTGAGAGAACGGTCCGCCCGACCGTAAGATAGATATACCGACCAATTCCTGCGGGTCAGCTGGATGTATTGTCTGACATAAAGAACGGGACAAACATCAGCAGCGATGGCTTTACCCTCGAAGTCGATACCGAGTGGTGTCCGAACGGATTTTACCTCGTGCGGCAAGAGACTGAGCGCGTGCTCGACGATCAACGTCGACAGGCGGTCCGCGTAAAAGATGAAGTCGCCCCGCTCCGTCCTCTCATCACGCAGAATTGTCATGATGCCCTTGGCACCGTCAGTCTCGACATTGGCGCCTGGATAGAGAGTACTTACACGCAGCTGAGGAGTCTGCTCCAGGATGACCAGATTCTCCTTGTTTGTGAAAGATCCGGCCTTATCTCCAGCTTCGTCCGAGTCTGCTAGCAGTTTCCGGAACCTGAGCGACCGAGAGTCGAGTTGTCGCTTGACGTGATCGACCAGCAACTCGATAGCAAGGTGGTTTGAGGAGCCCGGTACGATCTGAGTCCAGTCAGCCTTGGCCCGCGGTCCCTGATCCGGGGAGACTCACGACGTCCGCGTATCGCGAGGAAGGCTGGACAAAGTTGTCGTAGCTGCTCTTGACGAACCGGAGATACTGCCTGGTTCAGCTCGCCCCTGACTTGGCCGACGGATGACTCACTTGGTCCAGGATGCCGTCCACGTCTCGCCCTCGCTCTTTTACATCTCGCCTGATCCGCCGCGCAAGCATCAAGTCCGAGTCGCAGTTCTGCGGGTCAGCATCGCTCCGACAGCTACGATGAAGAATTGGTATGACTCACCACAAAGACCTTGAGGTCGTACAGATTCCGCAGCTCTGGTGCCTGGAGTGCCATGATACCCTCACTAATGTTCATCAGCCCTGCACAGCACAAGAGACTATCATCGGCTCACACAATGATGACACTGGCGCCGTACAGATGCTTCTTCTCGGGCATGCGCTCTGACAGTGTGAGCTCTTAGATTGCGATGGAGTCGTTGCTTGGACTCACGGTGATGCACAAATGAGTAGACAGGGATCTCTGTCGCCCGGCCGGCCTTCAGGTCGCGAAGACACTGCCGCGTCAGCCAACATGCCGCTCCAGTGCAATCGCAGCACCCACTCGCTCGAAGTACTCGAAGTCAATGGAGTCAGGGTGGTCTGAAGCAGAATCAGTATTCCTTGACCCGTGAACCGCGAAGAAAGCTCGCGGCGCGGGGGTTCTGAGTCACTGACCCAGGTCCAAGTCATTATTGAAAGCCAGAGCGATCTCCTCAGGCGAGTGAAACTTGTAGAACGAGTCCTGCGCCAAGATCAAGACGGAAGGGATGTTGTCCAAAGCCGACAAGATGGCTCGGGCGACAGAGGTCTTCCCAGGTCAGCACCAGTAAGTTTGACAGCCTGCAATCGACTTGCCTTGCCGGAAGCACTGCCGCCTGCGATACCAATCACATACGCCTCGACGTTCTTCCCATCCGGGGTGTACCACGGGGCACGGCCGTGACTGGCCATGACGACATTCTTGGACCTGTCCAGCGACCCGCCGGCCGACTGCGACCGCTCTGTCCTCGCTCTCGACGGTCCTGCAGACATCTTGCTGGTCTCGCTTGATGGAGTCCTTCAGGATTGCCTGGCTTATACGCAGATTCTGACCAGGGTGAGAGTTCCTCCACTTCCCCACCTTCCCATGGCCACGTGCAGAGTGGGGGTATTTGGTTCCGCCGGAGCCATTATTATTCCATGTCTAGGAGGAGACGCGCGCGCCTGGAATTGTAAACAATCAGCCTGGAGGTGGTCAGATCTACACAGTTCGCTTTTCATGGCTTTCGATTTCGCTTCTCGCTTTTGATTTCCCCCTCGAGACTGATACGGAGGCTACAGACAGCCTCGGGCTTGCGGCCGCGGAACGACGGGTTCCGAGCCAGGTGGAACCACCCTCGAGGGTCAAAGACCTCCACCGGTGGAGGAATCGCTCAACATGGACGGCGAACCGCCTCAGGAGGAGGATTTCTCGCAGATCCCCATACCCGAGAGAAGTCAACATAAGGTGCGAAGAAGTCTGGTGCTCCCCAGTAGCGCCGCAGAAGAATGAGGGAAGGTTCTGACTAGAGCAGAACTGGAAGGCGAGATTATCAGCCTATACCGATGTGATTGCCAAATCCGCGAAGACGGCCTCAGATACCGACCCATTCTTCAAGCCATTCGTCAATGATGGTGCACTACTGTATGTGTCCGGCCGCGGGGTCAGAATCGGTAAGCTGACGGCTTGCAGGAAGAAATGGTGTCTGGACGCGAACGTGGTCGCTCAGGAGAAGGGCATTGAAGCAGTCTTGGCTATCGCGCAATACAGCGGAGAGAGCAGCGCGAAGTAGGTCGAGGCTCTGCCGCATGAGTCAGACACTGATATCTGGCAGGTGCAGATCTGAGGTCGTCCCGGCGCTGGTCGACAAGGCGTTAGGAGCCGCCCGAGCAGGCACCAAGCGGAAGGCTACCGATCTGTGCTTGATGTTCGTGGAAGTGGAGAACAGCGGCGAAGGCGTCGTGGTACGATTCTCCCATATGAGAAAGGGATGGCATGGCACTGACGATGCAGACGGACATCCTGCCAGGTCTCGACTCGAAACAACCCAAGGTGGTCGCTGGAGTAATTGCTGCTCTGAAGGAGATTGTCGAGTACGCTCCCGGGCCCCACGTACACACTGAGGGAGACGCTGATCTCGTACAGGTCATTCGGTGTGCAGACAGTCGGGAATATCAAAGCCGTTCTGAAAATCATACCCAAGGTCTTCGCCCACTCCGACAAGAACGTCCGAGCGGAGGGCACCTCGCTCGCTCTGGTCCTGCATACCTACCTCGGCGCAGGGCTCGCCCCGGCTCTCGCAGACTTGAAGCCCGTACAGCAGACGGAGCTGCAAAAGTCTTTTGAGGCCCTGGATGCAGAAGGCAAAGGAGCTGGGACGGGCAAGCCGACGCGGTACACCCGGAAGGAGCAGCGAAAGCGGGAGGCGGCCGAAGCTGCGGGCCCGTCAGGCTCAGGAGGCGACGATGGGGCCGCTGCCGGAGACGATGCGGAGCCGGAAGCGATCGACCCCCGATCGCTGCTCGACCCCGTCAATGTGCTGAGCCTGTTCCCCGCTGATCTGGAAGAACGCCTATCGTCGACCAAGTGGAAAGACCGCCTCGAGTCGCTCGAAGACTGCAACAAGGTCTTGACGGCGCCGCAGAACGGGCGGATATCCGACGCCAATGTCGATGCGTACTCCTGGTTGACCAATACCCTCGGTGCCAAGTGCAAGAGCGACGCAAATGTCAATGTCGTGATGGAGGCGGCCAAGGTCATCGAGGGGCTGGCCAAGGGTCTCGGCAAGCCGTTCAGCAGACATCGCTCGGCAGTCATGCCCGGATGTCTTGAACGGCTCAAGGAGAGGAAGGCGAACGTGACTGAAGCTCTCGGCAAGGCCTTGGATGCCGTTTTCGCATCGGTGCGTTTGGCGCAGTCATCATCCTGTATGCCAGCGATGCTGACTCTCGCAGACGACGCTGCAGGATATTGTGGAGGACGTACTGGCGAGCCTGAAGTCCAAGAACCCTCAAGTGCGCGAAGGGACCTTGAAGTTCCTGCACCGCTCACTATGCACCACCCTGGACGCTCCGGCCAAAGACCAGGTCAAGCCGCTCGCCGAATCGCTCGTCTCGCTGCTCGGCGACAGTGCCGAGCCCGTTCGAGCCTCTTCAGCAGAGTGCCTAGGCACCCTGATGAAGATCATGGGCGAGCGGGCGTTCAACCCATACGTCGAGGGCGTTGCCGAGCTGCAAATGGGCAAGGTCAAGGATGCGTTTGCTCGTGCCGAGGTCAAGTATCGCGGCGGAGCCAAGGGCCCGGCTCCCAAAGCGGCGGGAGCCCCGACCGCCCCGGCTGCAGCTGCGAGAAAGGTGAGCGGGGTCTGCCGCTGGACACGGTCACTGACCGTGTAGCCCGCTGCTCGACCAGTGTCCGCAGCTGCGCCTGCCGCCTCACCGGCAGTCAAGCCGGCCGCCAAGTTCGGAGGAGACGACGAGGTTCTGCAAGACTTCTCTGCTGCGCCAGCCCGCGCTCCACCAGCGCGCTTCGCTGCCAAGATGGCCGTGAGTCCGCCATACCGGTGCTGGCAGCCTTCCCGCTGATACCTTATAGGCCTCGAAACCAGCTGCTGCACCTTCTTCTCCTCCCAAACCTGCGGCTGCTGTCCCGGCCCCAGCTGCGCGACCGCCGGCAGCTCGACCCGCTCCTGCTGCCGGCCCTTCAAAGCCTGCAGCGGTCAAGCCCGCTCCCAAGGCGGCAGGCGGGTCGGGACCCGCCAAGGCCCTGGCTTCCTCACCCAGCGAGCCCGTCAAGTTCCGGTACACATCGGACGAGGCCGCCGCACGGGCTACAGACCTCATTCCGGCCAACTTCCACACTGCGCTCTCCGACCCTGCGTGGAAAGTCCGCTTGGAGTCGGCGGAAGAGCTCGTCACGTGGACGGAGACCGAGGGCGCGACCGCCGTCGACGCCGAGATCATGATGCGGTTCTTGAGCAAGACACCCGGGTGGAACGAGAAGAACTTCCAGGTATCGGCAAAGGTGTACCAGGTCATGATTGTCCTTGCGGAGAAGAGCCCCTCGTTCGGCAAAGCGCCTGTCGCGCTCGCTGTTGGCCACCTGTCTGACAAGCTCGGCGACCTCAAGCTCAAGAAGCCGGCCGGAGACGCTCTCACCGCGTTTGCGGAGAAGACGTCCCTGGCGTTCGTGCTTCAGCAGGGTGAGTCGGGACCATAAGCGTGATATTAGTAGGCTGAAGCCGCAGCGTACGAGCCGATGTCGAAGCAGAAGGCACCGAAGGCGCAGGCGGACGCGTTGACGTGGATCAAGCAGCAGCTCACCGACTTCGGTATCGCCGGTATTCCGCTCAGAGACCTCATTGGATTCACCAAGACGGCTTTGGGATCGCCCAACGCGCTGGTCCGTGCGAGTGCCACGCAATTGCTCGTCACAGTCAAGGTCTTCGTCGGGGGTGGTTAGTCCCGCTTGAAATGACCAGATGGAATCTGTTACTAACATGCGAGCAGACATCTCGGGATTCATCGAGGATCTGAATCCGCAGCTGCTCAGCACTATCAACTCCGAGTTCGACAAGGTTGCGGGACAGGCACCTCCCGAGCCGACAAAGACCCAAGCCGATCTGCAGGAGGTCGCTGCGGGTGGTAAAGGCGGCAAGGGAGCCACCGCCGATCCGCTGGACGACCTGGTTCCTCGAGTGGAGCTCGACAAACTTGTCGCTCAGACGACGGTTGTTGCCGATTCCCGGAGCGATGCTTGGAAGACGCGAAAAGAGGCCTTCGAGTCTTTGGCGGCTTTGCTTGAGGTCAAGAGCAACTCTCGCCTCAAGCCGACTATGGGTAAGCCTGCCTGGGATGGAGCTGAGAACCTGTTTTGACGGTTGGGCAGGTGAGATCGGTACAGTGCTCAAGAAAGCCATGGCGGATACGAACCTGTCTGTCAAGATGCTCGCCCTGGGGATCATCTCCAAGATCGCCACCGGCATGGGTCAGCCTTTCGAGAAGTACTGCCGGGTGCTCACGCCGGCTGTCGCTTCGGTCTGCGCGGACCAGAAGGCGACTACACGCGGGGCGGCGCTCGCCACCCTCACTGCCATGGCGGACGCGACGGGCGGCCTGGACGCCCTGTACTCGGGCTTGGCGACAGCGATCGAGAGTCCGAACCCGGCTCTTCGAGCGTCCGTGCTCGGCTGGATGGCCGAACGCCTGCAGGCTGAGCCGCCTACGGCCTCGTCAGACCTGGCGCCCCTAGCGGCGCCTGTCATCTCTTGCCTTGAGGACAGGAACGCCGATGTTCGGAAAGGAGCGGGAGCGGTCTTGCCGTTCATTGTCGCTTCGGCGGGATACGATCACGTTATGGACCAGACGTCGAGCCTAAAGCCGGCCTCGCGATCGACAATTATCCCTCTCATCGACAAGGCTAAGGCCAACGCACCTGCAAAGGCCGCTCCTCCCGCCGCTGCTGCGCCGGCTGCCGCTCGGGCCGCTGGTCCTGCCGCGCCAGCCGCCAAACCGCGGGCCGTACCAACGGCGAGTGGCCCCGCACCTCGGTCGGCACCGGGCAGCCCCGCCCCGGGCGCCTCGGCGGCATCAGGTATCCGAGCCCCTGCACCCGCAAGGTCTTTGGCGATGAAGTCGATCGGCTCGGTCGCGGCACCCACAAGAGCTATCCCGACCCTGAGCTCGCAAGATGGCGACAGGCCTTCTGGTCTCCCTCGCGCACGCATGGGTATCCCGCGACCTACATCTGCCGCCTCTCACGCTACATCCGCTTCGTCTTCGACAGCAGGGCCGTCGTCGTCCGCCAGGAGTGGCCTGCCCTTTGTCTCGTCCGGTCCTGAAGCGCGTGCCACGCGCCTCAAGAAAGACAGCATGCGATGGACGCTCGACCCGTCACCGAAGGCGGATCTGGCGGACTACCTGCTTTCGCAGATGGAACCCGTCGCCGCCCCGGACTTCTGTACCCAGCTGTTCAGCAAAGACCACCGCGCCGAGGAGGACTTCATGGTCGCGCTTTCGACCCTCGCGGACCTGTACGACCCGTCGGCGGCCGCCACGTTCGGATCACATCAAGACGAAGTGGCCGGCGTGCAGATGGCCAATGTCGACTTAGTGCTGAAATATGCGGCACTCAGGCTGCTCAGCAATAACACCCAGATGGCCAACCGCGCCCTCGAGGTCATCAGCAAGGTCGTGGACCACCTGCAACGCAGCAATGAGCGGTTCTCGGAAGGCGAAGCGAGGCTGTTTGTTCCGGCGCTCGTCTTCAAGGTGAGTCATTCTGGTGAAGCAAGGACTGCGCTGATGGCGTGTAGTTGGGTGACTCCAAATTCGCTGCCAAGCTCCTGCCCATCATCGAGTCACTGGACAAGATCATGGCTGGATCGCTTGTTGTCCAGCTGCTGGTGCAGTACGGCCTGGAAGACAAGTCGGGCAAGACGTGCAAGAACGAAAGCCTGGCGCTCATCGAGCGCGCGTACCGCAAACGAGGATCGATCCTGAAGATCAAGGATGACAGGGCGTTCTATGAGGCGGTCGCTCGTTGTGTCAATGACGCCGGGACCCGAAGCGGGGCATTGAGTGTCCTTGCGTGAGTCCATGGGTCGTTCGCTGCAGTTTGAGTTGCGCTCATGTGCGTAGCTTGTTGCAGCTCCAGGGTGGATCCAAGACGCTGGAAGGTGTCATCGAGGGCATGCCGCAGGGAGCCAAGGACATGTTGGCGAACAGACGGGCCGCGATGGTGACTACCAAGTCGGCGATTCCTGCCCCTGGCGGTGTAAGCAAGATTGCAGCGGGTGACGGAGCCGACACACCTTCGCGCTTAAGACGGCCCATGTCCGTCATTAGTCCTCGGCCACGCGACAACGGCGCGGTCTCCCCGGCCGGAGCGAGCGGGTCGCCTGCACGAGTGCCGAAGAGCTCGGACGGCTCCGTGTCGTCTGCCCGGTCGAGCGAGACGCCGTCCAGGGCAAGAGCCATGGGCAGCTCCTCAGGCATACCGGCTGCGTCTACAGCGGCATTGCCTCGAATCGGCGCGTCTGGTCTGCCAACTGCAGGCTCGGCTGTCCCACAGACGGAGGCGCCGACCGCTACGGTCGTAGCGGCGCCTCGCCCAGATCCCTTCTCCGGCAAACCGTCGTTGCAGCCTTTAGGCAACGGCACTCGGCTGTCTGCTACCCGCGCCGAACCGATCTTGGAATTGGTCAAGGACGCTCGGACGCGCGACATCAACCGCTGTGTCGATTGCCTGAAAATCCTACAGGCCATGCTCGCCGAAGAATCCGAGCAGTTCCGCGATACCGCAGGGGCAGTCATCGATGTTGTGTTGTACCAACTCGACTGGGCGTTCAGCAAGCCCGAAGACTTGCTCGAGTACGAGTACATGCGGCTAGTCAAGCACCTGATCCAGACGGCGTCGGCGATCTCGTCGACCCAGGACCTGATGCGCCGGCTCGAGTACCCCCAGATTCGCGGCTTGATCCATGGCTTGACGGCGCACCTCGTGCAGGCCGATCGGGTCGGCGGCGCTGCTGCGGATCTCGCGCGGTTCATCAACCTTATTCTCATCCAGGTGCTGGCGACGCCGGACCGCAATATGGTCTTCAAGGCCATGTTCAGCGTCATGCTCGACCTGATCCGCGACTTCGAGGCCGACAATGTCCAACTTTCGGCGTTCGAGGCCCTGCACGCCGAGCTTGTCGTTCGGTGCATGTGGAAACGGTGCAAGGTGATCGACGAGGACTTCATGTCTGGCCGACTGCAGCCCGGGCCCCTGCTCGTCGTGCTCGAGAACATGCTCAGAGAGATCCCACCGAACCACTTCAAGCGCCGAGCGGCCTCAAATATCGCACTTGGGGATATGCCTCTTCGCACAGTCAAGACGATTCTCCAGAAGATGGTCGGTGAGTACATGATCTGGCTATTGAGTGAGGCGTCCGCTGACCAATCAGGATGGGCTCGAGAGACAGATGCAGACATCTACGAGGTGCTCGTCACGCAGTTTGGCGACGAGGCAGCCAACACCGTGGTGGGTAGATGGTGTTCTGTCCGGAGCATCAGCTCACAGGCGACAGGTGTACAGCTATATCTTCCGGCTGCACGGGCAGGTTCGAGACAATGGCGAAGCCAGGGAGTCAGGCAGTAGCGGTTCTCGACCTTCCGCCAGTCGCGCATCCTCTTCGGCCGCTGCAGAACAGACTGCCGCATCGCAGGCGCCCGCTCCGCCGTCGCAGCCACAGCAGCAGCGACCAAAGAACGGGGCGGAGAAGATCCTGGCCAAGCTAATGCTGGTTAACGGGAGCGAGAAGGCGAGTGGCTATGCACCATCATCAGAGTGGCTGCTGACCGAGGGCAGATGTTGGATGAGCTGTACGCGTACTCGTCGAGCAACCCGGAGCAAGAGGCGGAAGTGAATCAGGCCATTCAGACGCAGCTCCCAGCTGCGACGCAAGCATACGTGAAGCGCATGCTGCAGCACCGCAAGCCCGCCGAAGCGCCATGTAAGTTTCGCAGGGCAGCCTTACCGGATGGAGCTGACCCGTGTCGCAGCGCCTGTAAGAGCCGTGCAGAGCCGCTCGCCTTCCGAGCCAATGGAGACACTCCAGTCGGAGGACATCCCGATCGTCTCGAACGGCGCGGCGCGAGGACCACGCAAGTCTATCGGGCCTCGACCCGGCTCGTTCGCCGTCGACAAGTCTGCGCCGGTAGACGAGCAGATCTCGACGTACAAGTCGTTCTTCAACACCAATCGCGCGAGCTTGGGTCCTGGCGCAGTGGGCGCCGCTCCTGTCGTGACCCGCAGAAGCGACGACAGCGGCAGTCGGCCATTGAGCGAGATTCAGGTCCAGGAGAGGGAACCGAGCCCTGGCGTGGACTAGTTGCGTATCGGAGTGGTCTGCCCATATCATCTGTACTTGAACATGCTTCATATTGCATTGGGATTATACTGTGCTTCGTTTCGGGGCGACAACATGAGGAGGATTGTGACTGCACGTCACTCGCGGCTATACGGTCTCAGGCACGGGTGATCGTCGGTTGATATGGACAGTTGAATTACAATAGGTCGACTAAGATTGATTTCTTCTATTCCTTGGCCCGCCCGAAGCTAGCTCGGCGCGATGCCATCCAAGGATCCACAAGAGGCGAGCATCAGCAGCTGCCCTCTATGTCCTGAGACTGGACCACCCGCGCCTTCGAAGAACGAAGCGGCGACGACTCAGCCCGCGGCCGCTGCGCCAGCTTCAACCACTGACGCGGAGACCACCGGTCCTGGCGTCACCGGCGACGAGAACTTCACCCACGTCTGGATCGCGTGCACCAAGTGCAATGGATGGTACCATGCTGCGTGCGTCCTGCTCGGCGGAGGGAAGTGGGAGAGCACAGTGCCGCAGGAGGTGAGGGACGAGATGCGCGCGGCGTACCCGGACGAGGGGGTCTGGTTCGACTGGGCCAAATGGGTCGAGAAGTGGTAAGTCCCGCAGTCTGGGTGGAGATCCAGGATCGTCGTTGATGACGCATAGGTACTGCCGGACATGCCTCGACTACGCAGTGGACCCGAGTAACCCGCGTCCTCCGCGAAGGCCACTGGTTGCGACCACGAGCACGGCCTATACGAAGCACAAGAACGGGCAGAACGGGCAGGCCAAGCGCTCGGCACGCACCAAGGCGGATGGAGAACCGGCCTCGAAGCGGGCGCGGAATGGTTCATCCCGCCCGGGAAGTGTGGTTGATGGAGGCGACGATGCCAAGTCCGAGTCTGCGACAACGCCTGCCAACGGGTCGAGACCCAAGCGCAGGGCGGCGGAGAACGCCCCTGACTATTATGCTTGGAATCACGGGATCGCTGCTCCGACCACCAAATGGCTGCAGCTGATCGCGGATCCTGAGAAGTACGGCAAGGTCATCTTGGACGGTGAGCGCTTGTGAAGTGACGGGATGAGTGAGGTTGCTGAGCAGTGTGATAGCCGACTACCCCTCAATATCTGGTTCGACACTCACTAAAGAATGGCTCGACTCAGAGCCTGAGTCTTCTCGTAGCGGGGCACCATCTCCTTCCCTCTTCCATGGACCGGACCGCCGGCCTATGGTCATTCGCCCCTCTGACGGCGGGTTCGAATCACTAGGGGGATCGCTTCCGCCCAAATCGTTCCAGGTCACCGATGTGGCCGAGCAAGTGGGCCGAAACGTGTCTGTCGACGTCATCGACGTGGCGACGCAGCAGTCGAGCCAGTGGAACCTCGGCAAGTGGGCAGACTACTTTGTCAAGGCGTCAGACCCGAGCTATACCGGCAAGGTCTACAATGTCATCTCGCTCGAGATCACAGGATCACCGCTGAGCAAGAAGGTCAAAGCGCCCAGCATCGTCAGGGAGATCGATTGGGTCGATAATTGCTGGAACTTCCCCCCAGGGTGGAAGGCGGGTCTCAAGGCGGAGGAGTGGCAAGCACTGCATGGTACAACAGAGGGCGATAAGGACAACACGCCGGGCGAAGGCGTGAAGACGGAAGAGGTAGAAGTGGAGACAGCCAAGGAGGAGAATGTGGACGGTCAGAAGTCGAACGGGAAGACGGCGGACGGGAAGAAGGCACGGGTCCCGACCGCCTGGCCGAAGGTGCAGCTATATTGCCTGGTGTGTCTCACGGAGCAACTCTCGAGGTGCAAAGCTGATCCAGCAGATGGGTATCAGGGGATCGTGGACGGTCAGTGGCGCCACGCACCGGACCTGTTCGGGACTGATCAAGCAGGACTGGCATGTCGACTTCGCCGCGAGCTCCGTCTATTACACTATTCATACCGGAGCGAAGGTGTGTACAGTCCGCTGCACCACAAGCTCTGCATCTCTCTGATGAAGCCAGGAATTCTTCTTCATTGAGCCTACAGAGCGGAATCTCAAGGCGTACGCAGAATGTGAGCGGATACCTTACGACTTGTGACGATGCGCTGAACAAAGCAGGGTCTGGCTCGCACGAGCTGCAACAAGATACGTGGCTAGGCGATATGTGTGAAGGAGGGGTCAGGCGCGCGCGTCTCGAGGCAGGCGACACCATGTGAGCAGGCGTTCTGCAGCGGGTGAGACTGCGGCTGACAATCAGGATCATCCCTTCGGGCTACATCCACGCCGTGGTGCGTGATCTCGCCGGCGTGCCGGGAGAGCAAGGGCTGACCCCGCAGTACACCCCACGAAATACTATTGTCTTCGGAGGCAACTTCTTGCACTCGTATAGCATACCTACTCGTGAGTTGACACACGGAATTTGGACGATTGGCCTGACATGAGCAGAACTACGGCTCAGGCAGATCGAGATCGATACCAAGGTTCCTCAACGGTTCCGCTTCCCCTTCTTCGACAAGTGAGTCCCCACAATCGTCGCACACCGCGGACCCGCAGGAAACGACTGACCTCAGGCTCTGCTGGTACGTCGCCGAGAAGCAATGCGCCGAGCTGCGGCATCTCCGAGCATATCGAACGAAAGTGCCAGCCGTTCCTCCCAGTCCGCCAGCCAAAGTCGTGCTGGAAGGACTGCTCGACTTGGCCAGGTTCCTCCGCGGCCAGGCGGACGTCTTCGAGGAGCCGACCAACGAGCCGAAACGACGCAAGATGCTGTACGACAGGGTACCCCATGAGAAGGTCTCCGATCCGTCTGGACTTGCACGGGAGCTGGAGTGGAGGGTCAAGAGGGAGCTTGGTATCGAGGACAGTGCTGTGACTGGCGGCAGCGGTGCAGCGGTTTCGACGCCGGCTAAAGGCAAGGGGCCGGAACGTCTCAGGTCGAGGACACTGGACAGTCGTCGTCTGCCTAAAGGGTCAAGGACCGACGTGGACGAGGCGTGAGTAAGCAGGCTTCGCTTCTCCCATCAGGTCGCGGTCAGGGTTGACACCGATAGGCCGTGGCATGTGACCGAGCAATCGGACCGGTCAGCATTCACCGTGGAGCAAGTGCGGCCGCGTAAAGGCTCTACGGTTGAGGACGACACAGATGCAGTATCGAAAGCCGAGAAAGCACAAGTCGGTCTCGAGGTGATCAAGCAGAAAAGGTTCAGGAGGCGGGACCTCCCGGACGGCGGGCTAGTTTTGGAGGAGCAGGAGGAGGTGTTCACGCAGCGGGTCACTACGTGGTTTGCACCTGTAGAGAACTAGTCTTGTATTCTGTTCTGCATTGTCCTTGTCATACACCAGCTCCGATGATTCGCGATACAAAGCACCACGCTGGCATACCGCCTCATAGCCTCCTTGCAACACCGCGGAATCAAATTTGCGTGCCGATGGTTCACGGATCCGACGGAAAACGGGGCTCGGGTTGAAAGGTCCGTGAAGGATAAACCGCCAGGAATTTCAGTCGCAAAGACGTTCAACTCGTCTCTTGTTATTGCATATCAAAATGGCTCCTCTCACGCACCCCCTCATCAAGGGCAAGTGTTCCCCACGACAAAGTCTTCAAGACCATGCTGACTGTGCAGATGGCTGGTTCCGGGAGATCAACGACCAGTGGCCGGGTGAGTCTGGGCGCAAAAGTCCTTTGTCCTCGGCGAACGTGCCAGTGCTCATACCCTCCAGGCCAGGCCATGACTCTCAAGTCAGTGGATTCTCACTCAGGAACGAAGTGACGCTTACTGACTGTACAGGGTCAAGGAGATTCTCCACACCGAGAAGTCCCTCTACCAGGTAAGTCCTCTTGGCGTAACTGAAATGCTCGAACGGCCGTTGACCCATCCAGGATGTCCTCGTCTTCTCGTCTGAGACCTACGGCAACGTCCTCATCCTCGACGGTGTCATCCAGTGCACCGAGCGGGACGAGTTCTCGTATGTCTGCTTTAGGACCAGACCGGACCGTTTCGCTAAGCGAGCAGATACCAGGAGATGATCACCCACCTGCCCATGACTTCGCACCCCGACCCTAAGCAGGTGCTCGTTGTTGGCGGTGGTGACGGTGGTGTCATCCGCGAGGTCCTCAAGCACAAGTCGGTCGAGAAGGTCACCCTTGTTGACATCGACGAGGTGAGTGTCCGCGACATCAAGGCTGGTTGGCGGGTGACGGAGACTCATTGCTGAACAGGCGGTCATCCGAGTGTCCAAGGACTACCTCCCCCACATGTCGGCGTGCTACAAGGACCCCCGAGTCGAGGTGTTCATCGGCGACGGCTTCAAGTTCCTGCCCGAGAAGAAGGGCTGCTACGACGTCATCATCACCGACTCGTCTGACCCGGTCGGCCCCGCCGAGGCGCTGTTCAAGGCGCCTTACTTCCAGCTCCTCAAGGAGGCGCTCCGGGAGGGCGGCAACATCTCGACCCAGGCCGAGTGCATCTGGAACCACCTGCCCCTGATCAAGGAGCTCAAGGGTACTTGCGACAAGCTCTTCCCCGTCTCTGAGTACGCCTTCACCACCATCCCCACCTGTGAGTTCTGCGCTGGCGCGCCTTCGGGGCAGTGCTGACGAGCAGACCCCTCGGGTCAGATTGGTATCATGGTGTGCTCGACGGCCAAGGGCCGAGACGTGCGACAGCCTCTGCGCGCCGTGCCCGACACGCGGTACTACAACTCGGACGTGCACAAGGGCGCGTTCCTCGCTCTGCCCGAGTTCGGCCGAGCGATGCTCCAGGACGGCAAGAACCTCCTCCCTGACCTGTCGAACCCCGCCAACCCCAAGGCCAAGGTGTCGAAGAAGAAGGTGCTCCTGCTCGGCTCGGGCCTCGTTGCTCCCCCTTGCGCCGAGTACATCACCGAGCACGGCCACGAGCTCACGATCGCGTGCCGCACCAAGGCTACCGCCGAGAAGCTCGCTGCCAAGCTCAAGAACGCCACGCCCGTCTCGGTCGACGTCAGCTCGGCCGACGCTCTCAGGCAGGCCATCAAGGGCCACGACCTCGTCGTCTCCCTCGTGCCCTACACGCACCACGCCGCCGTCATGGAGGCCGCTCTCGCCGAGAAGGCTCACGTCGTCACCACCTCGTACGTCAACCCCCAGATGAAGGCCCTCGACCAGAAGTTCAAGGACGCCGGCCTCATCTGCTTCAACGAGATCGGTGTTGGTACGTGTAGCCCAGGCTCACCTGCCGGTCAGTGCTGACAGGCAGACCCCGGAGTGGACCACCTGTGGGCCATCAAGACCATCGACGAGGTCCAGAAGGCCGGCGGCAAGGCAGGTCCCCTCGCTGAACACGCGGTCCCGTGCTAACTTGGGCAGATCAAGAGCTTCTACTCGTACTGCGGTGGTCTGCCCGAGCCTGCGGCCTCGGACAATGCCCTCGGCTACAAGTTCTCGTGGTCGCCCGTCGGTGTGCTCATGGCCCTCAACAACAACGGCCGAGTGTACGAGAACGGCCAGGTCAAGGAGGTTGCCGGCAAGGACCTGATGTAGGTGTCACAGTCGGATGCTCGCCGCGGACCAAGCTGACGATCCTGCAGGAAGTCGGCCAAGCCCTACTACTTCACTCCCGCTTACAACCTCGTGTGCTACCCGAACCGAGACTCGACCGTGTTCCGCGAGTTCTACGGTCTCGAGGGCGTCGAGAACCTCGTCCGAGGCACGCTCCGATACGGTGGCTTCTGCGAGGTCGTTGAGGCCTGGAAGGAGATTGGCTTCATGGAGGACCAGCCGGTCGAGTACCTCGCCAAGGGCGCCCAGGGCCTCAAGTGGATCGAGGTCACCGCCAAGCTTCTCGGCGTCGAGGCTTCCGAGGAGTAAGCCTGCGGGGAACCGCTGGACATAAGCTGACGGACAGTGCCGTGGTGTCCAAGCTCAAGACGCTGCAGTCGTTCCCTGAGAACCTGCAGAAGGTCCTGATCGGCAAGTTCCGCCAGCTTGGTCTGTTCTCGGACGAGACGGTGGACGCGCGGGAGACGCCCATGCGCACGCTCTCGGCTCTGCTTGAGCAGAAGTGCCAGTTCCAGGACGGCGAGGTCGACATTGTGCTCCTCCAGCACACCTTTGAGATTGAGCGTGCCGACGGCAAGCTCGAGACCATCACCTCGACGCTCGAGGCCTACGGCGACAGGAACGGCGGCCACTCGGCCATGGCCCGTCTCGTCGGTGTCCCGTGCGGTGTTGCCGTCCAGCTCATCCTCGACGGCAAGCTCACCAAGCCCGGAGTTCACGCCCCGTACGACGAGGAGGTAAGTCAACTTGTCTGTCTGCTGGCGCAGGCAGCAGACAACGCATACGGTGCTGACTTGGCAGACCTGCAAGATCTTCCGAGACGTGCTGGAGAAGGAGGAGGGCATCACCATGGTTGAGAAGCTCGTCTAAACCCGCTGATCACGGTCGGGTCTGCCATGTATACAAATGCCTCTCTGGATGGTTTGCGCCAGGTGCCTGGCATCGTCGCGTGTCGGGAACCAGGTACGATTTAGTCTCTGGGTCCGCTATTGTTGTCGCGTCGCCGGTGTGCGCACACCTACAAGCTCGCTTCGCTCTGAGCTTGAGTATGGTCTGCGTTGATTTGGCTCGCTCCGCCTGGCCTTACTTGAATGGTCCGACCGAGCGGGTCATAGGCAATGCGGAATGCGAGCGGGTGCAGAATGCGCGTGGCGGCTGGGCTGGGGGCATGAGGGCTGCGCGGAGTAAATCTTGCCGGCATACATCTGCTTGCGCACATGCATCGCCGTCCCTGCGGCGCTCGTGCACCCTGAGAGCACAACTGCAGAGGTGCGGCGACGTGCGGAGGGTTTTGCTCATGTTGTGAGGCACGGGGACTGACGCACGTCCCAGGGCTCGATAGCGTGCAGGGTGGGGACGGCGAAAGTGCGGATCTGCCAAGGGCCATTTTGTTGTTACAGGCGGATTTTGATCTCCGTGTCTTGTTGTCCATCATCACCAAGCGTATATCGGGTCAAGGTCGCGAAAGTACCTCGATAAACACTCTGTGGGGTCTTACACGAACGCGACTCTCATACCGCTGGTCCGGACGCTCAAGATGATGTCCTTGTCCCGCCCACAGACGCCTATGGGGTTATCGCCCCGCGGGTCGTTCGTCAATGTCCGCTCGGCTGCCGAACCGGGCTCGCCGCTGTTCAACGAGCCTTCCGCTCACAGCCACGGCTCTACGCCGGGCACGCCTCGCGACGAGAAGAGCGCCGGTCCCGGCGGGCTGTTCCGCCAGTTGCAGGACGAGGCGCAGACCGCCCTTCTCGCAGCTGAGAAGGGCATCAAGGCAGAGCAGTCCAAGAAGGACGATGTCGCGCCCTCGACTGGATCACCGGGTGAGTCCTCGCAGGCGCCCTCCTTCGCTAGGTACACTGGCTGATCCGCAGTGTGGCCGATTCTGTCGTACTGCGTGGCATCAATCATGATGACCGTGGTGAACAAGTTTGTTGTCTCGGGCTCGCAATTCACGATGACGTTCTTGCGTGAGTCTGCACAGCGTGGACACGTCCTGGGTGCAGAGCTGACGCGCTGCAGTGCTGGCTATTCAGTCGGTGGTATGTATTGCCTGTGTCTTGGCTGTGAAGAAGATCGGCGTGATCACCTGTAAGACCAATCCGCGAGGTTGGTGCTCAGCGACTGACAGCTGTAGTCCGAGACTTCTCAGTGGCCGATGCCAAAGTCTGGCTACCTGTCTCGTCGCTGCTTGTGGCCGTCATCTACACGGGCTCGAAGTCGCTCGTAAGTGTGCTGGGGGGCGCTGCCGCTGCTGGGCGCTGACACCCGCAGCAATTCCTTTCCATTCCAGTGTACACGTATGTCAGAAACTGCTGCTCCTCGCGGAGCACACCATCTGACACCGCTCAGTATCTTCAAGAACCTTACCATCATTCTCATTGCCTACGGGGAGGTCATCTGGTGAGTTCCCTCGGCTCTCTAGAACTAGGCGAACGCGCTGACAGGCAGGTTCGGCGGTAAAGTCACTGGCCTGACACTGGCGTCTTTCTTCCTCATGGTCGGCTCGTCCGTCATCGCCGCCTGGTCCGACATCTCGAGCAGCCTTTCGCAGGTCTCTTCGACGGGAGTCGCCGTCGTGGACCCGACGTCGGGCGCCGATGTTCCGCTCTTGCCTGGCGTGGCGTCCGCGCTGAACATCGGATACGTCTGGATGTTCATCAACTGCCTCGCGTCGGCGGGATACGTCCTGTTCATGCGCAAGCGCATCAAGATGACAGGGTTCAAGGACTGGGACTCGATGTATTACAACAATCTCCTCTCAATCCCCATCCTGCTCCTGTTCTCCCTCGTCGTCGAGAACTGGTCTGTCGCCAGCCTCACTCGTAACTTGTCAGTCCCCGTCGTCTGCTTGACCACTTTCGTGCTCGCTTACGCTCGCAGCCCTGCGGATAATCGGACATTCCTCCTGACGGCGATCGCATTCTCCGGCGCCGTGGCCGTCTTCATCTCCTACTCGACTGCGTGGTGCGTCCGCGTCTGTGGATCCACTACCTACTCGATGGTGGGCGCCTTGAACAAGTAAGTTACGTCGATGCGTCAGATTCGAGCAGCGCTGACGCGCACGCAGGCTACCTGTCGCTGCGTCGGGAATCCTGTTCTTCGGCGACCCGGCCAACCTGGGCAATATCTCGGCTATCGCTGTTGGCGGCGTTGCTGGCGTAGTGTACGCTGTAGCCAAGACAGCCCAGGCGAGGATGGAGAAGGCACGCGCTGCCCGGGGCGGAGACGCCAAGCAATAATGTCCATTCCGACCAGCAGGACACTCGCGACGCGCGGACGCTTGCTTCTTGACTTTCTCTTGCCCATATCCGTACCTCATCATCCGCTCACTCTACATCACATCTGTTCACATACTCCGGGTCAGGCATGCATTGTAACATAGCTGCAACTACGTACTTGGCCTAACGCCTAACTGGCCGGCTGAGCCTGCCTGCCAGAGAGCCTTTGCTCTGCGCGGGGGCGGAAGAGCCCGCTGCAACCCCGCCCAGCCTGCTACCTAGCGACGCTGATACCTGCGGCTTGAAGGGCTGCACGACCTGCGGCGCCGCTTGAACAGCCATGATGATGTCGCCAGACGAGTCTTCCCGCTGGTGGCCCCGGCCCTTCTTCTTGTACACCACAGGCTCTTCGTCGGTCTGGTCATCGACATCGAGCGGGCGTTTGGCAGCGCCGCCCTTGATGGAGAAGGCGGCAGAGGCGGGTGAGGCTTGCTTGGCTGAGGTGACAGTGCCAGTCTCGTTCGGTCGAGCCCGCCCATCGTCTGAGCGATTCAGGATCGAAAGCGGAGTTGTTGGATGTTGCTGGGCACGAGACCGAATACTCAACTCGGCAGGACCGGAGGACTCCGCCGCCTGAGGAGCTGGTGACGCCGATGTCGAGCTGGAGCCGTTCGTTGATGCGTTCAGTCGGTCTCTGAGAGAGCGCGACGGCATGCCGGGAAGCGCAGCTCTAGCTACGGCGCCCTTGTTTGCTCCTGAAGCCCCGGCGCTATTTGGGTCGGGCTTGTTCAGGCGAGACAATAGGCTGGAAGGTGGTGCCGCCGTGGTTGTTGAGGATGCAGCGATGGCTTGATTTGACGCGCCGCCTAGCCGCGACAATAGCGAGGTGCCAGAAGTAGTATTGGTGCTCGCCTCTCTCGGGTGTGTTCGCGTCGGTGATGAAGGTGCCGCTTTTGACGCAGGCCGCCCCACACCGCTCAGCAGTTCTTTGCCTTTCTGCGATGCCTCCGCCGGAGAAGCTGGGACACCAAGCAGCTCCTTCCCTTTTTGTGACGACTGGTCAACTTTCTCCTGGCGAGGAAGATCTCTAGGCGGAACGCGGTCTGACTGATGTCGCCGTTGTGCGAGGGGTGCTTCAATAATGTTTGTCGAGCCGTTCGTCCGTTGTACAGGGTCCTGCTTGACAACCTCGTTCGGCCCCGGTGGCGAATCGCGGGTCCGCATATCGTTCCAGGCATCCTCCGCCTTTCGCCTTTGCTTAGGGCCTGCGGGACGCTCAACTGGAGGCTGAGGCGGTGTGGCAGGCCGACAGTGACCCTGTTCGGATTGTGCTCGGGAGCTGCTTGGTAGACTCCACGACGGCGTGATAGACGTCAATCGATCCCGGTCGTCCGAGAGATCCTGCGCAGTCAGCGAATTGGTCGCCAATCGTGATCTCACGGACAGCACTCACCTCCGCCATGTTCCGGATGTTCAGCCACTGCTGCTCTTCCGGAGATCTCCGCGGCACTCGTCCGAGCACTTGAGATGCGTCCTTCGCTAGATCCCTCAATCTCCTTCCGTCCGAATTGCCTATCGCATCGCGACGCATGTCGCGCTATGGCTCAGCAATACTCGCAGTGTGGCTCTGACAACGAAGCTCACCAGACCCATGAGCTGGTACACGGACCACAGCAAGGTTTCCAGCACGTCGCCGAAGGACTTGAGCTTCTCCAGTCGGATGTTCTTGCAGCCATCCTGCAATGTCAGCCTTGTCGCCATGAGCAGAAGGACAGGCTTACTACGACAGCGCCAACCACTTCGGTCGCAAATGCCTTAACAACGTCTCGCTCCTTCAGGATAGCATCGCCAACTTCTTTGCTGGACCGCCAGGCGTCGACCGACCGCGGAATTGAAACGCGTAGGTTCTCCACTATTCTCCGTGCCGAGGCATCACCCTCGAAGGCAAGTTCGATAAGGGCTTCCCCGTGAAGAGCGACGAAGGACAAGAGGTACCTCGGCTCGAATGGCGGCCTGCGCGTGAGGAACGTGTCAAGGGCGGTCAAGTATGGTTTTGTCGATGAGATATCCGAGCGTTTGGGCAGTGATGTGACCAGAGCCCTCAGGAAGGCGGAAGTCGTTTCTACAGTTGCTGTCCGGCCGGATATGCTCGACAGGGAGAGTAATAGGTCGATCACGATTTTGGTTTCGTCTGACTGCGCCACGCTCATAGACCGGACGAACCCCTCTCGGAAAGCTTTCTCGGCTTCTGGGTTGGTGCCCGATTCGAGCACGTCCCTCCGTATATCGGCAGCGTCCCGGCGAAGGTAGTCGAGAATGTTCCGCCTCGAAGCGCCGGTCTCCTCCTCTGAGCCACAGCAGGCGTCCGCCATGACGGTGAAGACCTCCGTCGGTGAAATGCTCAGTAGTATGTGGAGCGACTGCTTGACGTGCTCGAGCTCTCCGGGAGCTATCAGGGTCAGAAGGAAGCTCGCCTCCGTCTGAATGCCATCATGACCTACGGCATTCCAGAAGCTGTAGCAGGACGCCAGCGTTGCCCCTCACCCATCTTGGGTCCGCTTTCGCCGTTGTGGCAAGTCCCTTGATGCCGACTATCCGCGTCTGCCGATGTCAGTCGACCACCTCGAGAACCGGCGCCAGGCTGGGCCTAAACCCACCTTGGCATCCTCGTCCTCGCAGAGATCAAGCACAGCATCGACTATTCTGTCCTGCAGATCGTCGAATTCGCCGAAGAACTTGGATATCAAGGTACCGAAGAAGGATTTACATTGATAGGACGGGTGCGAAGGCAAAGTCGTGAGGTACTCCTGGAAGGCACGCTTCTGCGGGAGTGTTAGGTCAGGTCCGCCGGTCTTTATTCAGGTCTCACAGCTTGGGTAGATGCTCCGGGAGCGACAGCTGCCGCAAGCAGCGTTCGGGTCTTCGCCAGAGCTTCGTCTCCCGACATGCCGCTTCGTATCGTCGCCAAAACCTGTCCCGACTGGTGCTTCTCAAGAAGGACAGGCTAAGTTAGTCTCTGGCAATTAGACTTCACAAACAAGAATTGCGTAATGATCTTAAGGAAGGGGATGAAATAGCCTAGAATGTAGCTGGAGAAGCTGTTTTGAAGGCTGACTGCGCTTGTACCGATACATCTTGTTTGGTTCTCGGTCATTGCTAGCTGACAAACGATACTCGACCCTTGCTATGGAGGAGTCAGGCCCATCGACAACTCAGGGCGTGAGGACTTCGTCCCGCGCCAAAGTCAAGTCGCAGCGAGCGCTCGAGTCAGAGGACACGAACCGGCTGTTGGCCATTGCCAAAGCCCGTGCGAAAGCAGAGGCCGAAGGCAGCGCAGCGGACACTTCGTATACGTCTGCCGGGGCGGATCTTTCGGCCACCGCGGCTGCCGCGGAGGGTAGCGCGGCCGGAGAGGGCTCAAGAAGCAGGAAGAAGGCGTCGTCGCAGAAAGGAAGGAAGGGATCGCGCAAGACCCGGAAGGAGGAAGTGTATTGTTTGTGTAAATCCACAGAAAGCGATCGACCTATGATCGAGTGCGGTCACTGCAATGACTGGTGAGTTGCTCCTAACCTCGGAGGACGGCCGCGAGGCCTTCTTCTCCTGGCCTGGCTCGACTCGTGTTCAGCAACGAGGCCGTGCGATCGGCGCTGATCCCTTGTTCTCAGGTTCCACTTTGACTGTATCGACCTTCGGCCCGAGCAGGCAGAGACCATCCGTGCGTTCTCTTTCCTTGATCTCCACAGCCTGCGCCATGCTGTGGAGTCTATCGCCCGATGCTCATGCCTTTCTAGATACTTACATATGTCCGACGTGTACGAGCCCAGACGACCCAGCGCTGAAAACAACATGTAAGTGCCCTACTACTGACTCGGACTCGTTCGCTGCGCGGCCCGACGTCGGCCTTCTTTGTTGTAGTTCAGCGCCTCGGCTTGCGTCTTGCGATGCCAGAGCTAGTACCAGTGCAGAACAAAGTATGCCCTGTGAACACCCTGGTCAAGTAGGCTCGTTGCGTCTGATTCGCGGGTGCGAACGCCATTCCGAGTTTGGGCTGCGAGGCAGCAAGTTGTCCCGCGATTAGGCGGCGCACGTCCATCAGTAGGGTCGTGCAAGCGACTCTGGCTATCTGAGCATGGAGTCGGACGCCGGCCAATGCCTCAAGGGGTACCGCTTGCGCCGCTCCCTCACCTGGTAACAGGCGTGTTCAACGATCCGCTCGTTTGCGTGTCCTGTCGTCCGCGGTCACGAGGGGCTGCGTCTCCCCTCTCACTCCCTTTTCCCTCCTTCCGTAGTATGCCTCCAGCAAATGTTGTCCCCGCTCGCTTATACACTCTGCTGGCCCAAGACTTGTTGGATCTTGAACAAGCTGACCAAGCAGATACCTACGACATCTCAAACTTCCGCTCGCCCACCCCGCCACCAGGTTTGCCGCCCACACCAGTCAAGCGCAAAAAGCCACTAGTTCGTCGCGGATTGGAGGGTACGGCGGTCAAACTGACCTGTGCAGCGGAAAAGCGGCTCCAAGTCTAAGAGTAAAGCAGCGCCCAAACCCGCTGGGTCCGCTTCGGATGCGGGGCAATCTTCCGACAACGATGCCTCAGGCAGCGAAGCGGAGGCTTCCTCGTCGGCTTCGTCCTCTTCGGGCGACGGTTCAGATGCAGCCGACGCCTCGTCTGCGTCAGACTCGGATTCGGACGCGTCCTCGTCTCGGTCCGCCAAGCGGCTGAAGACGCGGACGAAGCGCCCTCCTGCCAGCACTCGAGCTCGCCCGTCCATAGATGGATCGGCGTCGACAAAGGCAAAGCGGCCGTCAGCCGACATTGTGAAGCCGATAGATTCCGGCAGGAGGCCATCTGGCCCCAGGAAGAGGCAATCGGTATCAAGCTCGAGCGCGAAGAGCGGGGCGCTTCCTCCAGCCAGGCAATTCGTACTGGACAAGCTCGTCACGCTTGCGCAGGCGTTCTTCGACGGGGCGACCGCATCGGACGCCAAAGCGTTCGCTGTCGAGCTCGAGAGCAGCCTCTTCGCCAGCTTCAAGGAGGTCAAGGATGGCAAGGTCGTGCCGGCTGCCAAATACAAGTGAGTCCGCTCCCAAGCACAATCAACGCCGGCAGTTGACGGTATGCAGGACTCAGTTCAACCTCCTGACGTCGTCATTGAACTCGTCACTGCGGACAGACGTCCGGGACCGCATCCTAAGCCGTGACCTTCCCCCCTCGTCCATCGCTACGCTGTCATCTGCTGAGCTCGCCTCTCAAGAACGATACCTCGAGATGGAGAAAGCACGCCTCGAGGTCCTACAGCAGACTGTCCGCCAAAAGGCTGACGGCGAGGACGTTGCCATCCGAATGGGCCGGGACGGTGTCGAGCGGGCCGAGGATAGGCGAGAGATGGAGATGGAGAGGGTGATGCGTCTCGAAGAGGAGCAGAGGGAACGGGCGCGTCGCCAGGAGGAAGAGGCGCGCGAGGCTGCAGAGCAGGCGGAGGCGAAAGCCCAAGATGCCGCCAATGCAAGGCGCGAGAGCGCGAGCGTCGTTCCCCCGTCACCCGTCAATGCGCAGGCGGTCAACCAGTCGCCTGCGCCGGGAGCACGAACCGCTTCAGTCTCTCTGGACCGCCAGGCCTCCTCGAGCCAACTAGAGATGGGCATTTCGCCTTCGCGACCCACTTTCAATATCACATCCGCATGGGGCGGACCAGAAGCCACACTGGCTCAAAGGCCATCGGCAACGCCTGTCGACGAAGACGACCTCATGCTCCCGCTTGGCGGAGACCAGTCCATCTTGGACCTAAGCGATCTTATCGCGCTGGAACCGGAACCCGAAACGGACCAAGCGGTGATTGATGCCACGGGCGCCGACGAGCCGATGCAGCTGGACGAAAGCGCGTGGGAGAGGTTCGAGCGAGTACCGGTCATCTGGTCTGGCGGGGTGAGTAGACAAATGGCTTCAGTAAGATACGAGTAGGCTGACTCCTCAGCTTGTGGTGCCATACTCGCCAGCACCTGCTATTCCTACAGCGTGCGCGCGCGTCATTGCCTCTGCGCAGCCACAAGGCGTATCGTGGAAGGATCTGCTGCCTCGCGACCCTCTCGCATTCACAGCCCGCTTGTCGTCCGCTGCGGCGCTCAAGTTCCTGAGTGATTGCCGGCTCGACCCAAGTAAAGAGATGTACGCCCTGGCGTTCAGCGTGAAACCCGAATCTTCCGATGAGGAGAAGAAGGGCTGGACTCATATCGTGGAGGACCATCTCAAGCGAGAGTGAGCCTCTCCCGCCGAGAGACTGCGTTGCGCAACAGCTGACTCTGTACAGCCGATACATGTCGTACCGCCCAGACGGCGAGGATCCTCAGAACCCACGGCTCAAGCCTCGTCGCGAAGTTTACTTCATCCCGCTGCGCCCTGGAGACTCTTCGCCAGATATCACTGGCCTTATTGACGGATACGCCATGCCTACCGAGCGCAAGGAGAGCGTCTTCCTCGCGCTGTACGTCCTGAACCGAGCCACGCTCGGCTCAAAGCCGCGAGACAGCTCGGTGGCAGTTCCTCCTGCACTGCTGGCTCCTGGCCCGCCGTCTGGCAGCACAACACCGATTGTTCCCCCGCCACCGCAGGCAGCGCCCGCACCACCCGCCGCGCCGCCGGTTATCCAGAACGACCAGCTGCAAGCACTTCTGGGCAAGCTCAACCCTGCGGCCTTTCAGAGCGTCGTCGCATCGCCTCTTCCGGACGGCGCCTCGGTCGGAGGCCTTAGTCCGGTGCCCGGAGGTGCACCGTACCCCCCAGGTCCGCAAGGACCGCCACCACCTGGGCAATACGGCGCGTACCCCCCGTACGGGCAGGATGACCGTGGTTATACGGGTGGGCCTCCGCACGGACCGCCCGAAGGTTACGGGTACGGGCGTCCTCCTCCAGGCGGGAATCAGCACGGGAGGCAGGGGTCATGGGACCAAGGCCACGCTGGTCCGGGTCACGACGGGGGCTACCAGCCTCATCGGCAGGACCCCTACGACAACCGCCGGCATGACAGAGGCGATTATGGACGTGGCGGAGGTTCTGGCTGGTCTGATAGGCGCGGGAGAGGGCACTAATGCAAGCACAAGGCTTGCTGCTCGCCGGTTCCGCATACATCCTGTTGTATTTGTAGGCATGCATAGGATGCAAGTCCTGTAACAGAGCAGCCGAGTTCAAATTTGATTCCGTTGTCCGGCATTCCACCCCACCCTGGCGCGTCCACCTGGTTGATGGCTGAACCTCCATTTTGGCATATCCCGCTCTTCCTCCTTCTTCCACTCCGAACGCAAGCCTCCAGACGCGTGTTCTCGCGATCTGGGCATATCTGCAAGCTGTCGGACATCAACGCATCCCCGCCGCCGCCGACGTCTCCCGCTCGCGGCCTCTTCTCCAGTCTCTCCCGCCTCATCTCCTCTCCTCGACAACAGCAGCAGGCCTCCCCCGCCCCTGCTCCGAAAGAGACTTCCCCATCCCCCACTGATGCAGCAGGCGCATCATCGTCAGCAGCTGGCGGTGTTGAATTTCAGCCGATCAGGTCAATCGCGCAGACTCTGCTGGGCAGTGTGACCGGTACGGAACCGGCAGAGACTGTTCTTCCCGAGACGACCATCGCCGAGGACCCTATTGAAGAAGCCGACCTCGAGGCACTCCCGTCTGATCAGGGCAAGAAGAACGACAGCAAGGAATCCGAGATGCCACCCAAGAAGAGAGGAACGACCAAGTCGGCTTCGGTGCAGGCCGACGCGCCAGAGGAGGTAGACGCCAACGGCGCTGCCGAGGCTCAGGACGTCGATATGGCATCTGAGGTCGAGGGAGAAGATGAGAAGGGCCCAGCGGAGGAGGCGGACGGAGGAGCTGGTGATGATGACGACGAGGATGGAGATGATGAGGAAGGAGAGTACGAGGTGGAGACAATCCTGGACCATGCGCCGGGTCAAAAGAAGGTATGTTTCGAGTCTCGTGAGGAATGCAGACGAGGGCTGATGTCTGCTCTTCCCGCTGGTCGGAAACATGCACATCTCATCTCGTTCACCTGTCTTCTCGCCCCACACTTGATCCCAAACTCCCTCCCGTCTCAACCTTCCTCATGTAGGGAAAGTACAAGTGTGAGTGTACACGGCGGCAGGGCTGGCTCAGGTGCTGACACCCATAGATCTGGTAGCATGGAAGGGCTACGGTCCCGAGCACAACACATGGGAGCCCGAGGAGAACGTGTGAGTTCCTAGGCGCACCGCTGAGAGGATTTTCCTACAAATGACGAGTGAACGCGGGCTCACCCCTCAGGGAACACGCCGAAGCCCTCGTTAAGGCCTACTGGGCGAACAAGCCCAAGACGGATCTTACCCGCCCATCGCAGAGCCGGTCTCGCGCTTGCCCATCCGTCGGCAAGTCGTCTCAGCCTCCGGCAAAGAAAGCGCGCACGTCTGGCCGCCAGGCTCGGGCGTCCACTTCAAAGCGCAACGGTCGCGGCACAAATGGCGACGTCGATGATGCTGCGGACGACGATGATGACAGCGAAGCCAAGGAAGAACCCAACTACATTCCGTTCGAGTCGTCGCACCCCGACAGCCTCGACAAGTACATGGACGTGCAGGACTGGGAAGAGCTCGTCGAGTCAGTGGATACCGTTGAGCGCAATGAAAAGGGCGACCTCACGGCGTTTGTCACCATGTGAGTGTAGTTATTTATCGGGGGTTGACGTCGAGCTGATCGGTGTTTCCCCTCCGTTGTTTATTCATGCCCCTCTCGCCAATGATGCGCTCCACCATGATATCTCTATACCCTCTTCGCTTTGCAGGGCCGGCGGCGAGAAGGCCGGATTATCGACCGAGATCGTCTACAAGCGGTGCCCGCAGAAGGTACGCGAGGACCAATCGATCGGGATTGAAGCGAGCTGACTCGAGTACAGGTGCTCAAGTTCTACGAGTCGCATCTGAAGTGGACGGGCGCATGAGCCCCTCACAGTGATCAACGTGCACAGGACGTAGCCGGAGAACAGCCATTTATATAGTGATGTGATGGATATGTGACCCCTCGACTAAAACAGTGCGAACGCGTCTTTGACGTTCCCTTTCGAAGCATGTTGGGGAGCTGCATGAATGGTCTCTAATCTACAAGCTCGCCGCCTACATGCGCTCGATGGGGACCAAGCTGAGGAGCTTCATGGCCTCGGCGAGCACGTCCCGGGTGCAGATGTAGAGGAACAGCCTGGCCTTTGCGGCCTCCTCTGGTGCGCCCGCGACCTTGACGGTTTCCCATGCGGATCCGACGAGGTGGCTGAGCTTGAAGCACCACGTGACGAGTGTGCTGGGCTCGTTGGCCGTGTACGCGTTGCGGAGGAACTGGGGGTAAAGCGACAGGTGGTAGATGATATCGTGGACCTTTTGCTCGTCGAGCACGCTGATGTCGATCTCGTCGACCGATGCCGGGACGGGCACGTTCGGGTTCTTTCGCTGGACCGAGCACAGGCGCACGTGCGAGTACTGGATAAACGGCCCAAAGTCCCCTTCGAAAGACGTGCACCGCTTCATGTCGAACGCGTAGTCGTTCACTCTGCGGCCAATCAGCTGGGAGCCTCAGGGGGGGCTGCCGGCGTACTTACCGCTTGCCGGAGAAGTCCTGAATCTTGACGGCGGCATCACCGATGATAGCGCTCGTCTTCTCTGGGTCCTCGATCTGAGCGTACTTGTTCTCGTTTGACCGCATCTGCTCGTGCATTGTCGTCGTCGCCTCCTCGAGAATGTCCTCGAGGAACACCACCGTACCCTTTCGGGTCGACATGCCGTTGACCATACCGAACGAGACGTGCTCGAAGCGACCGGCAAACTCCTCCTCCATCAGCTCGAGCGTCTTGAACAGCTGCTTGAAGTGGAAGCTCTGCGCCGCCTGGACAACGTAGATGTGCTTGTCGAACTTGTACTTGAGCCACTTGTCGTATGCGCCACCCAGATCACGCGTCAGGTAGATTGACGTGCCGTCTGCGTAGGTGTCAGCTGCAGTCGCAAACTGCGACTGAAATCGCAACTTACCGGCCTTCTTGACAAGACCCTTCTCGAGCTTGTACTTCTTCAAGTCGACGAGGAGGGCGCCCCGGTCCTCGGTGATCAGGCCCTTGTCCTGCAAGACCTGGATCGCACGCTCCATAGACTCCTTGGCGACCTGCGACTCGCCCCAGTACACATCAAAGTGGATGTTGAGCTTCTCGTACGTGCGCTTCAGCGCCTCGATCGAGAACTCTCGGAATCGCGACCACTGAGCCAGCGCCGTCGCCTCGCCTGTACCCATCAGCATAAGCGGTCATGCCGCTCTAAAAGGTACTCACCATCCTCCATGGCCCTGAAGACCTTCTTCGCCTGAGCGTGGGTAGTCGTCTCGGGGTCGATCTCCTCGCCGGCCGCGATCCGCGCCTCCTCGTCCGCCTTGTCCTTGTTCACCTTGACGTAGACCTACTTCGTCAGCCCAGTCCCGTGTGGTCAGATGACTTTACCCACCTCGTACAGGTGCTTGATGGGGTCGGCGACCAGCGCCTCCTCGTTACCATATCGGTCGAAACCAATTGACAGCATGCCTGCCATGTAAGCGCAGATCACAACGTGTTTCAACGAGCTGTACTGACCGTACTGAGTTCCCCAGTCGCCGAGGTAGTTCAGGCGAGTGACCTTCCATCCGAACGCCTCGTGCATGTTGGCCAGGACCGCGCCAATGATGGTGGATCGCAAGTGGCCGGCATGGAACGGCTTTGCGATGTTTGGCGACGAGAAGTCGATGAGCATGTGCTTGCCGTGCGCCTCATCCTCTGTGCCGAACGCCTGGGTGTGGGAAGTGGGGTTGGCCGCGGCAGCTCGCGCCGCGACGTTGATTGCCCGGAGCGTGTGGTACGTGAATGCGGGCTTGCTAGGGATTGTCAGCGCCAGTACTCATGGTATGAAGAGGAAGACTGACTTGATGGTGAACTGGAGGAAAGGCTTGACAAACTCGACTGACGAGATGGCATTGTTAGGCTGGAACTGCAGCGAGGTCAGCGTTGCTCGGGCGCTCGATGTTCGATCACTTACCGAGTCGAGGACCTTCTGGGCCCATTGCTCAGGGTCCTTCTTGTAGAACCGCGGGAGAGCGAGCGCGAGGTCGACGTTCTTCTTGCCTGCGCTAGTCAGAATCGAAACGGAAAACCCCTCGTCTGAGTATCGCAGGTCCTCCAGATGCCAAGTCTAGCGGGTGCGACGCCGAGACGAGGGCAGCTTCCAGATCGCGTAGGCAGGACGCTCACCGAAGTCAACGCCGTCAAACACCTTCTTGATATTCTCCTCTCCCCACGCGTCGGCGACCTGCTTCGCAGCGCAGAGACGGAACGCGTTGAGCGGGTTCTTGGCCGTGTCGATGCCCTCGACGGTCGGCAGCTCGGGAAGAGCGAATCGAGAGTCGACTCCTGGCGCGGATGCCACCACAGGCGGAGCAGCTGATGATGAGGACATGCTGCGGATTAAGGTGTATGTATGTGTTATTGAAGTTAACGACAGAAGGCTAGCACGACTGGTGGTGCTTGACCTGGATGGCAATGCTAGGGGTCGACAAAGGAGGGGTGCGACTCGGGACGAAGAGGGAATCCGGCAGCTGAGTCGGGAGATGCAGTGGTGACGGAGATGAGTGCTCCGCGATGACAGGGGTATCTTGGCAGATGCCTGTTGTTTGTTTGTTATGAAGAGTATAGATGTGCTACTGAGATTGTGACTCCGACTCGGATGTCCTCCTCGGAACGGAAAAAATCAGGTCGTCACGGCGGCAAGTGGGGAACAACACTACACCGTGGGAAACTATTCTGCTCTGAGGTGACTTGGTAAGGGGAAGTCATGCATGCATGCGATGGTGCTGTTGTGATGCAGTGAATGGATGCGGAGGAGGGGGATCAGAGCAGAGTCTCGCCCAAGGCCGCGCGAGCGAGAGAGCAGCCGACAGCCACAGTCTGCTCAACAGCCACAGGGTCCTGCAGCGACGGGTTGACTTCCTGACCTGGTTCAGCCTCTTGCCCTCATGTGGACGGGTCCAGCCACTCACCATGATGTCAAGGGAAACCAAGCATCCCGTCTCAGCCACCGCCTCCATGATATAGTGTCCTACCAACAGTCAGCATCTACAACCTCAAGACCGTCCTGGCGCACTCACCCTCGCGGAAGGTCAGGCCGCCACGGACGGGCGTGCCGGTACTCGGCGCGACGGTGGGATCGAGCGCGTCGACGTCGAAGCTGACGTGCGTGGGTCGGTCTCTCGTCGGGTTGACGTGCTCAATCGCCAAGTCCATCACCTTGCCGATTCCGTACTTGTCCACTTCGTGCATCGTGAAGCACTTGATTCCGTGTTCCCGCATGATCTTCTTCTCGGGCGTGTCGAGATCACGAAGACCGATATACACGCTGCACCACTTTCAGCTGTGTCCACGCCGCAAAGGGGGGGACTTACATGTCGGACGGCTTCAGGCATGGCTTGAGCCACTTATTGAATGGCTCGACGTTGGTGCCAGGCAGACCGAGGAGGAACGAGATGGGCATGCCGTGCATGTTGCCAGTGTCGCTTGTTTCGGGCGTATTGATGTCGCCGTGCGCGTCAACCTGCAGCCATCAGCTCACTGCTCGGGCGCAACTCTGCCGGTAGATCACTCACCCAGATCAGGCATGCGTCGGGGTACTTGGCTTTGGTCCCGGCCACCGTTCCCATGGCCTGGAAGGTATGTCAGCGCCTCCTCGAAGCCAATACACTCATGATTCATGTTCACAAACTCACCAATGAGTGATCTCCGCCCACGGTCAGAGGCAACCACCCCTTCTCCGCCGCCTGAGCCACACTCTGAGCGACTCGCTCGTTGACGGCCGACACCAGCCTTGGCTTCTTCATGTTCCCTATCGGCGGGTCCTCTTTCCGCTGCACGCCCGCTGACGGGTCGGGGAGGTAAGGGATGTTGGCAAAGTCTTGCGGGCCAGTATACTCAACGTCGTATCCCAGGCCTTTGAGCTGGTCAGGCAGGCCCGCCTTGATGATCTTGTCAGGGCCGAGGTCGACACCAGATCTGGGCTGACCGCCGCTGCGAGCGTCAGCGAGCAGTCCCGCTGTCCGGTCTAGCGCGAGGCCTACCTGAAAGGACAAGCGATGATCTGGATCTTCTTCTCCGGGTGGGCGAGGAACCGGTAGGGGTAGTTACGCGGCAAGTCCGGGTGCCGCACTCTTCCAGCATACGAAGCTGTCAGGTTGGCGTCGGCGCCGGAGCGAACGCTCTGGTGCAGCGCTCGAATGCCAAGGCGGGATGTCGATGCCATAGTGAGCGAGGTAAGCACTGAGAGGTGTAGTCTACTAGATAGCAGAGCGATGGCAGGACTGTGACGATGAGACGATCCAAAGGTTGCTTATGAGATGTGAACAGACGTGGACAAACAATTTCGGGAACAGGTGCACAAAGTAGCCGGCCAAGATCCGGCGGCATCGTTTCCAATCTCGTGTCGTGCCGTGCCAGCATCGCCTTATCTCTCGCTCTTGCACGTGACATCCAGTCTGTATGGCCAACTCCCATGTCTGGCGTCGAATCACCCGGACGGCAATAGGCTCAGCATGCATGCACGAGCCGGTGATGGCTGCGATGGTATAGCTTCACTTCAGAATCCCCAGGCCACCTAATGCCGTGCAGAACCTGCGTGCCGCTCGAACCAGTATTCCTGCTATCAGATACATGACCTCCTGTCTCTCTGCTTCACGAAACCACTGCGATCGGTACAAGCAGCACTTGACTTTGTGATGCGCGACAGCTCACTGTAACCGCGCCTCTGGCCCCCGCGGACATTAGGCCTCTCAAAGACTGCGCCACTTTTTGCCGCCGCGAATGACGTAAAGCCGAGCCGAAACCTGGCGGCCCGTGCGTGTCATCGCTCCTCCATTCAAAGTGGGGTCTGTACTTGTAGTGCTGCTGCAACTGATCTGATCTCTGTTGATCACCTTTCAACTGTCGTGTACGAGACTCACGAAGCTCTGATCGCCAGCGAGAGTAGCTCCCCACGCAGTGTGACGTAGGAAGCCGCACATTCGCCGACTACAGCCAGTTCACTGCGTAAAGCGGTGTTTCAATTCGAGGTCTTGGCTTTTGCCCGCACACCGCCTCATAGCCTCGCCTGATCGGGCAACCACCTCCATCAGAGGTGAGTATTTGAGCACCACTTGCGCACCTTGTGTATGTATGTGCTACATTTGCCACTATGTTGACCTCGCATCACAGACCTGCTGAGGCGCCGAGAGCACACGACTACCAACCGTTCTTGGTCCCTCTGCCAATATCGCAGGACACTGGTCCTTATCCTTCGCAACCGCACTATCCGGTCACAGCGCCTCAACCACAGCAGCCAAGCTCGCCAGAAGCCAAACCCTCCAGAATGCGTAATACGTCCGGGAGCAAGTTCTCCCTCGGCAACCTCACCAAGCGGGACCGCGCCGTGTCCGACAACGCCTCGCATCATCACATGGGCGGCGGCGGCGGCGGCGGCGGACCCACCTCGCCTGGTGTCGGTATGAACAACGGGTCCATGTACGGAGACGGAACGTCTGGCTCGCCCGGTCGCGAAGACGGCAGTCTCGGGAAGAAGCTAGGCAAGGCCATCGCCCATCAAAGCTACTTCTCCGGTCTCGCCAACAAGGATGTCCGAGCTCTCCAGGAGTAAGTCGCCTCTTCAGAGGAACGGTCGGGGTGCTGAGACTCGCAGAATCATCTCGGCAGAGAAGGGCATAATGGGTGGAACAGACCGACTTTCGTCCGACATCCTCAAGGCGTCGGCGCTCCTTGCGCCGTACGGCTCGCAGGAGGGTCCCGACCTGCAAGACGTTTTGAACCAATCGTCTGTGCTGCTCAACCACCTCGCCACCGCCTTTTCTTTCTTCACGAACCACCAGGCCAACCTGCGCGGATCCCTCAAGCGCATTCGGCAGCGCGAGGAGGAGCTCGCCGACCTGAAGAGCAAGCGGAGGCAGACGGGCAACAAGGCCGAGCAGGCCGAGCGCAAACTCGCCAAGATGGGCCCGGAGAACAAGAGTCTGCCGCAGCAGACCGACTTGCTCGAGCGCCTCAGGCAGGAAATGAGACAGATGGACGGTGATATCCTGACCGAGGAGGCCAAGCTGGGTGACTTCAAGCGGCAGTGAGTCTAGTGGAAGTGGACGCGGTCATGGCTGATCCGGCAGGATGATCAAGGAAGCGCTGTCGCTCAAGTTTGGCGGTTTGGAGGAGCTCGGAGAGAAGATGTGTATCATCGGCGAGCTTGGCAAGCTTGTCCTGGAGGAGATCCCGCTCGAGGAGACGCCTCCCGGATACGGACGAGCGCCGTACATGGGCTTCGACCGGACGGAGAATGCCGTTCAGGAAGCGACCAAATGTGTACGTCCCATCCTCTCGCTCAAGGGGCATTCGCACTGACCGGCGCAGCTCGCGACTGTCCAGTTCCACGCTGGATCTAGCCAGCCTCGCGCTCCTGGTTTGCCTGCCCCGGTGCCTCACGCGCCCATGACCCCTGACCTGAGGTCGCGCAACCCCCATGAGGCGTCCATCCAAGCAGCCGAGGAGTTTGGCAACTACCCCGGCGGGGATGTTGCTTCGCCAGCGTCGGTTCGGTTCCCTGGTCAGGAGTCTCAGTACCACCAGACGAGCTACTCGGACAAGGGCAAGGGCCGCGATTACGGCCTCGACGATAACCCGTACGGCGGGGTAGTGGTCCCCGGCGCGTCTGGCGCAGACGAAAATCATGCTTACAGGGAGTACGGCGGGACTCGAGCTCCCAGCGCTGGGACGCCCGCCGGCGCCGGTGCCGGTGGGCACGTGTTCTGGCAGGGTCCTACCGATGAGGCGCTTCACGCCTCGGGCGGGGCTGGCCCAGCTGCGCCAGAGCCGGTCGCTCATGCGTACGAGTACGCGCAGCACGCCGAGATGGAGCGCGCCAATGCTGCCGCCGCCACGAACGCGAATGTCCCTGCGCCTGTCGACGCCGCTGAGGCGGCCGAAAGCGCTGATGCCGCTGGACCCCTGCCGCCGGTCATGGGCGCTGTCATCCCGCCCGCGAACCCCGCTCGTCAGTCAGTCGCGCTCAGTGAGATCCACAAGCAGGAGGAGCAGGCGTGGCGCGAGGCCGAGGAGCTGCGCGCGGTCGTCGAGGGTCAGACCCAGCCTGTCCTCGGACAGGGCCAGAGTGCCGAGCGCTTTGCGCAGGAAGTGACTGCCGGCACCGAAGCCGAATCGCGCCAATGGGAGCCACTCAACATCAAGCGCGGCACGACGCCTGTCCCTGCGACCGCCGCCGGCGCTGCCGCTACCGACCCGACGTCAAGCTCTGGTACCGCCCCGACTGGGCTGGAGATCCCGCTGATGCCTCCGCGATCACTCAGCGCACTGTCTGGCTCGGGCGGTACCGACGGGTTCCATACGCCGCCAGAGATCCCCAACAGCATGCAGGGCCAGTTCCCTCCTGTTCCGGCACCTGCGATCCAGCCGGGTGACATCCACCCGACCGGCGCCTCCGCGAGCAGCCCCGTCGTCACGTCACCTACATCGATCTCGAGCGGAGGCGGCAAGATATCAGCGGCGGCATTCAAGCGCGGCCCTCGGTTCAGCAACAACAGCACAGCGGCAGAGACGGCCGCTGTCCTGCCCGCAACTGGACCGTCCGAGGCTGCCGGCGTCCTCACTGCTTCTGGCACGGAAGGCGAGAGGACGTCGGCGGAGTACCTGGCGCCTGGCGCCGACGCGACGCCCGGGTCCCCGTCTGTCGGCGGATCAAGGCGGCTGCCTGTGCCGCCTGGTGGTGCCGCGACACCCGACGGTCAAGTCATGACAAAGGCGCAGGAGGCGGCACTCGACCAGGACCGCAGCGGAGAGGGCAGCGGTTTCGACGTGGACGGAAGGCCGCGAAGTCCCCCGCCAGGGTACCACAATGCCGAGGAAAGCCTCAGATAGGCGCATGTGTGCTCATAGTTACCGATAGCGATACCTACTTAGCCTATACATTCATGCACATCGTTTTGTAAAGCCTAAGCTGGGTCTAGGTCAAGGTGGCAGGGGTCACGAACTCGTGCACGTGAGGCAGCATTCCGCCGCTATGGAATCCGCCTGCCTAAACACGGCTCTGGTGAAGAATAATGTTGGTGATGGTCGAGCGCTTGAATTGGTCTTGGGCCTAAGGGAATCAGTACCGCACATGCCCCTACGGGAGGTCCGACTCACAGCAGCGAAGGTGATGTCACCATTGCCGTTCTTGAAGTCCCAGATCTGCCCGTCGGTCAGCTCTGCGGATGACCATTGCTGGAGCGACTTACCTTCTTGTAGAGCAGACCACCGCCCGCGGCCTGGACGATCCACCCAATGCTCGAAAGCACGCCAAACACAGCCGCAAGGATATGCTTGGTCGCGAACATGGAGATGGTGTTGATGAGCCCGGCGGAACCCGTTGCTCGCGGAGGTCAGCCTCGGAACATCTGTCATTGGACTTGGACTCACAAGGGATGCCGATAGCCATGTAGATAGAGAAGAGCAGGTGGAACCCAGCGAACAGGAAGTAGATGTCTGCCAGGCGAATTAGTTGCGGATCTTTACTTTGGCATGAACAGGCGTACAGAAGAAGAAGGCCATGGCCTTGCCCTCTGTTCGCTCGAGACCGAGGTAGATGGGTCGGTACCACGTGATGAACGAGAAGATGCCAATCACGACGACGTAGCCGGCCGCAGCCGCTGTGTCTGCCCTGCGGACCTGTCAGGTATGCCCTCACAGCAGTAACGGCGCACTCACGCTCCCTCGGACGCGCCGGCGATGAGCAAGAAGATACAGCCGAGGAGGTTGATGATGAGCGTCGCCGCCAGCGCGAGCCACTGCGAGTACAGCAGCTTGCCCACAGCGCGGTGCTCCCCGGGAAGCTCGTTCGGCGCATGGTGGATGAACGGGAAGACTGTCGTGAGCTCAAGGCCCGCTGGGATGATTCGAGACTTACAAGGAGGCCAGTTGTTCTCTTTGAGACCGACGGCGCGCTCGCGCTCGCGCAGGGCCTCTTCTCTACGGCGCAGCTCCTCCTCGCGCCGCGCAAACTCGGTCTCGCGCCCTGTGTCCGCCGCGCTCGCCGATCCTGTACCGCTGAACCCGAACCCGCCGGCCGCTCCACGAGCAGCAGCGCCGCCACCGTACGATCCCGCGACACGTTCCGTGTCCGCAGACTCGAGCGAAAAGGCCGAGTCGTTGGCGTGCGTGAACGGGTTCGAGGTGGAGGTATGGCTCGGCTCGAACGGGTTAGCGTTGTCGAGCGGTTGTGGCTCGAAGGGGTTCTGGTGGGCTGTGGGGTCAGCGTGGACGTGCAGAGCTGATGTACTGGCAATCAGCGGTGACTTACATGACATTTCGACCCGTGTTCAGCTAGAGCGGGAAAGTTGTAACATCAATCCGCGGTCCACACGTTGTGATGAATCCCGCCGGCTCGGCGTCACGTCGGGGCGGAGCACAGCACGGAAGCAAATTGTATGAGCGAGGCACGCTTAGGCGAGGTATAGTGGTCAGTAGTGCTCCTATGTGGACACGCTGTACATCGTTGATCATGGCTTCTGTATTTCCGACTGTGTTTATACATGACGTCCGCATCCGATCCAGATCCTTCACTCCGTAGACCTGCAGACAAGGAGGGTCTCTCCGGTCCTATCGCCGAAATCGGCTCTCTAGTATGGCACTTAAGCGTACCAGCTCTGTGAGCGTTTAGCCCTCGACGACCCCCAGGTCCCGCAACGAACTCACGCCGTATGGGCTCATGCCTAGACCATAGAGCATCATTTGCGTGCCGGGCATGGTGTTGATCCCTGTGCCGCCGGCCATGCCACCGAGACCGTATCCGTATTGTTCTGGCATAGCTTGTCGGTAAGCGTGCTCCATTCTGTGCGGCGGACATAGTTGCAGTGCGGAGCAGGCCGTGAGTGAGAGCAAGGAGCAGCGAGCCGAGTGATGAAGAGATAGGATCAGCTAGGGTTCTTTGGCTCAATGGAGCAAGAGGCCTTACCGGTGGGCATCTGGGAAATCGTCCACCACGTGGGCAGCAGGAGGCGCCTAATCGTCAGCGTGATCGTCACGGAAAGCGGCTGGGACTTACACCATATGTGTAAGGGTCAAGATGCATGCTGCGGCGCGAGTGAGCCATCTGCAAGCGAGTATCCGTCGAGCACTCACCCGTAGCCCATACCACCCATCATGCTGAACCGTCAGCACCTGCGGTGACCACAAGCAGCAGAGTCTCGATCCTTACCCTGGATAACGAGGCATCTTGAACGATCAGCTTTGGTATATGGCGTGGACTGAGACGAGGCTCGCACTCACTCCGTACCCGTACGATCCACCCATCATACCTGGCATCATCCCCGGCATCATGCCCATCCCGCCCATGCCGGGGTACATCCCACCCATGCCCATGCCCATCATGCCTGGGTACATCCCGCCGCCCATGCCCATCATCCCGGGCATCATGCCCATCGGACCCATGCCCATACCTCCATAGTACGCCTGTTGGGCGGTGGTCATCGTCAGAGGGTCGTACAAGGAAGGTTTGGATTGGGTACAGGAGGTCAGGGCCGCCTCGACGGCAGAAGCAGTTGCGGCGGCAATAGCAGGAGTCAATTTCGAGGCAATGTCGACGGGGTGAGCAGTAGTATTGGCACGTGCCGAGTCAGAGGTCGATGGCGGGACGATCAGGACACAGGCGCAGACAGCAGCGGTTAATGGAGGTGGAGGATCGGATGATGATGGTGACGGTTTGGATGATGGTGATGGTTTGGATGGCGGAGCAGGTGGAGGTTGCGGAAGGCGACGGGGAGCCGGGATAGGAAGACGGCGGGTCGAGGTATCCGCGTCATGAGCGGAATTCGATTGTCGACCCGTGGGGGGACAGGGGAGTGGTGGAGCGCGAGAGGGATCGAAATGGGGCCGACGCATGTTGTGGTGACCATAGAGAGGGGAGGGAAGGGGACAGGAAGGAATTCAGGCAAGGAAACCTCGAGTCAGCGTATGTTCCCCGCAGATCTGACTGCACGCGGTCGCGCTCGGACCACTGACCATGTTTCTTGTTTCAAACAGATCCTGGCTACTTGCCACCTGTCAGATCCACTGATCCTGTTGAGCGCGCCAGGATGGGGTCGAGTGGATGTTACCCCTGTAACTGTCTCGATCGCCGGATGCGTGGTCCAAGTGCTCAGAGACGCAGATGCGGCTCTTCAACTGCGGGGTCCCTGGGCGTATTGATTGCTCCTCGGTGTAGTGCGGGTCCCTTTGGTGACAATTGCTACCAACGAGTCGTAGAGGACTTCGTGAGACTCGCGATGTCAAGAGCGATGGTGAATACAGTCGATGCTTTAGCGGCTGAGGTGATGATAGGGTGAAAAATGCTTGTGGTGGGGGGATCTCAGAGTTGAGCTTGAATGCAGAGGTAGAAGAGTGAGTGAGGGGTGACTTGAAGGGCGACGAAGTGGTGACGCTCTGTGACGGCTTGCATTGTATTCGTGTGTTTGTACACACACGCCACACACACGCACAAGGGGGGGCATGACTGTGTTTCATGTGGGCGATGCGGCAACGCATCGCACCGGACATGGACATGCCCTTTGCAGTCACAATGTGCTGTACTTTCTGATCGCAGCACATGGCGAACACAGCAATCCTTGGTGCACGCAGACAGCACAAAAACAGAAATTCATCCTAGTCTGAACAGCGTCAGCTCACCGGGGAGAGAGTGCGTTCAGCCGACGAAAAGAGATGCTTCAACTTTATGTACATCGAGTAACGAACAGTCTCACTCCGAGCGCGTAGAGTCCAACCCTTCGAGTTGCGGAAAGTACGTCACCAGTACATCTTTGCTCACCTTCTGGTAGTCCTTCTGACGGGGGAACGTCAAATGGGAAAGCGCCTTTGTTCCTTGACCGGTCGTGACCCAGGTATTCGGTTCAGTCTCGCTCAGCTTGAGCTCGACCAGAACGATATGGGGCACACCGAGGGGAGCTTGACAGCCTTCACAATAACCCGAACGCGAGACGCATAGGTCTTTCTCGCCCTGAGCAGACTCCCTCGCAAAGACCGATGTTGACCATGTAGGATGCGAAGATGAGCATGCAGTATCTTGTGCCCTGTGTTGCAGGATCGCCTCCCGAAGTGTATCGACGTATTCCGTGGGCACGGCAGTCCATTCGTTCTTCACGACGAATGATGCCCCGGAATTATCGTTGAATTGTTCCCTGATAGTGGGAGGGTCTGACGCAACGCGCATTGTGTGAATGAAAGACGCAGTGGCGAGAATCAACCGCGAAGAAAAGGTTTGCAAAAAAAGCAGGGGGTTGAAGGTACCGCTCTGGCTTCTGCCTGGGAGGCGAGGTGTATTTGTACTGTAATGGCAGGCCTTCGACCCGAACGTCAGTGAATGGATGCACCAGGGTCATCAGACGTCTGTTTGTTCAAGCGAGGCCGGCCTAACCGAGTCTCGGCCTCTCCCTTGTCCGTGATGGAAGGATACTGTACTCGCTTAGCCTGCATATGCTCTTGGTTCGCCTTCTACGCCGTGACGAGGCTCGCCGAACCAAGGTCCGAGAAGGTCATATGACCCTCTGCAGTACATACTGCCTTGCTGGCTAGGCGGTCGGGGGCGGTCGGCGGACATCCAGCTCATGACGAGCCGGTCTCCCCAATGACAAAGGCTGCAGACCGCTGAGGCGCAGCTATGGCCTATCCGGGATCATTGTGAATACTGGAGCCGTTCAGAGACATCAAACAGTCTAATGTGTCGAAATGCAAGGCGATCCCTGGCTCTTTAGCAACGAGTCACCAGAATGCTGCGGGAGATTTGGACGCTCCATGCATGTGTGAAATAGGACAGGTCACATGTACAATCAACAGATCCCCATTGACCCACCCAATTCAAATGTAACCGGAGTCGACATCATTACTGTTAGAAGCTGGTGTAGAAGGATGCAGAATACTATGGCGGCTACGGCGGCTATCTATGTACGTTTGCGGCGGCGGCGGCGGCGCGCCGCGCGCGCGCCAAATCGAGCCTATCTCCCAACAATTACAAGGACCTCACCCTGCCGAGTTGGTAGAGGCGCCCGCCGTCTGGCTAGCTCGCGGCCAGTGCTCGCCCGGGAATGGCCTGTAAGAGAGCATCCGGGGCTCGGCACCGGAGAGCACTACAGTCTCCTGTTCCTGCAGGTAGGCTGCAGCTTGGGGCAGACTATGTTTCTCCATGAGCCATTCGGACTCTCGTCCTGCGGGGATCACCCCGTCCATGTAGTCCTGATCGGTGGCTTCGTAGAGCGAGACACGGGTCAGAAGCGGCTGGCCAGTGCACGGACAGGCTCCACCCTGTATGAGCAGGATCATCAGTCGTCCAGGATTGTCCGTCCTCGTGATCAGGTACTGGCCGCTGTACCACTCGCCGTCGCTGATTGGATGCTGACAACTCGAGAACGGCCGACTTCGGTGGCTTAGCAGGAGATATTTGAACGGCTCAACCAGGTCCGTGGGCATGGAGAGATAATCTGCTGCCAACTGTAGGCTCAAGCTAGGGTTGTTGAGGGCCGGATCTATCGCAGAATGCTGGGTGCTCATGGCTGTACTGTGCGGGTATTGAGAGGAATGCGGAGACATGCCTTTGAGCGAAAGACTTGGCGGTCGCCCAGATGGCCTCGACTTCAGCTTTATACGCCGCTGCAAGGCTACTGTACAAAACTCCTCAGCACCGACATCCACTTTTTGAAAGGATAACCAGGCAAAGGAGTGGTCCCAAACTCCGACATCACAAAGGGCACCGCGCACGCACGCCATCGAAGCACGGTTTCCCGGCACAACCGCACAGCGGTCAGCCTTGTGGATATGCAGGACTTTACATACGTTGTCGGCGATACGGCAGTAATCCTCTTTGTCCAGGACCTGTGCACAGTTGACCAGGCGTGTGAATACCGTTGAGCTCTGCATTCGGCTGGAAGCAACCAACGCAGTCAGCCTTATCACACAGTCTCTTACCTGTCTCCCGCTCCTCCTGTGCGGCATGCCCTCGCACAGATCGGCTATGCGCCCAAAGCCCGGGGCGCATGATTGTCCATCACTGTCCACAGGCCGAAGGAAGAATAATGCATCACTGGCGTGAGTTATCCCTCACTAGATGTTGGACCGCCCATCAGATGTACTGTAGAGGAGTACCAAAGCAGATACTGTACTGTATGCATACGGTAGTGTACATATACCTGATCTACGATGTGGCGTTCCTTACCGTACTAGTACTGCCGAAGGGCCGATAGCTCTGTTCACGGGGTTTGTCCCGGTCCGATATGAAGTTGATGTGCTCGCTCTTGAACAGCTTCTCTGCGATTTCTGGCCGATCCTGCTGGCTAGGGAGAACGGCCGAATTCCTGCCGAAGGGAAGGATACCCTTGTCCAGGTCGCTGTTGAGGATCCCGTAGGACGTTACTCGGGACAGAAGCGGGGTTGACGTTGACCTGCAAGGGCAGAATCCTTCCTGAACATTCAGCATCATGGGTCGGGCACGTGGGTCCCGCTTGTCGTTGAGGAGGCTCTGTCGCGTGACCCAGGTAGCTTCGGCCGGGTCGTGAGCACAAGAACCCGTGCCCCCCATCGTATGACCCGTAAAGGCGTCGAAGAATGTCTGCTCCAGGTCTCGGGGCAGGAGGAAGTACCGGGTGTCGGACTTGAGGTCGAACAAACGCTTGTCCGTCACATCAGCCGGGAGGAGATCGGTGCTGTCCTGCGAGCTCATGGCGACGGGTGTTATGAGTTCCCTGATGCACAAGTGAAGTTGGACCGGAGGGGGTGGTAGTTGGCAGGGGAGGGCCCGGATCCTGTCCCTTAGATATCTGACGGGAGGTAACGATCCTCTGACTACGTGCAAAGGAGTTCCGAACAGAGGATGGACGGGCCGACAGGATACGCCTCCTGATGTCGTGCTTTCCGCCCGAAAGGATCGGCATCGGTCGCACAGCCCAGCCCTTGAAAGCCCATACGGCGAGCAGACATGGTATGGGGCACTGTATGAAGGGAGTCTTGATCAACGGAAGATTGTTGGAGCGCCCACCGTTTTCACCTCTAGGGAGAGAGGAGAGTGCCGAGCTTTCGGACTGACTGCATATCATACCATGCTTGGCACAGTACAAAGAAAAGCGCCTGCCGACTTCCTCGGCTTTCCGCCATCCGCTGCTCCGAGGCGACCGGGCCGACAGCAGGGGCTTGTCCAAGGCGGCGGATCCTGACTGTTACATCGGACCCAATCCTTCGGGTTCATGTACGTCCAGAAACAGAGGGCAGTGGGACGCTGATTACGGTACCGAATGGACTCGCGAAGTGACCGAAAAGTCCACACTCTGTTGCCGGGTAAAGAGCCAAGTCGCTGTTAGTGGCCCCAATACATACATACAGGTTGCAGACTGGCAGCGAAATGTAAGGCCCCGCCCGGTCTGCCCCAGAGTATTTGATAGCCAAATTTCTGCATCTGTGCCAGTGAAGCCCAAGTATACTATGTCTAGACCGTGCGGAGCTAAAACTGCATATCAGGCGTGATATGAGCCCTCCTGGCTGGCAGGCGAATGACATCCCTTCATCGAGCAGATCGCTGGGACGAAGGAGGTCCCGCCGTGACCTGAGGGGTGAGTCTCCTGCATGTTCATGCCGGTCAAGCAGTCGAATTGTCCCAACCGCCCAGACATAGCCCCTGGAGGGGCTGAGATCGACCTTCTTGGTGCAAAACCGACGAAAGGGCCGATTGTACCTTGAGCTCCGTACCCAGTGAAGCTCTGAGGATATCCCCGAATGCTGCTGCCGCACCTTGTGCAATACGCGCTTTGTAGGCTGCGTCCGGATTCTTCTCCCATCGGATTGCCAGGGATCACAATGGTGTCGAATATTATGTCCTGGAGACCACAAACCGAGCCGTCTCCGCAGTGTTTGGTAACAGACGACTGGAGGCAGGGATCTCGCCAGGAATCTCCGCTTCTGAAGTTTTGAAGAGACCTTGGCCGTGAAAGGCCCTGCGCTGGGGTGCTGCTGGAGGTTCCTCCGGCACGCCATCCCGGATGAAGAAGCTCGCTTGTATTCTCCGCCCTGAGGTAGTTTGACACACCAGTCACGTTCGAGGAGCTCTGTGAAGGTTGCCGACGCGTCATGCCAACTGCAGGTGTTGCCGCTGGAAACTGCGGTAGCGGAACAGAGACTTCGCCAAATCGGACGTTGTCGATGTAATTCAAATCCTGCAACATACGCTCCTGGCCGGACCCGTAACAGCCGTAAGCCGGCTCAGAACCTTTGCCTTCTCCGATGGGAGTGTTCATCTTTACAGTTGTGTGGCGATGCCTCAGGTTCTGTGCGGCGACAGGACCCTCCGAGCGCAGAGGGCAGTATATATAGACGGTATCAGTGGCCACAGCAGCGGGGTAAACTGCGTGTAAATGATGAAAGGACAGCATCTTGTAGCTGCTGCCCAACGCACAAAGGTCGGCCGCGGGCTCGCCCCATGCACGCGGGAAAGGGGAGTCCTCCGGGAACCTTTCAGCTGGGAATCGTCTAGTTCCGGCAGCACGTTCACCGCCTGGTCGATAGCATGTCCGATGAGTTTCGCAATCAAGGGGGCCGGGCGAAGGACAAAGGGCGAGTCGGCGGGCCCATGGTGGCAAGCTCCGTCTTGTCTGGCCGACAAACCAGGGGTGCGGGAAGAGTTCCATTCTGCTCATGACTCCGTAAAGTACCACTGTGCGATCTGTATCGCACAGTAGTGTATCGGTTCGTCCGCCACGGAGTCCTTTTTAAGGGAAGTACACTAGCAGACAGACACTGTTTGCCAGGCCGGTCCCTGTGGCAATGCTCGTTAAGCGCCTTTCGAAGCCGGCAAGGCTGAGGTGACAGCACACAGGGCATACGCGCATGTACACATTGTACTGTAATTGCCTTCTGCCACACCTGAGTGTCTTCCCCAAGGGCTTCTATGCACGCTCATTGCATATCTCGGATCAGACTCGACCGGTCTCGCACCATATTCGTCGTGGGCGCTGTCGAGTCCTCCGTGTGTGCCACATGCCATGCGGTTTGCGGACACTCTCTGCCGCGCAGGAGGACAATGGACAGGGTATGAGGGTGAAAATCAGCTCCATCGGCTTCCCCCCTTGCGCCGTTATCGCTGCAGGCAAGGTGCTCACAATACTGCGAATGCCATAGAATCCGATAATTTGGCACTCAGATCGCGTACCGGCAGTGGTGTCGGGCGTTGCGTGCGGCCTGCACCGCCTATGAGCAATGCGTCGACAACACCCTGGGCGCAGATAACTACCGAAGTGTGTTGTATGGTGAAGCACCGCAGGCTGACCGAAGCTATGCAACAGTATTCCCACTGCGGATGCATCTATGTATGTACATAGGGGAGAACAAATGTGTTGTACGATGTTATGCACGCAGTCGCAGAGGGAGGCCCTCAAATGCATGTAATTACTGTCCGTAAATCAAAACAGCTCTAGCACAAACGAGAGAAGTAAGCGATGTCGAGAATGCTGTCCAACTTCTGCACCGCTCGCTCATACTGTTCAAGGTCCTCGTCGGTAGCGGCCACAAGCGGCTGAGCCAACTGCGAAGCTCGACTCACGGATCCCCCTCCTTTGGCCATAAGCTCGCGCTCAGTGTTAAGACCCTGGGTGGTTTCGAACGAGGGATCACCTGTCGTTCCTCTCGTCACCGACAAGGGCTCTGATCCGCTGTTTCGAGCGATGTTATCGGCTGTGCGGGAGGACCGGGAGCCGACGTCGCTCCCAGGCGGGGAGCCCGGCTGGGGTAATGTGCCTTGTATCGGTTGTCCATCTCCGACCGGAGAGGCCAGTTGATCCTCCTGCGAATGCGGTTGAATACCGTAACCATCTGCAAGTAAAGGCCGCCACACCTCAGTGAAGCTGCGTCTTCCGAGGTATCCGGCGGGGAGGTCATGAGTGGAGGCGAAAATCGATTCGGACCTGGAGGACAGCATGGTGCCGTTCACGACAAGCCCAGTGCTGTCCTTGACCCACAATTGCTTTCCATCGGGAGGCAAAGATCCCTCGTCCGGCCAGTAGTAGCAGGCCCAATATCGGACCTCGGGCATTTGTCCACACGAGCAGCTGCCGTGCTGATTCACGATGACGCGACGCTGGCTCGAAAAGGGTTCGGTCGACTCATGGCAGGTCATTTGGAAGGTTATCTGTCCCGGATGACACGCGCCGAGCAAGATATGATAATTCCCTTGCAGCATAACCTCGTTCGCAAGCTCTTGAGTCGCATCCGTATAACTGGTGGGAACTTGGTGTCTAAGAGAAGACTCGTCTGCACAGTTCATGTTGTTGGTGTTGTGTCGTGTAAAATTGACGATGGTGTTGAACAGTGGGTGCCCCGATTGGCCACCAATGATAAGATCCCACCCGGCCCTTGCCCAACTACATATACGCACCAGGCAAGGAGTCGGAGATTGTCATCGCCGTGTCGCGACACGTCTAGATTGGCAGCTCTTCTGCGGGCTAAAAAAGGGATCGCTCCTCGGATTTAGAAAGAGCGTGAAAGGATCGAAAGCGAGCCAGGGCTTTCAAACGTGTAACAGGAGCTGAGCCATCGCTTAGATGTCCATGCCTCCCTTGATACCGCTGGCTAGAGCTCCGGGGCAACAAGATGGCAGCCGAGCCCCGCCTCCGTTGAGCCGGATCATATCACATCGAAAGCGCTCGAAGGGGTGGTCCAAATGGAAGAGGCGAACAAGCCTGCATATTAGTACCGGAACAATGTCTACAATCCACATGCCATCCGGGCCCACGCCGGGGCCTTACTCGGCTTTGACGCCCTCATCCTCTGCGCCGACCAAACCTGCCTCGACCAGCAGACCTGACAGCCATCTCGTGACCTCTCCTTCCTCGACGCCTCCGTCCGCGTCGATAAACTCGCCGACACCGCGGCCCGAGACCATCCGGCTCTTGTGCAGCAGACTCTTGCCGTTATTGCTCGTCGTGGACAGGTTGAGCGTGAGGACGTAGGATGGGCCAGATGAGATGGACGAGGTGGAGGATCCTGTAGCAGTAGCTGATTTGAGCGAAGTCGGCTTGCTTGGCGAACTGAGAGTTGACTGATTGGGCGATGACGAGGTGGGCGAGGCAGGCTGGGAGGGAGAGGATGGCCGCGAGTGGGGAGAGAATGTGAGGACAGGTGATGGTGGTGGGGCGAGTGCCGTCGCCGACATGATTTGCAGGTGGTCCGTCTCAATCTGGTAGAATCAGCGTGAATATCTTCGCTTGAGTCTATGCAAACGACAGCACGCACCCGCTTAACGACCCGTTTTCTTCTTCCGCGGAACACCTCGCCCTTCTCAACCCACCGCTTCCATGCCCACAACGCGCTCTGGAGCACCATGTACCCGATCACAGCGATCCACAAGACCGGCTTGCTCTCCTCGAACGGCATCCGGAACGTGTACAGCACGCCTCCAAGCGATAAGATGATCGAAGCGTAGCCGAGTGACAGATGCACTGTCGGGTGAAGAAGAGACGGCGTGAAAGCCTGAGCTTTCAGGTGCTGCAGGACAAGATCAGCGTATGTCCGTGATCAGCATGAACGACTAGGCGTACCTTCTTGACAATGTCGTCGAGAGCACCTTTGATCTCCGCCAGATTGGCCTTGTTGACCTTGACTTCAGGCAGCGGATCTGCCGCAAGCGAGCCGACTTGTCTTCCCGCAACGTTCATGCCGGTGTCTCCTGAAGTGGACACGTCCAACTTCTGCAGCGACGTGGATGCGACCGGCGTGCCGTTCGCAGCGGACTTTCGGGGCGCCATCGTGTTTGGCCTCGTAGGATATCGTCCTCAGCAGCGACTATGCCGCTGTTGAGGTAGTATGAAGAGAGCAAGAAGGAGAGCTGTGACCCTACCCGAGATCTTGTGAGGTATCCCGTCAGCCAAGTTGAAAGCAGGCGCACTTGAGGCGTCTGAGCGAGCGCGTGGCAGCATGACGTGGCGTTCCTGGACATTGCCGGTTCATGTCATGTAGGCGTGCTTTCGTCACTGCATGACATGACATGGTTTGGTATATGCATGCATGGGCGCTGTACGGGCACGGAGACCTCATCCTCGCAATCAGTCCAGCTCATCAATCTCCGCTATTCCTATTCCAGGGTCGGGGTCCGGCGGCTTTTTCACCCGCGCCTCGGCATTCAAAGCCCGCCCGCAGCTTTTCCATGATCAGCCACCATCCTGAACGTGAATTTGAATAACGGGACTCACGAGCAGCGGTCCGAACAGTGGTTCTCGTAGCAGTCATCGAGGGTACTCGCGTCGTCTGCATCGTCGTAGTCTCCTTCAGGCTCGTCCTCCCTGCCGAGCTTGCCCTTGCCCTCCGTGACGTTTTTCGCCCTCGCCTTGATTTCATTCTTCTTGCGGAGTTCCTGCCGGCGGCGCCGAATCGCGCGCCGGCGGGCCTGCTCAGACCCGAAGAACAACTCGTATTCGCACAAACAGCACAGGTAGTCATCCTCCGCGGGGCGAACGATGGGGGCTTGACCGGCTGGGAACCACGACTTTGGCCTTGCAGCCAAGAAGCGCATAGGGGGAGGGAAGAGCAGCGAGCCGTGCCAGGGATAGGCCTCAAACGGGTCCGCGACGGTCGACACAAGGCGCGTAGGTCGGTCTGACTTGTCAGCGAGACGCCATCATTCCGAGGTGTCTGCTCTCACAGTTATCGACATGATGAGGGTTGCTCTGGTTGGCCAGCACGCTGCGTTTCTTCTTCTTAGGCTTCTTCTTGCCGCCAGTCGGCGCAGTCTCGCTGCCCTGGCTCGAATTGGTCTTTGACAAGGCGCCGCCGTCCACTCTGGGAGCAGTTCCCGCAACGGCAACTCCATCCTCCTTGGTTGCCGTGGTAGCCCCTGCCTTGTCTGTGATCTTTCGCCTGTTCTTGCTCGGCGCATCCTCGTCCTCGGACAGCGGAGGAGCCTGCGTCTGGGTCTGAGCTTGAGTCGGCGGCTTGGTCGTCAAGACGATAGTGCGCAGATCAGCAACGAGCTTGTTGAGCGCCGCTCTGTCCTTGGAGCGCTTTGTGATGTGGCTTGACGCTGGTCCCCAGTCAGCCAGTTGCCCTGCGAGATGGGAAGTCGCGAGACCCACCCGAGCAGGGCATCTCAAACTCGAAGCTGCCTTCAGGCATCCATCCTCCTCGAGCGATGGGTTTCCTGTTCATCCTCCTCTTCCTACGTTCGTGGACTGACCACCACCTTTCCCGCCCAGCAGGACGGCTGACGCTAGCCCCCGCTGACGCCGTGCCCGAGGCCTGAGCGGCGCGCTCGTCGTCCCATCCGCTACGCCACCCAGGCCTGTCCGGCGCCCAGTCCTTGAGCCCAATGTCTTCGAGTGCAGGGATCATCGCCTCGAAGGCGGGCACCTCGGGCAGAAGCGGTAGCTTGGACCGGTACGTCGTGCCGCCTTTCTTGCTGTCTGCGAGAATGGCCGACTGAGCGTCGAGGTAGAGCGAGATAAGGGCCGCCTTGCGTCGGAGGAAGACGGCCTTGCGGAAGGAGCAGGCGATGGCCTCTGTCGAGCGGTGAAAGCGGTACTTAAGGTTATACGGCCGCGCTGCGCGGTCTTCTGAGTGTCGTACAGGGGAAGAACTCCTTGGGAAATCGTCGAAATCGCCATCACGCCCCGGTCCGACGTGGAAGGCGGGGACTTTGCGCTTCTTGCTGGACATGCCCGCCGCATCGTCGTCCCCGCCGTCGTGCAGCTGTGTGCTGCTCATCCTGGCGGGGCTCTTAGCTGGTGAATGAAGTCAAGATGGATGCCAAGCGAGGTGTGAAGATGGTGATCATGCGAAATCGCTGACGCATTCAGGACAGGGTTCGGATTTTGTCGCATTTGGTGGGGGCGAGTGGCGGCGCAATCAGGGGTGGCACGAACAGTTTCGCACCTCAGAGGTGCGGTTTGCTCTCTGCTGTGCATCCCATCGTTACAAACGAGGACGTCATCCGAATGCTTCAGCTCCAGCTCTATCTTCTCTGATCGATATTGGAGGCAAAGCGCAAAGCGAAGACCATGTCGCGGAGCTTTGGCCTCCCCTCCGACAGACCAGCGCTGAGGCATCTTTCGTGTCCACCCTAAGGTCAGGGCTCGGAGACGATTGCGTAGACTTCGCGATGGCGACACAGCGTATTCATCAAGGTCGTGGAAGGACATTGACTAGTGATACAAGACAGAAGCTATTTACATTCGTCCCCAGGAAGATTATCGGAATCGTGCAGGAATAGGCGGGACGGGCGGGATGCCGTTCGCGCCGGGAACGTGCTGATTATTCATGTATAGGTCGTTAGGATGAGGAGGCTGGGATGACATTTGAGCTTGGTGGCCGTTGCCTGGGTTGGCGAGTGCCGGAGAAGGGTTTTGATTCTTGCGCTGAGCGGAGAGTTGCTGCGGTCGAGCGTCAGCGGGCGAATGGTCCACGGTAGCACAAAACCTACCTCGTAGTACGCAAAGTCCTGGAGCAGACTGGTCTTGCTCTTGGTCTGATGGTCCAGGAATATCTGCAGGACTTCGCACCCTCCCTCGTAATGGATCTCCTGCGTGTCCCGAGAATTGGTGATCGGCTTCTGTTCGGGCGTGTTGATCAAGCGAATGTGCCGCAGGGCCCTAGTGAAGTCAGCCGAAACGTCGCTCGCGATTGCGACAGACTTACGCGCTGGGCACGTCACGAACAAAGATCCATTTGACCTTGAAGATACCCTTCCACTTGTCCTGCGCCCAGACGTCGCTCGACTGGGACTCATCGACCCTATCTCGTCAGCCGTGTCCCCGCTATCAGATTGGATCTGAGGTACTCACGGAGTCAGCATCTGAGCCACACCACAGAAGTGTCGGGACCCATTGACCGAGAAGAAGAGGTAGATTGGCATCTGGTCCGCAGACTCCTTGAAGGCGGCATCGAGTCGCTTGTTGCCCAGCACGGTGGACGACCAAATCTCGTGCTTGAGGGATTTCTGAACATCGTCTTCGGTGTACGACTTGATAACGAAGAAGCGAGCCTGGGCGGGCCGGCAGTTGAACGTCGCCGGGTTGAGACCCTTCGAGCGGGCGAGCTCGATGACAGCTGCGTCCTGGTTCGCCAGATGGTGCTGTTGCTGGTGCGGCGTGTGCAGGTGCGGGGGCTGCTGGGGTGGTCCCATGGGACCGGCCGGGCCGAGCTGAGGCTGCGATGGCATGCCGGCCGTCTGTGGAGGCGTCGGGTACACCTGCGACCCGTACGACTGGGGCATGAACGGCATCGGACCTGGGTTCGGAAACTGGATAGGCTGACCGGGAGGACGGAAGGGCATGCCTGTCGGAGGGGGCATGCCGCCGTACCCCGCGGACAGAAGCTGCTGTTGCTGAAGGTAGGCGATGTTCTGCGCGAGGTACGGCCCGGCGTCGAATCGATGCTGCGGCGGAGCGAACTGGTTTCGTATCACGTTCTCGCGGTCATGCCATGTCTCAGCGCTGGCCGAGCGCGGCTGCAGCTGCGGCGAGGTACCGACCAGATTCGTCACCCAGGCCGGCTCGTCGCTCGCACCGGCGCCCTGGCCACCGGTTCCGGGGACTAACGGTCCGCCAAACTGCCGACTGCCAGGCTGCGGCTCGCGCAAGTTGAATGCGCTGCCACTTGCGCCGCCGGACTTGGAGATACTCATGGCGTCAAACGCCTCCTGCAGCTGCTGGCTGGGCCGACTCCATCCGTCGTCTCGCGGCTGATGCTCCATAGACCACACGCTCGGCGGGCCGATCGGGCTTGTGGGCGGCCGGTCCTGGCTAGGCGACAGGGCTCGGCCGTTCAGCGGGTCGATCATAAGTCTCGGGCCACGTCCGTCTCCCTGCTCGGGCGACAGCGCGCCGTCCCGGGCGTACGCCTGGTTCATCGACTTGTGCCGCCTAACGTCGGCGCCCATGCCCTGCGACTGGCCGAAACCGCTGCTTGGCATCTGGAATGGCGGGAGCGCGGCAGTGGATGACATGGGCGGCGGCGTGGGCGGACCAAAGTAGCTGGACGGCATGTGTGTCGGCGTCTGCCCTGATGGCGAAGGAGCATGCTCATCAATATGGGGCGACCGGTAGGCGATCCGCAACAATCAGCATACAATGGTGCTACGAGCAGCGAAACTCACCTCGCCGGCAGTCCGCATGCTGCTGCTCCGGCCGAGACCTGGTTCAGGACCGGCGATCTTCGCCTGCGCCTGCGCGCGCAAGCTCTGTGTCCTGGACAAAGCGCCGGCAAATGAGATAGGCTGGTCCCACGACTGGCTCAGGTGCGAGTCGCTACGTCCCAGCATGGCGAGCGAAGAAAGCGAATGCGAGGCAGAGTGTGTCGGTACAGTGGGTGATGTTGATGAACCGATTGGGCTTGCGGCGGAGATGCGCCTTGGCGGACGAGGCGGAGGCGGAGGCATCGAAGTGTCAGGTTGGGGTGCAGCGGCGCCAACAACCGGGTTTAGGCCTGTAAGATGTCAGCGGCGGCTGACCGAGACCGACTTCTAAGCTTGACTCACCCCTTCGACTTGGGAGTGAGCTCTGCCTACCGAGACCTCTCCCCCAGCTTCCTAACTCAACGGCGTCCTCCTCAGCTCCTGCTTCAGCCAAAACCTCCTGCCTCTGCACTTCACGGCCGGACTGCCGCCTGCTGAGCGTTCCGCCAACGGCGCCCTCGGTTCCCGCACTGGCCGTGGAGCTCATGCTCCCGCTTCGAAACCTGTGGAAGCCGGCTCCGCCGCCAGGAGGTGGGCCCATGGTTGAGCCGGCGGGTGTGCTGCCGCGGAACCGTCCAGCGCCAGTACTAGCGCCTTGACCGGCGCTGCCGCCGTGGAAAGCCGAGGACGCCGCAGGGCTAGCGGAGATGGACGCGGAAAAGTGGTGTCGTGATGTCGCGTGACCCGACGATATAGTGTTGTTACGCCGCAGCAAGGACTCGCCGTCCGGTTTAGGCGGGGACCGCGAAGGTGCGCTTGACTGCAGCGGCTGAGCTGGTCCAGACCCAAAGGCCGAAGAGGCCGGCGACGGGCCACGAGGTTGGCGGATCGGCGCGGCTGCGCCATTTGATGATGGGCCGGCGCCTGACATGGTGAATCAAGAGTCGTGTCTATGAGGATCAAGATCAATCAGAGGCCATGTAGAAGGGCAGAAATAGGAAACAGCTAATGGGAACGGACAGAGCACACTTGCAACACCGCTTTGAACAGCCGTTGAAACCAGCAAGCATGATGACGAATTTGGTCCCGCCCGTAGTTAAGAGGCACTCTCCCAGCCGCTGAGGTGAGACATGGCGGATCATGTGCTGCCAGCGCTCCCGGGCACACGTGCAGCCGTCTGAGCGGATGCATCGGCGGTATGTTACGCTTTAATGGGTGGGAACCCTCGCTACGACCCTCGACCCTCGACCCTCGAGAGCTATGTGACTAGACCGGTGCTGGCGACACAGCCCCCCGGTACTTTCCCGCGCGCCACATGCTAACGGCGGTACTTCAGTGCGGCTGCCCCCAAGGCTCGGAGGAGCGAATCGAGTTATGCACTTCTGACGCCGCTTTGATCTCGCCATTCATTGAAGAAGCGAAGCATGGCCGGTGTAATCCGTCGTCTGACCGTCCGAGCCGAGTGAACGAGATGAGACGCTTTGACGTGTGGCGCGTCGAGGTCCTCGTTCATTGCCGCCAAGGCGGCGTCTTGGCAGATGGACGCGACTTCTGCGCCGGAGCATCCTTCCGTCTGACTCGTTAGCGACCTCCTGTTCCTACAGTATAAGAAACACTCACAATCTGTGCTAACTGGTCAACGTCGACGCCGGGCTCTACAGCCATGGAGGCCATTCTGATGCGGAAGATGTCTTTCCTGGTTGCGAGGTCTGGAGCGCCAACGTACAGAATGCGGTCCAGTCGTCCCGGGCGCATCAGAGCAGAATCCTGACTCTGTCAGCGAGCATGCCAGATGCCCTGCTTGACTTGATCTTACCAGGACGTCAGGGCGGTTAGTCGCGGCGACGACAGTCACGCCCGAGAGCTCCTCAATGCCGTCCATCTCATTCAGCAGACTCGTAAGCACGCCATTGTGCGACGGGTCGTCTGACCTGGCCGATCCCAGGGCGTCAATCTCGTCCTGCGTCATCAGTTGGGAGTCAGGTCTCCTGTAAGAAGTGCTTACAAAGAAGACGATAGAGGGCGATGCCGCGCGAGCTTTTCGGAAGATCTCACGAACGGCCTTCTCAGACTCGCCGACGTACTTGTTCAACAGCTGCCAGCGTCAGCCTTGATCCTGCAGCGATCAGACGGCGACTTCTCACCTCAGGACCCTTGACGGCAATGAAGTTGATACCGCTCTCTGTAGCCAGCGCCTTTGCAGTCATGGTCTTGCTACAACCGGGCGGCCCATACAGCAGCACACCTCTCGGCGCCTCGACGCCGAGTCGCTTGAAGGTATCGCGATGCGTCAATGGCCATTCGACGCATTCGCGAAGCTTCTGCTTGACGTCGTCTTGACCGCCGATATCGCTCCACCGCACCTCTGGCGTCTCCAGGAACACCTCGCGCATTGCCGATGGCCGCACCGTCGGCAACGTCGTAAGAACATCGGCGTTCGTCAGGGTCGGCTGAGCCGGGCGCGACGCTGGTGGTTGTAGCGACCAAGCCTGGATGGCGACGATGGCGGATTCTCGAATAAGTGAAGTGAGATCGGCACCGACGTAGCCGTGCGTCCGAGCAGCAAGAGCCGAAACGTCCGACGGGGACAGGGTGTTGGGCATTCTGCCCAGTAGAATCTCCAGGATGTGTTGCCGGCCAGCTGCGTCCGGTATACCTGCATCCAGTCAGCGGATGCCCTCCCAGAGATTGAATAAGAGCTGACCAATCTCGATCTCCCGATCGAAGCGACCTGGGCGGCGAAGAGCCGGATCAATGCTATTTGGCCGATTCGTCGCGGCGATCACAAACACGCGATCTGCCTCTGCCCCAGCTGTCGCCATACCGTCCATGAGGGTAAGCAGAGTCGCCACGACTCTCCGCTCCACCTCGCCGCCGTCGCCGTCTCTCCGGGGACACAACGTGTCGACCTCGTCGAGGACGATAATACAAGGGCTGCGCTTACGTGCCTCGGCAAAGACACCCCGGAGGCGTTCTTCCGATTCGCCATGGTACGCCGACGACAGTTCCGGGCCGTTGACGACGATACAGCTGCATCCGGGAGTCGAAGACGCCACGGCGCGTGCCAGAGCGGTCTTGCCTGTCCCGGGCGGGCCGTGCAGGAGTACACCACGAGGTGGCGTCAGGCCGAACAGCGTGAACAGCCCGGGGTTCTGAAGTGGGAGGTCGAGGAGTGAGCGGACTTGCTTGATCTGAGGCTCAAGACCGCCAATCAGATCGTACGAGGACGACGACTGGTCGGCAGGTGTAAAGAGATTGATATATGAGGGCAGAGCCCCGGTCTGCAAAGTGATCAGCGCGCCGCGTCAAGGGGGCGTTGATGGGCATAACTGACGGGTGTCGCCTTTGAGGAAGGGCCGGCAGCAGAGGAGCTGGGAGAGGCATTCCCGTCGGTTGATGTCTCCGGGAACACGACCTGCGTAAGACCGTCGACCTCGAAGAGGGTCGGGCCCGCGGTCTCGGAGGGGCCAGAGACTTGCAGCTTGCTCATACCAGCCACGAGCTCAGCCGCAGCCTTCTGCTTCTTCTGCCGGAGTTGCCGGTCGATCACGTGCACAGTGAACGTGAGTCCTTCGCTGTTGCCAAGGTCAAAGCGGGCTCCTTTGCGAGTGTACTTCATCGACACTGTGCACGATGAGCTCGACGATCTTACTCGTTGACAAAAGATACACACCGAGCGCCTGCTTGACAGCCTCTTTGTACCACTCCGCCTCCCTGTCCGCCGTCAAGGTCAGTCGAGCAGGCGACGACGAAGATGACGCGACTTGGAACAGCTCCACTGTAATGGTTCGGGCTGTCCCTACCGAGTGGGCGGGCTCGAACCGTGCCACGTCTACTTCATTCGTCGCAATGACTGTGGAGACATGAGGGGAGACGAGAATAGCTGTGTTGGTCAGTATTGAGCGGATCAGAGCGTGGAATCGACGTACACCCCGCCTTGACTCCTGATCTGGGCCATAGCTGTACGACTGCCAGGGGGGTGTTGTCCCCAAGGACTACCCAGTCGCCGGCCTTGACCGACAGGGACTTGAGTGCCTCGGGCGAGAGGTAGGCTCGCCGATAAGGCGTCGGGCGGTCTTGGTCCGAGGGAGCGATGTAAACGTCTCTAGCACTAGATCGCTGGCTGGACTCCCAGTCCTGCGACTGCACCGATAGCCGCGCCAGCTTGGTAGTCATGATAGGCAAGGTGATACATACTCTCATAGCTATGCACTTGTCAACAAATCTCGGTTGACCGCGGAGTTTGACTGATCTCCGTTCGTCGCTCCGGTGGAATCAAATCACCGCCGTCACTTGATTCAAGCGACTTCCGACACTTGTACGAAGTGTTACTTGCCTATCATTGCCTAGCATGTCTGCGCTCGTATCAGGGTACGGGTCGTCTGACGACGAGTCTGAGCCGGTGGCATCTACGTCAAGAACGCTACCGCGGCCAGACGGCGCGCTAGGTGGTCCGATTGCCGGCGGAGATGCAGAGGACGAGGACGATGAGCAGATTGAAAAGCAGGCCCGAGCCGATGCATTCGGCTTGCAAACCGGCGCACAGAATGGCTCTGTCTCATTGTCGAAGGCGAAAAAGGAGCAGGTCACTGCGGCACCGGACGTACTGAAAGAGGTGAGACTCTCGGTGCCGGACTATATTGACCGGCAGGACCCCAATAGTGCTTCGTCGGCAATCATCACTCGACCAACAGATAAGGTGATGAACGTGAACATCACATACGAGGACATGCAGCGGCCAGTCCAGGGACCCGAAGACCCGTTCAACCAGCGGAAAAACAAAGGCATGAACACGCTCTCGGGCCACGTTGAGGAGCAGTCGATGGACAACTACGCATTCACGATGCAGCGACGGACGTTCGAGGTGCACGGATACGCGCTCAACCCATCAACAGCTGCCGGGGGCGAGAACATGCCAATGGTCGGGTCCATGGCGCTGGCGCACGAGAACGGGTACGCGACGATCGACGCCATGCGGCCAAGCAAGGCCGCCAAGCGCGAGGCGAAGCGGAAGCGCGGCGGTAAAGGCGATGCGAGCGTCGTGGATGGCGAAGGCGCGTACATGGGTCCATGGGCGGAGTACGAGGGCGCAAAAGAGGTCGACCCTGTCATTGAGGAGGAGGCAGAGGAGTGGCGCGAAGAGAAGCGCAGACGAGAGGAGGCAAAGGTCGCTGCGCAGGAGAAGATGAAGCAGGCCAGAGAGGAGAAGAGTATTTTCCATGGTCAGTCGCGCTCTGTGGATCGCATGAGGTCTGCCACTGACCCTGCCAGGGAAGGAGATGTACGACTATGCCGGACGGACATATATGCACATTCCGACGGACACGGATGTCAAGCTCAACCCTTCGGAAGGCTCGCAACCGCCAAATGCCTACCTGCCAGACAAGTGCATTCACACCTGGGTGAGTGCAGATGATCATGTCACGGGATGGAAATTGATAAGGCAGACTGGACACAACAAGGGCGTGTCGGCGGTTCGGCTCTTCCCCCGCTCAGGACATCTCCTGCTATCTGGGTCAATGGACACCAAGATCAAGCTCTGGGACGTGTACCACGAGGGCAACTGTCTGCGGACGTTCCTCGGCCACTCGCAAGCGGTCAAGGACGTCAACTTCAACAACAAGGGCACCAAGTTCATCTCGAGCTCGTACGACAAGTACATCAAGATCTGGGATACCGAGACGGGACAGTGTGTCCAGGCATTTACCAACGGCCGGATGGCCAATGTGGTCAAGTTCCACCCGGACGGAGACAAGCAGAACATCTTCATGGCCGGTATGCAGGACAAGAAGATCATCCAGGTAAGTCGAGCCAATCTGCTATGACCACCGCTGAGCGGCAGTACGACACCCGGGCGCACGAGATTGTCCAGACGTACGACCAACATTTGGGACCCGTCAACACCATCACGTTCGTCGACGAGAACCGACGGTTCCTCTCGACTTCGGACGACAAGACCATCCGAGGCTGGGACTACGATATCCCCGTCGTCATCAAGTACATCGCCGAGCCGTACATGCACTCGATGCCCGCCGTCAGCAAGCATCCTTCCGGTAGGTCAATGGTCTATGCGAGACAGAGATAGGCGCTGACGCTTGTAGGCAAGTACGTGGCGTGCCAGTCGCTGGACAACCAGATCTTGGTGTACTCGGCGGACGGGTCCTTCAAGCAGGCCAAGAAAAAGCGATACGCCGGACACACGATCGCAGGGTACGCGTGCCAGATTGCGTTCTCGCCAGATGGCAAGTACATCTCGTCGGGCACTGGCGGAGGCGAAGTTGTCTTCTGGGACTGGAAGACTGGCAAGATCATGAAGAAGATCCGGGCGCACAAGGAGGTTGTGATTGATCATGCCTGGCTGCCAAACGAGCACGTGAGTTTGATGCTTCTCTGTGGGATAGTACAGAGCTGACTAGGCTAGTCAAAGGTGGTGACTGCTTCGTGGGACGGCACGATCAAGTTGTGGGCGTAAAATGGTGTATGTGCCATATGGAGCAGTATGCACCGATTGCAGCGTAGATGGTGGCAGTTGGTCCCTTTGGTCTGCCTATTAGCCCGCCCAACCGAGGAGATACCCCCTTTGTCCCTGACTCGAATCCGTTGGGTCTTCATCGCGACCTACTGATACAGCGGTGTGATCGAACGTCGCATTTGCTCAGTAGTGTTGTGCTCCCGAGTCTGCGCCATCACGCCCCTCCCAGGAAGAGAGTATCAGAGACAACTGTAGTGGAAAAAGGTTCCGCTAGCGAGGCGCCCCGCTTTCCGGCTCGGACGCCCCCGCCTCCCTCGGCCGTGTCTGAGCCACCGTCGTCGTGCATTACAGTCGTGTCATACCCTCTTTCAGCTCCATCCTTGTTCTGCTGCGAACGTACCGACAGGGCGGGACCTCGCGGAACCCGCAAGATCGACTACTGCGCCATCGCTGCGCAGAGAAGCAGTAGCCTAGGCTGAGTCAGCCGGGACACGAGCCAGCGTGTGCTCGCGCGCCGAGCCGGTGGCTGTCCAGTCGTGTGCATAAGCTTCCCGCGAGACAACGGACTTTGCGGGACTTTATCAAAGGTGTGTCTTGCTTGCATTCGGCATCCCTCTACCGTCTTGGCGTTGTTCACCGTCGAGACTGTGCTGACACCGCGGATCAGGCTATTCGTTCTCATCTTTGGTGATACCTGGCTGTAAGCGCCGAAGCGCTCGGGCAAGATGAGAGAAAGCAACTTTACGTTTCCCCACCAGAACCGGGCGGTGGTGTCCATCACGCATATGCTCTACGACAGGCGAGGTGAGTCTGCCAGACGGGCCTGCGAGCGGGAGGACGACGGCGTATGGGATGTTGACATCGAGCAGCATTGGACACGTCGAGCAACATCGCCCTGCTAAACAACCTGACCTCCCTGACGTACCTCACATCGACGTCTCCCCGGATCAGGGAGATCCTGACATGGGACGGCGGCCTCGAGCGGCTTATGGACATTCTGCGCGAATCGACACTGCCCCGACCTGGTCCCGTTGCCGCCGACTGGTGGGGTCTGAACGGACCCAGCACCGCTCGTATTATCGGCATCGACCGGGAAGTCTCGCTGAGACATTCGCTCGCGTTTCAGTCTCTGGTCAACATCGGCGTTCGCGGTAGCGAGGCTATCCGCACGAGGGTCGTGCAGGCAGGAGCACTGGACCTCGTCGCTCAGATCCTTGAGAGCTGGCTACAGCAGTACGACATCGGAATCGTCCCGGCCCCGTATGGCAGCCAAGCGGCGATCGATGCGCATCGTATGGGCAGGTCGACGTCAGCCGAGCCGAGGCGACGAGCGCGGTCGATTGGGTCCCGAGGGCTGGTGAATACCTCGTTATCTCCGTCGGCACGAGCCTCGCTCTCCCAATTTATCGCAGCCTTCAACCCACGCTCCATAGGCGGCACTTTCTCGATGTCGGGAGACGCGGATACTGCCCGCCCGGACGACGCGTCATCGCGCACAGGCGACACAGACGTCGATATGGCGGACGGCGAGGGAGAGGGTGAAGAGGGGACAGAGGTGGAAGACGAGCGGTCAATTGGAGGCATGGAAGACAGCATGGAGGTGGACGAGCCTGAGCGAGCGCAGTCTGCGCCGCCAGAGGACACGGCGGTCGACCAGGCCGCTGTAGCGACGACGCCGCGTGCATCTGTCGCAGGCCTTCCCCAGCCGATGGCTATCCCAGCTCGGGCACTGCGCGAGACGACGAGCGTCGCGTCTAGCGTCACCGATTCGTACGCGGACGTCAACGATGCCGGACTACCTCGTATCGCCTCGGACAACAATCTCGCCGGCACGGCCCGCATGCCGATTGCCGCCGGACCTTCTCGGCTGGGCCACCTTGTCCCGAACGACGCCCTCAGCGTGCCTGTTGCCGGACCCAGCGCGCAACCGCCTCTGCGGCCTGAAAGCGCCCAAGGGCAGACCCGCAGGCGGGACACTATCACCGCTCGGCCGACAAACCTGAACAACCTGGCGCCGAGGAACGATCGGGAACGCGGGGACAACAGCGAGACGTCAGATGGCGGCGGCGACCATGAAGAGCAGACGAGGACCATTGTTGCCAATGTCAATCTGGGTGCTGTCCAGGGCCGACAGCCATTTTTCACTGGTCCTCCGGACGCACGGGCCGAGGAAGTCATCGATGTGGCCACGATACCCGAGACGGGCCAGCCGGAGGAGCCGGACGCGGATGCGATCGCCGCCGAGCAGGCCCGACTGGACATGGAGGCCGGCGCGCCTCCAGGACAGCCTGGCGCGGCGCAGACGCCTCGCATCGAAGCGGCGCAGAACCCGGACCCGATGGCCGCGGCAGGTGCGGCCGCCATGATGACTGCCGTCCCGCCGGGTCTAGACGTCAATAACGGCGCGCCAACGCAGATCATCATTGCCAATGGCGCGCCGAGAGGCTTCACCGATCTCGGAGCGTACTTTGGCGTATCGTCCCATCTCAACCCGGACGCCAACCAGTACTCCGAAGACAGCATTCTGCTCGCTTTGCAGCTTCTCGCCTACTTGTCGAAATACCCGCATGTGCGGTCAGCGTTCCACCACCCTCGCCGTCCGATGCACCCGACGTTCGAGCTCAATCCTGAGATCACGAAACAGCCTCTGCCGGAACGCGAGCCCACGTCGCAGACCAGCAACATCTTCTCGCTCGTCGAGCGATTCACTTTCCGCCCGTCACCGTCCGATCCGCGGATGTACACTATTCCGAGCGAAGTCCAGTACTGGGCAGGCGTGATCATGCGCAACGCGTGCAGGAAAGACGAGGCCCGCGGCGGGATCAGGCAGTGCGCGCACATGTCGTGCGGCAAGTGGGAGTCAATCCCTCGCGAATTTGCGAAATGCCGAAGGTGCCGCAAGGCCAAGTACTGCAGCAAAGAGTGCCAGAGCCGAGCGTGGCAGGAAGGACATCGGTTCTGGTGCAACCCGCGGACAGACCTCGAGATGGGGCAGCAAGCCGATGCCCAAGCGGGCGGGTCTGGAGGACCCGGCGGAGGAGGCGGTGGTCGGCCCGGACCGGGCGGCGGCGACGACGACGAGGACGATGTGGGTCGGCCACCTCGACCGACACAGGGCGGCGGCGGTGCCATGGCGGCATTTCCGGCAGGCAATCACCTGTCCGCCCCTGGACCTGGGGTCGCGCGGACCACGGCCCAGGCGACCGCATCCACTGCTCCGTGGCCGACTTTTCAGCAGACGGCAGATCATCCAGGCCAGCGTACTCGTCAGCATCAGCGGGGCGAGCCGGCACCGATAACGGTGTCGGGAATCACTTTCGTACCGCTACAGCCCGGCGTGCCGCACCAAGAGGGCGTGGTGGGCTTGCTGCCTCGCCCTCCTGCATCACCGGCCGCGCCGAGGCGAGCCACTCCCGGCGGTGTCGTCTTGCCGCCGAGTATCATGAACGCCACGATCTGGGGCTTTGATCAACGCGAAGTCGGCACCTTAGCTGCAGCTACAGCGGCGGCACGTCCACCCCTCGGTGGTGCAAGGCACCGCAACCCCATCGGGGTGAGTCCGGTCGTATGAGACACTACTGTTACATATCGGCTGACATTCTGCAGAACTTTGACCTTCCGTTCCGATGAGAGACCTCCTTGTGTGTACACGGCGTCCCCCTCTTCCCTTGTTGTCTGCCACTAGCACGCTCTCCTACGTCTCGTCTCGTCTCGAACATGCATGGCGATCGTGTCCTGAATGTTGATCGGCATCAGCCCTGCGTGCCTTTGCCGAGTGGGGAAGTGGGGCATCTAGCAACTTCGAGGTGGTTCGCCACCTGGTGAGATTTCCGTGATCATGAGATCGACCGTGCTTGGGTATTAAGCCTGCCCCCCGGATGCTTGTCCGCCTGGACCTAGAAATATAGACTGCACGAAGAACAGTATAATCATCGAAGCGAAGAAGATGCTCGCACGTAAACATCTAATACGCACTGCGCAGCTCGCTCGACCACGACCACTGCTGCGCTCGACTGTCACACCTGTGGCTTTCGCTCGCCCAGCGGCGGTCTCGCTAGCCAGGACATACGCTAATGGTCCACCTCGGGGTGGCGGACCGCCCTTCGGCGGCGGCGGTGGCGGAGGGGGACCGCCGGGAGGAGGAGGGGGATTTGGCGGTATGCGGTTCCCTGGGCAGCAGCAACAAGCGGCAGAGAAGGGCGCGACGTTACAGCAGTTCAGCATCGACTTGACCCAGCTTGCGCGAGAAGGCAAGCTGGACCCAACGATCGGGCGAGACGAGGAGATCCGCCGAACGATTCAGATTCTTAGTCGGCGGACAAAGAGTAATCCCGTGTTGCTCGGGTTGCCGGGAGTAGGCAAGACGGCTATTCTCGAGGGATTGGCCACGCGCATCGTCAACAAGGAGGTCCCGGAAGTAAGTCGGGCTTGACGCGGTCGAATCGAAGAGCAAGAGCTGACCCGCGATAGTCATTGCATGGGAAGAGGCTGTTGACGCTGGACTTGGCGGCATTATTGGCGGGGACGGGCGTACGAGGCGAGTTTGAGAACAGGTTCAAGCAGCTCCTCAAGGATATCGAGGAGGAGGAGGGGAACGTCATCTGCTTCATCGACGAGCTTCATACCCTTCTGGTAAGTCCGGCGACCCGAGGTCCTCGAGATCTCGTGCTGACATGGCCAGAACCTCGGCAAGGCGGAGGGCTCGATCGACGCCGGCAACATGATCAAGCCCGCGCTTGCGCGTGGCCTGCAGCTGGTGGGCGCAACGACACTCGACGAGTACCGCAAACACATCGAGAAGGATGCTGCGCTGCAGCGTCGGTTCCAGCCCATTATGGTCAACGAGCCGTCTGTCGAGTCGACTGTTGCCATCCTTCGTGGTCTCAAGTCCAAGTTCGAGCTTCACTTCGGTGTCCAGATTGCAGATTCCGCTTTGGTCACTGCAGCGGTGTACTCCGACCGATACATTCCCGACCGGTACCTCCCCGACAAGGCGATCGACCTGGTGGACGAGGCGTCGTCCGCGCTCAAGCTCGCTCAGGAGTCGCGGCCCGCGACGCTCGAAAAGCTCGACCGGGAGATCATCACCCTTGAGATCGAGCGCGAGTCGCTCAAAAACGAAGAAGACCAGTTCAGCGTCACGCGCCGAGACGAAGTCGAGAAGCAGCTCGAAGAGAAGAAGGCAGAGCAGAAACGATTGGCCGATCTCTGGGCACAGGAACGAGAGCGCGTTGCGGAGATCAAGGCCGTCAAAGAGCAGATTGAGCAAGCGACGATCGAGCTCGACAACGCTCAGCGAAACGGCGAATTCGAAAAGGCCTCAAGGCTCCGGTTCGCCACGATCCCAAACTTGCAGGCCAAGCTGCCTAAAGCGCAGGCCGAGCTCGCCGCCGCTGAAACGGAACAAGGGGCGGACATGGCGTTCCGGGACAGAGTCACCAGCGAGGATATCGCCGTCGTGGTTGCCAAATCGACCGGTATCCCAGTGACGAACCTCCTCAAGGGCGAGAAAGAGCGGTTGATCCATATGGAAGAATCGCTCAGGGAGCGGGTCGTCGGGCAGGACCAGGTCATTTCGGCGGTCAGCAATGCTATCAGGCTATCGCGAGCGGGTCTACAAGCCCCGTCTAGACCACTCGCGTCGTTCCTTTTCCTCGGTCCGACAGGTGTCGGTAAGAGCGAGCTTACCAAGTCGCTCGCGGAGTTCCTCTTCGCCGACGAACGGCGCGCTTTGTAAGTTGGCACACGTTGTGTATACCGGCACGATCGCTGACCGTTCAGGATCCAGCTCAACATGTCCGAGTTCCACGACAAGCACACGATCTCCCGGCTAGTCGGCGCGACGGCCGGCTTTGTCGGGTACGAGGAGGGCGGTCAATTGACGGAAGCGGTCCGGCGTCGGCCATACGCTGTGGTCGTCTTTGACGAGATCGAGAAGGCTCACCCGGTAATCCTACCTACAGCCACGGTTGAGTCTTTTCGCTGACTGCCACAGGACGTCGCGAACATTCTGCTTCAGATCCTGGACGAAGGCTCGCTTACCGACGGCCAAGGCCGCCAGGTCAACTTCCGCAACACGATCATCTGCCTCACGTCGAACCTCGGCTCTGAAGCGCTGTACGAGCCCGGAGCCACCAACGCCGACGGGTCCGTCTCGGCCGAGGCGCGCGCCGAGGTCTTGCAGTCCGTTGGGCGGTTCTTCAAGCCCGAGGTGATAAACCGGCTAGACGAGCTGCTCGTCTTCAACAAGCTTCCGCCGTCGGTCATCCTCGACATCGTCGGCTTGCGCCTGCGTGAAGTCCAGGGCAGGCTGGCCAACCGCCGCATCACGCTCGATGTCTCGGACGAGGCCAAGCAGTGGTTGGCGGAGAAAGGGTTCTCCGACCAGTTTGGCGCGAGGGCTATCGCCAGAGTCGTACGCGACAAGGTCGTTAGTCCCGTCGCGAAGCGAATGCTCGAAGGGTCGATCAAGTGAGTTGTTTCTGTACGCATACGCGAGGGGCCTGTGCTGATTCCAATCGCAGGGATGGCGAGATCGTCACTGTCGCGCTGAAGGATGGCGACATCGAGATCACCAGTCGGCCAGACCCGAATGTTGTGCTGCCTGGTGGCGCACACAGCAGCGACCACAGTCCTGTCGATGGCGGGGCTGCGCGGCCCTTGACCGAGGAAGTCGAGGTGCTCGAGGCGGCCGAGGAGGACGAGCAGGGTCGGAAGGTTTACGCGTAGGAGGGTTCCTTGGCAATGTAGCACTAGGCATTCGGCTGTAGTATAGTCACACCATTCAATCATTATCACACTTCCAATGCATCATGGATCTTCGGCATTGAGTGGTTGTCGTGATCGCATACTCTGACAATTGATATTACTATCCATCGATTATACGCGATAGATTGCCATGCGATTATACGTATAGACACTGTCAGGCCTCTGATAGGCTGGCCTGGCGTACGCCAGGCTAAAGAGCCAGACGTTGCGGCCGACGGCGCTCCTCGTCACCCTCGCCGAGCGCCGCGCGCTTCTCCTTTGCCAGCCTCAAGACCGCCACGCCCTTGACGGCCATGACGACGACTTCCCAGCAGAAGACGAGACACGTGAGGGCCACTGTGATATTGAGGAACGCCATCATGTCGTCGTACCCGGCGCGCATTGCCGCGAACGAGACTTCCTCGACCGAGAGGATGAACACGATACCGCCCGCAGCCCACCCAAACGCGGTGAGTACCTCGGTCGGAGGGCGAGACGGCATCTCGGACTCGGTCGGTGGGCGGAGCCAGAGGTAGAAGTAGGTCAAGAACCGGAACGCCGAGCCGCCCGCGAGCAAGATTCCCCACAGCGAGTGGATCTCCACTTGGAAGACGTAGTCTTGGTGGTGCGCGGCCATCGCCAGTCCGGTCTGTTCAAGCGTGTCAGTCAGGGACGGTAGGTGGGAGGCGAAGCTGCTTACCACTGCGATGACCAACGCGGGAAGAGGGTTGAAGCTGAAGGCGTACGAAGGGGGCTCAACGGCATTGCGTCGGCCACCCGTCACTGCCGATGCGAGGATCTTCCTCACCCGCTTCGACTCGAGCAGCATCCCTGATAGACCGGCAAACCAGAACCTAAGTGCGTCAGCCCCTGACACGATGTGTGCGTAGGGCACACCTGCCCGTGTGCTCTTGACTCACATGACGGCGATGGAAATGTGCTGGACCTGCTTGACCGAGTAAGGTTCTCCCGGCGCACTACCGAACCGCTCCATCCAGGTATTGGTGATTCCGTAGGTGAAGATGACGCCGCATTCGACCATCTCGGCCGACACGGCGTTGACGCCCGCCGGGCGACGGTTCCACGCCCACCCGATGTCCGCGTAGGCGCCGAGGTATCGCGCAAATGTCAGAACGCCATATCCGAAGAAAATCGAGCCTTTGATATAATGCGCGGCGCAGCTGTGCACGTATGACCCGCGGCACATCCCCTGCCGGCTGTCAGCCGGTACCTCCGGTCCTCGCTGAGAGAGACTCACGGTGTAGACACTCAGGCCTGTGATCACTGCCGTGTAGGCGATAACGACCTGTGTGCGCCGCACCCATGTCAGGCAGATCTCAAGGAACCGAAGCGGAGTCATGCGCTTGGACTGTTTAGGCGGGGCGAGCTCGTAGTCGTTATCGACGATAGCGCTGCCGTCGACGACGGCGTCAAAGTGGCCGACTTGAGGCACTCGAGGCTTTTTCGGGAAACTGCCCTGCGAAGAGGATCCTGTTCCTGGCGATGGGAGATCATGTAATGTTCCGTCTGATCCGTGCGACCCGACCGAGTGTCGCTCGCGGGGGCTGTACCGTCCGCCGGCGCCAGGCAGGCCCGGGCGCCGACCGGACTCCATGGGATGCGAGCTCGGCACGGAGGGAGAAATACGGTCAATCTCGTCGCTGTCTTCGTCCTCGTCCCCGATGGAAAAGACAACTCGGCTAGAGCGACGCGAAGGGGGAGCAGGCTCGTCGGTGGAGTATCGCCCGTCACGGTCGACAAGGCCGACCATCTCGTACCGGCTCGCTGAAGGAGCGCCCTCTCGGACAGCCCAGTGGTCCTCCGAGCGAAGCACCTGGTGTACGAAGGTCGACCAAGACCGGTCTGGTCGGCGATACCACTCCGCAGCGCGCTTGATCAGGCCCAGGGAGTCGAGGCCGGCCAGCGCCGTGGAGAGCAGGACCAGCAGGTTACCGAGTCCGCCATGGACCTGGCCTTCGTACCTGCTTCATTAGCTGCGAGCTCCGGCTTACAGCCATGGGGCGGTGTGACATACCTGTCCACGCTGCCGGCCTTGTAGGCGACACCTGTGAGCCATCCCAGAGCCGTGACGACCAAGAACGCCGCGTTGACGATGTAATGCGAGGGGTGTTCAGCCGCCCTAAGCGCTAGCGCTGCGGCGATGTCAGCGAGACATGAGAGGGTGGGTAGTTTTCGAGAGCTTACCTATAGGCAGGACGGCAAAGTAGGCCATGCACATGAAGACGACGTGCAAAACCATGAGGCCCTTGTGGCCCGACGCGTTCTCCGGGTCCCATTCTGGCGGGAGCTCTTCGCCGAAGATGACCGAATCGTTGGTGAGGCGGAAGTCTGCGGCAAGGTACGAAGGCGGAAACGAGTGCCAGTAATGTATCTCCTCGTCGTTCAGCGCGACTTTCGCAGCCGCGTGCGAGCCGTGCGAGTGGTGGTGGTCTGGTGGCGGTCCGTGAGGCTCCGACATGTCGTGCTGGGTCGCCGGGTCGGGCGATACCGCGCTGCTGGATGAGATAGGGGCGCTGGCTGTTGAGCCGGAAGAGCTCGCCGCCATGTTCATCACGTCGTGGTCCTCGTGACCTTGGGCATCTTCCTGGTCGTCATGATGATGGTGGTGCTCGTCGTGAGAAGCGTGGTCATGCTCGTGCCCGTCGCCATCATCATCGCCATGACGCAGCTGCAGCTGCCGAAACTCGACGGAAGCCACCGCCGGCACAGCACTGGCAACAGCCGGGACAGCGAGCAAGATGCATAGCGCGACAGCGATCAAGGCCGCTGTGCGCCTGTTGCCCGTGAGATTGTGAACGCGGCCGCCCATGATATTTCGAGGCCGCAGCGGGAATCAGGACACGGACTTGGGTTTCTCTCGTTATGTCTGCGCTCTAGGCACCGGGTCGGGCGGCAACGCTGAAGGAGGTCCGCTCGCTTCTGGATGCTCAACAGTAGTGGATGCTTGTGAGGATGGTGTAAGTAGTGCAGAGATAAGATGTCTGGATGCAGGTTGATCGGTTGATCACAACAATGGCAGCAGCGTCGGCGACCGAGTCGCCTCTGGACGTCACGGATGACTTCAGAGTCCGGTCAGCGCGAAAGGATGCGAGGCCCGCCGCCGATCAATGCCCGTCGGCCGCGTAGTCCATTTCCCGTCTGACCAAGCTGGCTTGCACTAACGGGGCCTCGCTCTCTAGCCGAGCCTCGGGCATTCCCGCGGCGTCCTGTCCAGTGCATTCTCACAGGCGGCCGGTATCGGTAAGGACCGGGCAGGTGGGCAGTTGTCCCTTGGTCGGTGGCGTGAGCATAAGGGCTTCTTGGCTTACAAAGACGGCGGGCAGCGCGGTAGCGCTTCAGCAGGCAGCCACCCATTCACATCTATCCTTTGTCGTTTCTAGGCAGTGACGTCTGTGACACAGACCGCGTCCGCGGAGATACCCGCGGATGCCCGAAGCCTTCCGCCGACCGACTCGTGCATGCACAAGCTGGCAGCCGCCGTACAGTACCGTATACACTACAGGCAATTAGGTTCGGGCGAGAGACGGACGCCTCGCTTCGGAAGCAAGTTGCACTCTCGTCATCCGCGTTGACATGAACAAGCCTACGTCTGCCCCGCCCTGGCACGGAACAAGATCCCATGATCCCCGCGAGAGCTTCTCACGGGGGGTCTCACAGTACATAATTCAGGCCAGGCCTCCAGCCACCACGCCAACGGGCCCAGTCGGTGAGCGGCGGCCGAAAGAAGGAAGGTAGCTTTGGCCCGATCTCGCGTCCGCCCGAGGTACTGTATACCGGCCGCCGCGGCCCGTAAAGTGAGGCGACCTCTTCCTCTGTACCGACTGCCTGATTCCTCTGATTCCTCTGCTACAAAGCACGGGCGCACACAGTTACTGCAGTGGTAGGATGGCATGCAGCATTACCCGGATCTTTCGCTGCGAGTGCTTCTTGTTCCCTTCCTCTTCTCATGGGAAAGCATATGACGCGGGTAAAGCGCAGAATAGGCTTGTCGGAGGATTAGGCTCGTCCGGAACACCGACTCCTTATCTGTTCCCCATCTCTCTTCAGCGGACATTGCCGGCCCGCCACTCAGGCCCAGGTCCAGAATTTTGAAGCCGTTCTGCTATCCGACAGGCTCACCGCTCACCGGTTCAACGGGCCTCCTCCTCCACTAAGCCGCGCAGTGGTATTGCTCGTGCGGACAATCAATCACACGCTCTCAAGGCGACTCTAGCACTTACTTCTTGGCTTGCGCAAACTGCTTGCTGGTCAAGTTGGTCCACCGCCCTGTACTAGCAGATTAACCGGGACGACCGTGGAAAGACGACCGGTTCGAGCCGAAATAGTCCGCATCCGAAGAGGCGGTCTGATGGTCTATCGAGTCTTATAGCTCGAGAACAGCACTCGGCACACGGATCATTTGAAGCAGTCGGCATCACAGACAGCTTTAGATTGTCTATCTCAGGTCTACTGTCTGCCCTGCAGAACTCTTCGCCAGCACTGCCAACATGTCTGGCGCAGCGTACGCCTCCATCAAGCTCTTTGCGGGTGGGTCTGTGACAGGAGGACACGGACACGGGACAGGTCTGATCGGTGTAGGCACCTCGCATCCTGAACTCGCCCAGCAGATTGCCAAGCGGTGAGGACGCTCGCACAGGCTAAACCGTCCCGAAGGACATGGCTCATCCTGGTGCAGACTGAGTATCCCCCTCGCTCGCGCCAACATCCACCAGCCGCCTTCAGGCGAGACCAAGGTCACCATCGTGGAGAGTGTCCGAGACCACGATGTCTACATTCTTAACACGGTGAGTCCTGGCGTCGCTGGTGGAAATGCAAGCTGACATCCGGCAGGCCTCAGGAGAGGTGAACACCTCCTTGATGGAGCTCTGCATCATGATTCATGCGTGCAAGGTGGGCTCGTGGTGACTCGTGGTGTGGGGAAGGTGCCTAATTTGCGCAGATTGCCTCGGCTCGGCGGATAACAGCCATCATCCCGCACTTCTTCTACGCTCGGCAAGACAAGAAGGACAAGTCTCGTGCGCCTATCACCGCCAAGCTCGTTGCCAATATGCTTCGGGAAGCGGGATGCGACCACGTGATTGTGAGTGTTGCCATCAACTGGATGAGAGCGGCGCTGAGCTCGTAGACGATGGACTTGCACGCCAGCCAAATCCAGGGCTTCTTTGACGTGCCTGTTGACAACGTGAGCATTCATTGCCTCGGCGGTCGAGCTCGGCTGACGCCTCGCAGTTGTATGCGGAGCCCGCCACGGTGCAGTACATCCGTGACCACCTCGATGTCCAGAACGTCATCATCGTCTCCCCCGACGCCGGCGGTGCCAAGCGGTGCGTCTATGCGAGATCAACTTCAGGGGCGGGGCTGACGGTGCAGGGCGACATCTATTGCCGACCGGTTGAACGTCGACTTTGCGCTGTTCCACAAGGAGCGGAAAAAGGCCAACGAGGTGTCACGGATGGTGCTTGTCGGTAGCGTGACTGGCAAGGTGGCCGTCTTGGTGGACGACATGGCGGACACGTGTGGCACGCTTGGCCTCGCGGCGAAGAACCTGCTCGAGCAGGGCGCCGTCAAGGTCTATGCCATCGTCACTCACGGTATTCTCTCTGGCCCAGCCCTCAAAGTCATCAATGAGAGCGGGCTCGAGAAGCTCGTCGTCACCAACACGGTGCCTATGGGCGAAAAGCTCGACAAGTGCGACAAAATCGATGTCATCGATGTCAGCCACGTCCTCGCAGAAACCATCCGCCGGAGTCACTTCGGAGAGTCCATCGTAGGTTCACTTCGTCCCTTGGGTGAGGCTGGGCTGACGGGCAGTCCTACTTGTTCCACGAGGTACCGTACACGAACGGCTTCGCGGGCGGGAAGACCGGCGCATAGAGCGAGAGAGACTGGGAGGCGGAGAGGCGGTGGACGAGCCACAGAGAAGAGGCGACTTTGTATATATAGAACGAATCAGCATATCATCACGTACAGCTTGAGCTGTAAAGCCTAGCTGATGCATCTCGATCCGCAACGAACCAGGCGAGATCTGTTCGCTGCGACCTTATCCAAGAAGGACCAGCTTGCTTTCAGGCACGGAAAAGTCAGAGATGTTGACCGGGCGAACACTGTACCTCCAGATCTCCTCGTGTAGTTATTTCTCGCTTGATTCTATCTCCGACAAACCGCTGAGAAATGCATCTCGAGGCTGAAGCGTCAACTTCTGGCTCTGTAGCGGATTCGCACCCCGGATCAGGCTCCGAAGCTGGGTCCGACGGCGACTACGGCCTCGGCCTGGACGACCTCTTGCCTGTCAGTCTCTTTCACACAGAGGCTATTGTAGCTCAGCTCACACCTGCAGGAGCCGGAGTCGCCGCTGCCGGCGCCATACTCGTTCGCGACCTACGAGGTCCCAGACGGGTTCGAGCTCGACCTGCCAGATTCCCGTCCGCACATCATCACTCGCCTCGTCGGCAGCCATCCCCTATGGGGCCATCACCTGTAAGTCCTAGTTCACAACCTGTGAATGAGTCGAGGGCTTACGCTGGTAGGTGGAACACATCCAAGGTTGTGTCGAATTACCTCCTCCGACACCCGTCGCTCGTCAAGGGCCGGCGGATATGCGAGCTCGGTGCCGGTGCGGGTTTACCCTCCATCGTCGCGGGGCTGGCGGGCGCAGAACAGGTCGTCGTGACGGATTACCCGGACGAACAGCTCGTTGCGAACTTGGCGTATAATCTGGACATGAACATTGAGAAGGGCAAGGGACGGGACAGGGCCGTTGATGCGGTGGGTCTAATGCTCCATTTCGCTGGAGCCAGGCTGCTACTGATACCCGCAGGGGCACGTATGGGGCAGAGATACGGACGCAATCCTCGGACTGCTCAAAGACAGGCGAGATGAGAGATACGACGTGTTGATCCTCAGTGATCTCGTCTTCAATCACTCTCAGGTGAGCTGCTCGGCTGTAATGTGTGAACTATGGCTGACCGACGTTCTAGCACGACGCCCTCATTCGATCCGTCGACGCCCTACTATCACCCAGCACCCCGGTCAGCGGCCCGTCATCGCCCACCGCCGACCCCACCCCGCCGTGTATCCTTGTGTTCTTCACACACCACCGGCCACACCTCGCTCAGGCGGACAACGACTTCTTCCCGCGCCTGGCTGCGTCAGGTAAGGGATGGGCGTACCAGAAGGTCGTGGAGGAGTGGGCGGGGGTCATGTTTGAGGAAGACCCGGGAGACGAGCGGGTGAGGGGAACGGTGCATGGGTGGAGGTGTTGGCGCGTAGCAGATGGTGAAGAGCCCGGGCGCCGGCCCGACGCCCTGGACCAGTAGGATGTCTATGCATAGGTTTCTTGTGAGCTGGCAGGCTCAGGGCATGCTTGCATGCGAGCGATCCGAGTGATCGAGTCCCGAGACTGAGGTGGTGGCCGACCTGAGGCATGTTCCAGCACGAACCGCCACGGGTCAATCTCGGCACCGGTGCCATTCCCGGCTATCGATGACCGCCGCCGTCGTCGCCGCTGGTCGCCGAGCGTGTCTCTCCTTCCTTTCATCCATCTTCCTCATCCTTGGGTATCAGAGGGCTTGTGATGTGCTAGAAGAGCCCGTGCTTCGTTGTTTCTGTACATACCGCAGAAGGAGGTCGCAGAACGATGCCCCACCTCGCTCGCTTGGGCACGCGGGTCTCGCAGGTGCTGCACCATCTGATCTACTCGTTCCCCACGCCCGACAACGTCACCCTCTTTGAATGGGACGACGAAGACGGGACCGGGGGCAACTCTACCGACGGGAACGCGACGATGCGTATCGCGAGGTACCTCGCTGAACCGGGCGAGGACAAGGCGTTCGCCCAGGGCGTCGGCCCGCTCAGCTTCTTCGGTAGCGGATACGGTGTCATGCTCATCTTCATCGTGCGTCCTCGTCCTAACCCTCAGGGGATCCTCGCTGACCTTCGGATAAGGGGATCCTGCTCAATCGGATACACAATATCGTGCGCAGACCGAGACCGCCGCCTCAGCCGCAGCCTCATCCGCCAGTGAACTCGATGTACTGGCGCGCTCGCCAAGCAGGTCAGTCTGCCCAGACCCCTGCAACTGAACGCAGCTGTCTGTGAGAGTGTCGAGGCGACTGCTGATGTTTGCAGTAATTGCAGGTCTGACGTCGCATGAAGCGCCGCGGTACATCCGCATACCTGGTGTCGTCTGCCTTGTCCGCGCCTGGCTCCTATTCACCATCCTGACGCTGCAAGTCGCCCAGTTGTGGCCGAACGAGGCGTCTCGTATCGGCGGATCGATCCTCGGCCGCCTGCTCGTCAAGTTTGGCCACTGGGCAGGCGACATGTCGATGAGCAAGGTGTGCTGGCAGGTATTCATCAGCGTGTGTGTCGGGCTCGTGTGCAGCGCGCTTGCCAACGGCCTCGACAGGGCGTGAGTTTGTGTCTGTTCCACAGCTTGCGCCGCGCTGACCCTTCTAGGCGGAGACAGGACGTCGGGGCGGGGTTCAACCTGGTGCGTATGATCGCGGACGGCAACGATCCCATCATGTTGTCCAAATTCCTGTGGGCCTTCCCGGCCCAACATGAAGTCAACAGTAGGTTGTCATTGTTCTTACCACCCTTTCAGTTTGGATACTCGTTCCTCCTCCACCTGTACTCGTCCCCTCTTACGCATCACCGACCTCCTCCAGCCACAAACCACGGCCGACCCGACTTGCACGCCTTGTTTCAGATGTGGCTCAGTCTCACCGAGGTAAGTCCAAATGAGCGAGCACCGCGAGCCGATAGAGCTGATCACCGTCGTACAGTTGACCTGGCTACAAGCGCTTGACCTAGCGTCGACAGGCAGGCGGAATCAGCTGCTGCCGACCGCTGTATGCGGGACACTGGGCATCGCGCACTTTGTCTACGCGCTTGCTACATCGCCGTTCAAGTTCCCCAGCTTCACCTTCTTGACGCATTTGGTGGGTTGACTGCGCACTCTCTCAGACTGACATGGTAGTTCGCACTCTTCCTCTCGGTCGTGATCATCTGCTCGATGATTGCCAAAGGCCTGCTATTGATCTTCACGCACGGGTACATCCCCTCGCCAGTGTTCGCCAACCTGCTACCGCACGTCACCTTTGTGCCTTCCAGGGAGGACGACTTTGGGATCGCACTGCTCAAGATCGGGACCGCATGCCTCGAAACCACGCAGTACTCTGGCCTGCGCAACGAGGTAGCAGCCATCGAATCGCGTGCAGGCCCGTGGGTCGAGCTCGGCACGTCGAACAACTCGATCGGCAAGCCTGTCGGATGGGATATTGGTGGCTTCCGGACAGAAGTCACCCAGATCGAGGTGGAGAAGATGCAGGATCCGGGGATGCACCCGAGCCGATACGCCAAGGAGAGGTCTATCTTCCTCAAGGCGTTTGGCCGGTTGGTGCTGAACCTGGTGATTGCGATTCCTGGTGTCAAGTGGATCATGCGAACGGCGACCAAGGCGTATCGCGGTCGGTGGTGGTATGGCCCTCGACGCTGGCGATTCTGGAGAAGAGACGCCTGGCGATATGTCCGCGCACCGCGCGCTCTCCCGCCCGCAAACCGGGTCGCTCTCCAACAGTACCTCGAGCGCGCTCAGCGGACCCGCGAAGCGGCTGCGGCAGCCAACGGCGCGGAAGGCATATCGACCGCACATGACTTCCAGCCTCCTCGGCAAATCACCTACGGCGAGCTGTTTGAAGGGCAAGACTTGGCCGATGACGAGCAAGAATGGGAAGACGAGTCGTCGGGGTCCAACAGCTCCGATTCCGAATCCGAAGTCGAGGACGATCAGACGTTGTACCGCGACTTGTTGGCCGAGCAGTCCGAGGTGGACATACAGCCTGTTCTGCTCGCGCACCTGACTTCGCATACATCTTCGCCGTTGACTCGACGGCGGTACAACGCGCTCATCCCCACGACACCGACGCGCGGTCGCGCTCGCAGCCCGCCAGAGACGGGCATGGGCGATATTGTACTCGACAGGCGAGAGACAGCCCTGAGCAAGCGTGCTGCCGCTGGACCCCCGACAGATGACTGGGACGACGACCGGCGCAAGAGCTGCGTCGTGTGCACGATCGAACCGAGAGATACCATTCTCTGGCCGTGTAGGTGCTTGGCCATCTGCGACGAGTGTAGGGAGAATCTCGCCGCGAGGCTGTCGGCCAAAGAGCACATGTGCCCGTGGGTCCCGCGTGTGCGCAGTGCGCAGCGCACGATCGAGCTGATCATCGTCCAGGTGTTGTCGAAGACAAGTCGAAGGTTACAGCCGTATCTATATTCCATGACCAGGAGCAGAAGTGCATGTAACCGTATATCTAGAGTAAACCCAAAGCATATATCGCGATACTGGCCACCTTGTTGGCCGCAAAGAGAGCAGAGAAAATACGAAGAAGATCAGAGCGTTTGCGCAATCACGACGACTTGATCAGGTAGTCTGCAAGACAGACATCAGCTAATGCCTGCTACCTGCTGCGAGGGGGACTGACTGAAGTTGTAGACCTGCGGGTCACCACTGAAGGTGAAGCTCGGCGCGAGGTTGACGGTCGTCTGGCCATTACGCTGAACTGTGACACTGATGCCTGAACCAGGGACGAGCGCCTGGGAGAACCGGTTGATGCCCGGCTGCCCCTGCTGCGTCGTGCACGACGACCCGGCGCACAGCGTCACGCTCGCGCTGTCCACCAGGTGTACCTGCGCGTAGAAGTTGTCGCTGCTCTGGAGTGATCGTCAGCACTAAATGGGTCTAGTGCAGGTTTGGGCGGCTCACTCGTGATCGGCCATCAGGAGCCGGGAGGTCGTCGCCCCATGCTGAGGCCCAAGTGGGGTGAGGGCGAGCCATCACCCACGCTTGGTCCTTTGTGATTGTCGGCCATGCGCCGTTCTTCCATGCTTGTGCGTAGAACGCCGTCAGGCTAAGCACGTCTGTGTGCGGGACTACCCGTGAGCAAGGTTTCCAAGCAAGAGTCTTACAGTTCGAGTTGGCGAAAGCGCTAGCACCGGCCGGCATAGCCCCGTTCATGTTCCCAATGTAATGGCTCTCGCCGTAGTCGTTCCAGCTGATCACTTGGACCTGGTCGATCGCGTTCCGCATGCTGAGCAGCTGCTCCCACCGCTGGGCAAACAGCCAGTCGTCGCTCCGCCACAGCCAGTTCTGCCCAGTCAGACGTGTATCTACGGGACTCCGACTCGACTTGCCTTGTACGAGAGATGGGTGTAGAACAAGGGCGACACGGTGCCGACGTAGCCCTTGCCGCCGAGCTGACTCATAAAGTACTGGTCGCGCGAAGTGTCGATATCCGATGACCCTGAAGGCCACGCCGAACCCCAGTTGACTTCCGCGTCGATGTCGAACCCGCCGAGCGATTCCGGCGCGGCGTTGTACGCCGGCATGAAGTACACGCTGGACCGCCGGGACCCGAACACGGTTGACCATCCGGCGTTGACGCTGCTCTGACCGAACGTGCACGACTCGCCGGAGAACGTCGTTACGATCGATTTACCGTTGTATGTCGCCGCAGCAGGGTGAGATAGGAACTGGTCCAGGTAGTACTGCACCATCCAGATACTGCGCCAGTCAGCCACACTGCCGCCGGTGCGCCGCCCGGACTCACTTGGACGCATCTGTGCAGTCAAACTCGGTGGCGTCAAAGCTGAGCGCCATCTTGAACCCGGCGTTCTGCGCCGCGGCATACGCATCTGCCACTTTCGACGTCTGCCACGAATCGCTGCCGACGTTCAAGAAGAACCCGTCGATGTTGGCGCCCTGCGCCATGCCAATGTCGGATGCCCAGTCGTTCTGCGAATACGAGTACGTGTTGCCCACGATATGGTGCGCCCAGACGTGCTTCTCGCCATTACTCCCGGCAATGTAATTTGTCGGAGTGTAAGACGTACTGCCTGTCCCCTGCGACGGTACCGGAGACGGCGAGGCCGCAGTTCCGGCTGGACTGCTGGTCATCGCTGATGGCGTCGTAGTGGAGATAGGTGCGGCGGTGCCGGACACCCGGGCGGACGCCGCTGCGGTCGTCGTGACGGGCACAATCGTTGTAGTGCCAGAGATGACGGTCGTCGAGATCGGCACGACAGTGACTGAGCCGGAGATCGTCATAGTGGCAGTAATCAACGGCGGACCCGTGTTCGTGCCCGTCCCCGCCGCGGCAGCTGCAGAAGCTGCAGACTGAGCCGAAGCGATCGAAGAGGAAGCTTCAGCCGCCGCAGATGATGCCGCCACCGCGGCGTCCTGACCTTTAAACACTGATAAGGCTGAAGGCCCTCTATATCCCGGTTAGTAGTCTCCCTGACGGGGGGGATGTGGTTGACTTGCCCACACTGTCCCACTCGGCCATCTCCACCACAGGTGGAGCTGCAGGCGAGGGCAGGCAGCGGCGTTCCGAGCCCGTTCTCATACGAGTTGCCACAATGGCACTGGTACCCTCTGGAACAATCAGCTCAGCGCTCGCTAAGCTCGCGGCCCCTCTGGCGACGTACAGCTCTACTCCGGCGTAGGTGAAGTTCTTGTTGGCGCAAGTGGAGATACACATGGGCACGGTCATGTAGGCCACTTGGAAGGTGTACCCGTTCAAAGCGCCCTTGTCGCCGTCCTGGACGCAACCCTGGTACGACCATGCAAACGGTGCCGATTCCTCGTCGCCGTCTCGGGCGCTCAGTGCTGGTGGAGCCGGCGTCCGCGATCGCCGTTGATACCTGCTGCCATGGCTCGAGCGGCCACCCAGCGGGTCGAGGTGGGATGCTGCCACGCCAAGTGGCAGCGTCAACACTGCGAGACTAATAAGGCCGCGCATCGTGAGTCGGTCTTTGGGCCGAGGCCCGGAGTTCAAGCCTTGATGGGGGCTTCTGCCGCGTCGTGTGTTTGGATCAGAGCAGGGTCACTTCCGACTATCCAGGTTCAAGCGAAAATCATGACAAGAAGCCTTTCACAAGATTGTCAGACAGTAAACAGTGGTCAGTTCCAATGCATTTGTTGTCTTCTTCCAAGTCCTCCTCGGCCTGACGGCGGCGACAGCAGACGACGCCTCGAAGGCGTTGAGCTCGGACATCGAGGGGGGGAGGACAGAGCCTCGAGCATTTGTTGTTGTGGTATCTAGGACGGTGGCGGCCGCTCGGTGGCGATCGTCAGCATGTCCCACGGACAAGAGGCGTCGGAGATTGCGCAAGACCTGGCCCATTGGATGGGGTGTTGACGGTGATTTATTCCGTGATGCTTTCCGCGGCCTGCCATGATCGAGGTCGACCAGGAGAGCTCACTGCCATCGCACCAGGCGACAATCGCCCTTCAGAGAGAGTCATGAGTGCTTCTGCGACTCTTCATGGCCTCCGACATGGACTGCAGGTCCAGCTGGCGCAGCTCATGAGAGGCTTCGACCGACTCGGGTGCTAAGAAATTGTTTGTTTATCGTTCGGAAGACGAGGTGTCATCGGATGGAGTCGCGAGCGCCACAGGCACGCCGAGCCAAGCGGAGTGACGTGTCGTTTTGTCAGTGAAGAGCTTATCAGCATATCACCTCCAGTGACGATGAGGCGGTGATTGAACAGCGAGATTGACTGCCTGCATGTCAGCGAGAGGAAGGCAGGCAGCATTGATCCTAGGAGCTCGGAGGGGCGGGGGAATCTGTGAGAGATCATGCATGCAAATGAACCCCGGCTAGGCGCTGCGAGAGCGGCTCGTCAGTGAAATCATGCGCGTGCCTGCGGTCACCGGCTAGAGCGTCATATCAGTAGCCGGTCTTGACCAGATGATGCAGAATGTTCGTCCAAGGTGCACAGCAGCCACTTCACCAGGACACTATCTGTATCGCAAAGCATACGACGAAGATGACTATCGAGACAGATTTGACTCGTCAGCTTGGCATCAAGGTCAGTCCTGTGCGCTGGGAAGCTCGGTCAATCTCGCTCACGCTTGCAGCATCCTATTGTCCAGGGTGGTGAGTAGCCAGCCGCCTGAACTTTGAAGGGGTCCTGATCCACTTCTTCCAGGTATGCAATGGGTCGGAAAGGCGTCGTTAGCATCTGCGGTGGCAAGAGCTGGCGGCCTAGGCCTGCTCACTGCCCTCACGCAGCCTTCACCAGAGGCATTGAGGAATGAGATCAAGGAGACGAGGCGACTGGTCGATGGCAAGGGCAAATTCGTGAGTGCGAACCAGTGCATGTCCAGGTCCCGTGCTAAGGTGTACAGGGCGTCAACATCACGCTTCTCCCCTCGATCAACCCTCCTGATTAGTGAATGAGCACCTTAGCCAGCATAAGGCCCGGGCTGACGCCAATCAGTGCCGGTTACGCAAAGGCCGCAATGGACGAAGGCATCGACATCTTCGAGACTGCCGGCAATATCGGTGAATCGTCCTTCACGACCCGAGAGATCAGATGCTGACAGAGAAGACCGGCCTCTGTTCAAGCTCATCAAGACGTACAAGCCAGAAGGGGCGAGCGAGGTGCCTAAGCGGTACATCATTCACAAGTGCACCACGATCCGGCACGCTCTGTCTGCCGAGAAGTTTGGTGTCGACTGCTTGAGCATTGACGGCTTCGAGTGTGGGTCTCAGAGTATGCGGCATTCCGTGACGCGCTGACTTTCGAGAAGGTGCCGGGCATCCTGGAGAGCAGGACATCGGAGGGCTAGTCCTGGTAAGTGTCCAGTTCAACTGTCCAATTTCTCTGGCTGATGGGCATAGCTGGCTAGAGCGGCCAAGTCGCTGTCAATACCGTACATCGCCTCGGGCGGCTTCGCAGATGGAAGAGGCCTGGCTTCTGCCCTTGCCCTCGGAGCGTCGGTAAGTGAGGTTAAGCCTCCTAATATCTAAGCTGACAGATTTAGGGCATCAACATGGGTATGCAACCCACCGGCTCCCGCTGCCTCCTTGCTAACCATCAGGCACGCGCTTCATGTGCACTGTGGAGTCTCCCATCCACGAGAACATCAAGCGGAAGATCGTCGAGTCCACCGAGCAGGACACGGTTCACATCTTCCGGTTAGTCCTGGATTCGCGGGATGCTTTCTGACTCTGCAGGTCTCTGAACAACACGGCTAGGGTGTACAAGAACTCTGTCTCGCAAGAGGTCGTTCGGCTAGAACGACGACCAGGCGGCGCTAAGTTCGAGGACCTCCGGGAACTCGTTGCAGGTGCGCGAGGCCGCAAGGTCTACGAGGACGGCGATCCTGAAGCGGGCATCTGGTCGTGAGTCTTTACTTCATGAACCATCGCCAGGCTGACGCGTGGCAGGGCAGGTATCGTTCTCGGACTGATCGACGACATTCCGACATGCGAGGTGCTCGTGGCGCGGATCGTGCGCGAGGCGGAGGAAGTCGTACAGGGCCTGACGAGCAAGATCCGCGTGACTGCGGGGCAGGAAGCATGGGATCGCGCCGCCAGCGGACGCGTTAGCAAGCTCTGACGACAGTGCGCACGGCGCGTTGTCGATCCTTAGCGGTTTTGAGCACGAATTGATGCATGACGCTTGGACCGCAAGTGCATGCATGGCAGGCACATGTGCCTCGCTACAAGTGCTGGCTCGCTCGTCTGTGATTAGAGCAGGTACGACCCGCCTGATCCTCGGCTACCACCACCCCAGATTGTTAATTGGCCCTGAGCGGGAGGAACCATTAGCGGAGGCAAAAAGAAGCATCTTGACGAATTAGACCTGGCCGACCAAGGTTGATTAGCGCGTGTTGACTGAACCGGCTTCGGGGTGCGCCCCTCCCGTTTCACCTAGACGCTAAACCTGCTGCGGGCAGAAAGGCACGCGGGTCGCCGACTTGCTGCAGGAAGAGGGCAGTCAAACACGTCCCGCCTTGACACGTCTTCCACAGCGCTCTTCTCTCTTTTGCCTGTGTTTGCTCAGTCCCGCCTCTACCACGCTCGTTTGTTACTGCACGAAAAGAGGCCCTCTCGTCATTGCAATAGGAACGGAAAAGGTCTGCGTTTTGGATTTGGACCGGGCCCAATTTACGTCACGGGACCTTTGTTCGAAACAAACAACACAAGTGCACGCCAACCCGGTGTCTCTCTCTGTAGCCTCGCCCGATCAGCCTCGTCCACGTTCAACACCATCTCCTTTCATCATCGTCTTCTCGACTGTTCCCGCCGTCGCTCATCCTCCTCAACGCCTGATCGTCGGGGACCCGGTGCTGCTGTCACTCCTTTCACTCACTACCTCGCGTGACCCCGTCCTCCGTCCCCGGGGGACATCGTCGCTGTTCTGGTCGTTGCCTTTGACAGGTCGATCAACAACACCCGCGCACACCCTTTGCATCCTATCCTCCTTGCGCATCGTGCTCGGTCCCTTCCACGCCTGAAGGCCTTCACGCTCATTCACCTTACGACATCGCGGGACTGTACCTGCCGCGACTTTGTCGACACACATAGACATTCTTTGCATACAGTAGAACACCGGCTCCTTCAAGATGCGCTCGGCGCTGGTTCTGGCGTTGCTGCCGGCCATCCTGGCGCACAACGCCGCCGAGCACCCGCACGTCAAGCATTTGCGCCGTTCGGGCGGGCACGTCTCGCATGCCGCTGCGGCACGGCATGCCGTCTTGGCGGAACGGCAGGGTGCGGTCGCTGGCGTGACTGGCGCTGTGGGCAGCGTGATTGGCGGTACTGACCCCGACGACGGCACGGATGTGAGTCAATATCAACAAGGCCAGGGTTCTGTGCTGAATGCCTCGATAGGGCCCGTCGACTGCGCCGACTACGGCACGTACCACCGTCATAACCACGACGACCACTCAGGCCGTCAACCCGCCAGTCACAACCTCCAGCACCAGTACCCGACTTTCAAGCACGTCCAGCGGGACACTGACCTCGTCGCCGTCCACCAGCGGGACCGCCTCTGTCTGTAAGTCAGACGAGCAAGAACAATAATGGACTATGTGGGACTGACATTGACTAGCTCGCTCAGCTTCGGCGAGCTTGAACGGGACGGTCTCGAGCACGTCAGCGAGCAACAGCAGCGCGTCCGCTACGTCGACCAGCAGCTCCGCTCAATCGTGAGTTTTATGTTTGGCATGCCTCCCGATCGCTCGCTCACCACAGCAGGCTCTCGATGTCTGTGGACCCAGCCGGAAAGACCGTCGTCATTACGCAGTTCTTGACTGCCTCAACCTCGAGCTCGTCGTCCGCTTCCAACTCTGCGTCCGTCGACGCAGGCAACGCCGACGTCAACCAGAAACAGAGCAATTCGATCTCCACAGGCGCTATCATCGGTATCGCCGTGGGTGTCGGCGCCGTCATCATCGCCCTCATCGCCTGCGCAGTCTGGCGAATGCGCAGGCGGGCAATGGACGAGGACGACGCTATCAGGTGGTGAGTGTCCCGGCCCGTCCTTCTTAGAAGGCATCGCTTACAGCTACCAGGCCCGAGCTCAACAGGCATGGCGACGCGACGGTGCACCATGCCCTCCCGGCCCGAGTCACAGGCAAGCACGGCATTGAGACGGATCCTCTCGTGAGTCTGAGCCATCCGCCCACTTGAACGCTTTGCTGACGGCTGTAGGAACGCGTCGCATCACACAACTCGGACACTTATGACCACTCCTCTCTCGGCCACGGGCACTCGCACGGACCTACTCCTATGGCGCTCAACGGCTCTTCATTCGGTGCACCTTCGACCTTGGATTACAACGCCTATGACGAGAAGGCCCCAGGAGCAGGCTACGACTGGCGCGGACAGGGTTCGTATGGCGGTTACCCCATCTCCGACGCGACGGTGCCTACCTTGCCTGGTGTGGCTGCTGTGCGCGGATCTCCGCCCGATCTCGATGACGACTACACATCGTTCCCGCCCGCTACGACTCCGGCGACACAGCATCCCGGCGCAGCAGGCCTGTACGAGTCCCCGTCGGACGACGACCTCGCACAGCAGGCGGCTACCGGTGGCGGCGGCGGCGGCGGCGGCGTCAGCAGGAGCCACAGCGGGAGCGCGGGCAGGGCTATGGCTGTCGCCAACCCGGATCCAGTCACGTTCCGGTCGGCATAGCTCGCGTGAATATCAGGTAGTTTCTTCATCATTCGAGGGGCTAGATGTCGCTCGACCAAGTAGTGTGCACGCCAAATGTTTATATTTAACGCTCATGTCCAACGTGCATGATCATTTGCAACTGTCCAGGCGGTTCGGCACCGTCGTGAAGGATCTCACTTGTCACCTCGAGGAGCAGGAGGGTTCCGGCGGAACTTGATCGTCGCGCTTGAATCATGTCCAGACGCGTTATTTCAGCGTCATCTGTTCATCTGGCCTTTCGTTTCGAGGTCGTTCATTCTCTGCTCCCAAGGACCCAAGACAGCTTCGCACGCCTTGTGTGCTCCTGAGCAGCGATCATGGCGTCAAAAGGAAAGGCGCCGGAAACGGCCAAGTTTACCGATGCCGAGGGGTATGACATGCCTTGGTGAGTTGCGCAACACAGTTATTACAAGAGGCGTGCCGCGCTCGCACAATCGCGCCCGATAGTCATCGGTCTTCCAACGACTGTGGAGTAGCCTCGAAGCAACGGGATGGGCCTGGGGCATATTGTGGACAGAGCTAATTGCGCAGGGTGGAGAAGTATCGGCCGCTGCTCCTGGACGATATCGTCGGCAACACCGAGACCGTCGAGCGGCTCAAGGTCATTGCTGAAGACGGCAATATGCCGCACATCATCATCTCCGTACGTCAGCCCTCGTCGCTCAGCGTGGACGGCTATCGATGGCGTAGTTGCTGACGCAGTAGGGCATGCCTGGTATTGGCAAGACGACGAGTATACACTGTCTGGCGCACGCGCTGCTCGGTGATGCGTACAAGGAAGGAGTCATGGAGCTGAACGCGTCGGACGAGAGGTGAGCTGAGGCCCTCTGCAGCTCGGTTTGCGCTGATGTCGGACAGAGGTATCGACGTGGTGCGGAGTAAGATCAAGGGGTTCGCGCAGCGCAAAGTGACGCTTCCTCCCGGCCGTCACAAGATCATCATCCTTGACGAGGCGGACTCGTCAGTCGAGACTAGTATCACGAGGTCGTGTAAGCTGACGTTTGCAGGATGACAGCTGGAGCGCAGCAGGCACTGAGAAGAACGATGGAGATCTACTCAAACACGACACGGTTCGCGCTCGCGTGCAACATGTCCAACAAGATTATCGAGCCGATTCAGTCGCGGTGCGCTATCCTGCGGTACTCGAAGCTGCGCGACGCAGAGGTCATGAAGCGGTTGAAGGAGATTTGCGACATGGAACAGGTAAGTAGCGGCGCAGCCGCTATCAGCCGACGCTGACGTCCCCAGGTCAAGAGCAACGACCAAGGTCTGCAAGCCTTGATCTTCACGGCAGAGGGAGACATGCGACAAGCCATCAACAACCTGCAGTCGACGTGGTCTGGGTTCGGGTTTGTTTCCCCCGAAAACGTTTACAAGATCTGCGACCAGCCTCACCCACTCAAGATCCGGCAGTACATCAAAGATTGCCAGAAGAGCGATGTCGACCAGGCGCTCGCGCGGATCGAGGAGCTCTGGAACGCAGGCTACGCCGCGGTGGATATCGTCACGACCGTGTTCAGGGTCACCAAGAGTATCGACGAACTGCCAGAGTACCTCAAGCTGGAGTTCATCCGCGTAAGTCTGCATTCGTGTGCATGACATTAGCTCATGGCCCCGCAGGAGATCGGCTGGACACATATGCGTATATTGGAGGGAGTGGGAACGCTTGTCCAGCTCGGAGCGATGACTGCGCGGCTGTGCCGCCTGTCCGTGCCCCCAGAAATGATGAAGCTGTAGATTCAATGGCATGCATGTATCTATGGCTTGGACTCTTGCTTTGGCGGCTCGAGGGTGCCGACGGCCTGTCCGACCTTGATCTTCTCGCCCGCCGCCACTGTGAAGCGCCACTCCTTGGGAGCCTCGAACACGAGAACGATAGTGCTACCGAGCCTGAACCCGCCCATTTCCTCTCCTGGGAGTAGGGGCTGTCCGCCAAGAAGCGACGCCGAGGCGTAGACGGCCTCTGTGAAGGTATGTGCCGGGTGCGACAGTTGCCGGGTGTTTGTCCGGAGCGACTCGTCGAAGTTGATGCGGATACTGCCGACGTTGGTCGCGCCGACGGGGACCATGCTGTAGAAACCGTACTTCCATCGGCCGAGGAGCGCGACGCGCTCGTTGAGGACAAACAGGTCTCGTAGCCGGTTGGCAATGTACGGTGAGACGGAGAACAAGTCGCCTGTGAAGTGCCGTCGGCGCTCGACAACCCAAGCTGTCGGCGAGTGGAATCGGTGGTAGTCCCCTGGCGCGAGGTACACGACCAGGAAGTACAGCCGGTTGTTGGGGTCCAGGCGAGTGAGGTCCGTGTTCTTGTCTGTGGCCTGCTTGATGGCCGTTGACCCAAGACTGAGCGCGACCTGCGCGTCGTGCCGCAGGTCCATCTCGCTCGGTAACGACGCGTCGTGCTCTTCGCCGTCCTCGGGCGAAATGATCGCCGAGCCCTTGACGGGCGCGTGCGCATGCTGCTCTTTGACTTCGCCACCCTTGCTCCGGCCCATGAGCCTCTGTAGGGAGTACGGGATGTTGTTGATCCGCGCAAAGTGCTCGTCGTCGACGCGCTGGACCTTGTCCACCGGAGTCGGTGACGTCGACTCGAGCGGCGCAGGAGGCTCGCTCGGCGTGCCGGGCGCTGGCGTCCGCGACGGACTGCGAGGGATCTCAGTCCGCTCGCCGACCTCCTCGCCCTCGCTGCCGAGTAGCGCTTGTAGCGAGTATGTCATTCCCTTGACTTGCTCGACCTGCTCGCCTACAATCTCGCCAAAATGCAGCACCCGCCCATCGGCCGGCGACACCTGCGAGTCAGCGCCAGGTTCCGTATGAACTTATAACGACTTACCATCGGTGCGTCGGCAATGGGCCGCATGCCGGGTTTGAGCTCGCGGTAGAAGAACTCGCCGAGGGACTCGTACTGCGTCAGATCCTCCGGCGTGCACTCGTCGAGGTTGCACCCGAAGATCGACGAGTACAGCTTGAACCCGAAAGGCCGGAACCAGACCGGCAAGACCAGCGAGTTGAGGTATCCCCACAGCTGCGACAGCGACCGCAGCGGTAATGCACCCATCACTCGCACCTTCACCGGGCGTCAGCCCGGCCACGGCCTCGTTGCAAACGTCGTCGCTCACCTGCCATGGACCATCGGAGATCGTGCTGCGGACGACTGCCCCTCCTTCGCGCTGGGACTCGACTTTGAGCCCGTCCTGCTGCGACTGTTTCCGCATCTGCACCGCGAGGAGAACGAGCGCGCCAAGCGCTATAGGTATAGGATACCATTTCGTCGGCGTCGACCACGCCTGCCCGACCTTTTCTGCGGACGGTCAGCACTAGCGGCAGCGGCAGCCAGGCGGGCGTATGCGGTGTGGGGCATACCTCCAAAGCTCTTCCCGTCCTTTCCTTCCGCTTCAGCGGCCCCAGTCCGGGGCTTGTCTGAGTCCTGCTTCCCTGGCCGCGCAGAGGAGTTCCACCTCGCTCCAGTCGCCAGTGGTGTCGAGCATCGGACCGCGGCGAAGGGCGGTAATGTCGGGAAAGGACCCGCGCGATACCGCGTGAATGCCCCGATCTGCACGGCTGTGCGCTTGCTCGCGACAGCTTGCAGGCGCATGATGACCCGGATGCTTGTTGATCGGCCACTAGCGCTGGATCACTGGACCCGTCAAGCTCGGAACGTCAATGGAAGCTAGACGACCAAAAGATCGCTCGCGGTTAATCAGCGTCATATGCTGGCTGATCCGAGATAATCTCGGCTGCAGGTGTCCGAGTGGCACTTTGGCGGTGGCGAGGATTCAGTTACTACGCTAAACCTGATCTCCGTAGCCTAGCCCGACAGCAATCGCCTTCTCACAGGCATACGGATACATTATATACACGCTCTAGGGATAGTAGTATGCACAAAGGTCCAAAGATGGCTTTCCAACTACGCCGACCCGACCCAGTAGTTGAAGTTGTAGTCGGATGGGAACCTGACAGGTTAGCGGGGCACAATTCGCCTGCGCCTGGTACGACTCACAAGGTGTACGAGAAGGAACCGGTTGAGTCAAGAGCCTTGACCTGGGCGCCGTTACGGACGATCTTGACGCCGATGGGACCGGCGGCGCTGGCGACACTGAGCTTGGACATGCCGGCTGCGAGGTTCCACGTGGCGGTGTTGCTACCCGAGTTGATGGTGACGGTTGCGGCGCTGGCGAGGGTGACGACGACGTAGAGGTTGTCGTCGGTGGTCTCCCACCTGGTAGGGCGGCCGAGCGGGTTGGTCGGGTTCGAGGCCGGGGCGGCCTTGGGGTGCGGCCTGGACCACGCCCAGATGGCGTCCCCGAGAGCAGGGTACGCGCCGGTCTTGTACGCCTGGGCGTAGATGGCAATCAGACTGCGGAACCCGTCGTGAGGCATGTTGTTGGTCCAGAACGCCCGGTCGTTGTCCGCTCGCCACTGTCCGACATAGTGCGACTCTCCGTAGTCTGCCGCATAGGTCAGCGCTAGTCTTTGCTTCCCTGCGGGCAGCCGGGGGGGACTCACCGTTCCAGGAGATGATCTCAGCGAACGGGATCTGGCCGCGCATGGAGATGACCTGCTCAAAGCGCGTGGCGAGGAGCCAGTTGTCAGATCGGTAGATCCAGTCCTTGTTGTACACGTTGGGCGCGTAGTAGGTGAAGAACCCGGGGCTAATGGCCGCCATGTACGTCTTGCCGGCAGGAGCGAGGACGTTGATCTGGGAGGTATCCTGGGACCCGTCGAGGTTGCTGCTGCCCATAGGCCAGCCCGAGTTCCAGTTAAGGTGGCCGTCCATCCACGAGTTGGAGCCGCCGTTGACAAACGTCGCCGGGTCGAGGAACAGCGACGGAACAATGTGCACGGCGCGGCCGCCCGTCGCGGCCGAAATCAGTTGTCGGAGGTAGGCGTACCCGGCGAGCGAGTTTCCTTGACCCCAAGTACACTGGTCTCCGGCGAACATGCCCAGCAGGATCGCGTTACCGTAGTACACCTGCGCGGGGGACTGGTAGAACCGTCCGACCCAGTTGGTCGCGAGGTCCTGGGCGTTGTTGGCCCCACCGCACGGGTACGCCGTCATGTCCACCGAGATGAACACCTTGAAGCCCGTGCTCTCCGCTGCGGCGTACGCGTCCGCAATGTGCGAGTAGTACCTCCCGCCAGAGTTGAGCGCGAACGCGTCGATACCAGCCGCTTTGGCGGCGTTCATGTCGTCCGTCCATGTCGCCTGCGTGTAGGATGTTCCAATGTCCACCATGTGGTGCGCGTACAGCGCCCGAGGGCCAGACGCGCCGGGCACAGGCGGCAAGCCGATCTGAGACGCGACAGCAGCGTTGGCACTCACCAGGCCGGTCCCGGCAGGGACGGTCGTTGTGGTTGTAGAGGCAGTCGTCGTGGTCGTGCTGCTCGTGGTAGTAGCGGTCGTCGTCGTCGTCGAGGTCGTAGTGGTGCTAGGCTGCGTGGAGCCACCGGCCCTGAGATCGTAGACGTTGATGGCCCAAGCACCGCCACACAGACCACCGCCCGTGGCGCACGCAGAATTGCATTGTCCGGCGTCAATCGCCTTGCTGGCGTCATACGAGTTACCGCAGAAGCACTATCATCGGCTCAGTGCCACGGCCACATCCTGCGCCGCAGGCAGGCTCACCTGGGAGGTGTACTCTGTGCCGGCGTAGCGGTAGTTCAACGACCGGCAGGTGTTCTGGCACGTCGTAGTGCTCATCGAGCTCGAGTCAACAAAGTACCCGCTCAAGAGTCGAGGGTCGCTGTCGCGGAAGCAGCCCAGCGAGGCAATGCCCGACCCGCCTTGCGTCGGCGCAGGCGACGCCGTGGTGGTCGTGGTTGTCGTCGTCGTCACAGGTGGTCTGGTGGTCGTGGTAGTTGTGGTTGTGGTGGTTGGGTTAGAGCCGGTGTTGATAGCAAACACGTTGATGAGCCATCCACCGCCACAGGTCTGGGAGCTGTCGCCCGCACAAGGCATGTTGCAGTTCCCGTCCGAGGTCTTCTTGCTCTGATCCAAGCTGTTGCCGCAGTAGCACTGCAGCGTGAGCTGAAGCCCCGGGAGGGCTGGCCGCAGCCCGGCTTACCTGGCTAGAGAACTCGGTACCCGCATACTTGTACCCCGCCTGGCTACAGGCTTGGACACAGCTCGCGGGCGTGACCGAGTTGGACTCGTACGTCGTCCCGCTGAGCAACCGTGGGTTGGCGTCATTGTAGCATCCAAGAGAGGTGTACCCGGACGTCGGCGGTGGTGGGTTCACGCCCGTCACCTGCCTGAACACTGCACTCGTCAGTCCAGCCTGGCAGACAGATGGCAGCTGAAACCCACGGTTGGACCGCCATGCCCCGCCACAGATCTCGTTCGAGTTGCCCTGGCACCGCACGTTGCAGTCCGAGCTGGGCGCCGCTGCACCGCCGCCATTGTCGAGCGAGTTGCCACACTGAATTTGTCAGTCATGTCCCGCCCGCGCTCTTGCAGTACTCACGAAGCACTGGCCGCCATCTGCCAGCGTCAGCGACCGTTCACTGCCACAAACACTTCATCGACTCACATTGGACAGCCGCATAGGTGTAGCTGGAACAAGCGGCCTGGCAGCTCTCGCGGGTGACCGTGCCGAGGTTGAGCTGAACAGAGAGTGTGCGTGGGTTCTGGTCGGTCGTGCAGCCGAGGTCGGTCCAGGTAGCTCGCTCCACAAGTGCGCGAGACTCGACTAGACGGCTGCCACCGCTGCTTCGCTTTGTGCCAGGCCGACGAGGCGCCGCGGCCGACTGCCCAGGTGCGAGCGCCAGCAGTGTCAGTGCCAGCGCAGTCGCTGCCTGATGGGTGAATGAGACCATGGTGCCAGAGGCCGGAGGTCGGAGGTCTCGCTCGGGTGCGTGAGTGGTTTCACCGAGTGATCCAGTGCGTGAGATATGGGGAGACCAGCCTTCTTGCCCTTCAGCAGACTATATATCCTCCGATTTGGCTTGTAGCGGCAGACCCACTCCCGAGCAGTCGGCAGGGAGTCCGAGCCGACCGGTCTCGCACTTTGTGCTTGTGTCGGCAGCAAGCCACACTCGCACCTGCTGGCCCTTGTCCGCTGGCATCTCTCCGAGAGGCGTACGCCTGTCTGCTTGTCTCGCAGGCAGACCAAAGGCCAACGAAGAGTGACATGTCTCATTCGTCCGGTCCGAACGGAATGGACGATCCTTGTTCGGTTGCTCACGCCTCATGGTGTAAACAACGTGAACGCCGTTTGCTCATTATGCCATACACCAAGCGCGGAACGCCAGGCATGCCGCCTCGGCAGATCGCTGTCTGCCCGGGCGAGGGAGGGTGTCCCTGAAGAAGACAAACGGCCCTGAGTTGGGCCAGAGTTCAGGCTCAGGAGATGGACGGTTCCTGGCTTTTAGACCCAAGGTCTGGCTTCTGCTGCCCAGGGCTCGGCAGGGCAAGGCCCGCACGCTTGGCTCCTTATCGCTCGAGTCAAGTACACAATGGACGTCACGCCCTTTCCAGGCAGCCCTCGCTCTCGCACCCGACGGTATTTTGCTGCACTACTGCGACTAGTGTTTAGCCCGTGTTGGTCCTGTTTCTGTTTGAGAGTCAATACCTGCCGCGCTTGTTCCCCGGCGGAAGCTCACACTGCGCGCAAGGGGCGAACTCAGAAGAAGCCTGCCGACCGCCCTCTCGCCTGGTGGCGGCCCGTGAATAGCGGACAGGCGGAAAGCATAGCTCAGCAGTGCTCCTTCTTCTTGCCCCGCCCCTGCTGATGCTTCCGCGCGTCGTCGTGCTCTCCCTGTAGACGCGCGACGCCGATCTTCGCTTCCCAGAGACACGCGCCATCCCCCTGGCCTGCTGTCCTGCCGGCAGACGATCGGACCATGCTCAATTGGTCCGAGGCACGTCGTGGCTTTTGTGGCTTCCAGTCTCCTGAGCCGTGCCCGCAGCCCTGTGAACGGCAGCGGGTGCCGAGCCAGATTCTCGTCCTCGGCTCTTTGCCCGCCAGGGGCGTTCACACCGGCAGACGGCCGAAACTCTGCTATGGGCTAGCAAAAACAAAAACAAGCGCAAGGTCTTGTCTTCCATTAATGTCGTCGATCGCTTGAACGCCGTTGCGGACACGCGCATCATAGGTCTCGGCCATGTTCCCGAGTCTATACCATACTGCATGCTGATCGCTCGTCTTCAAGACTGAGACGGTCGATGGCGGCATGCATCGAACGGATCCGCGAGCCGGTTCCTCCGGCCTTGACTTACACAACTTGTCGGTATAATTGCCGTCAAGTGGCGTGGTCCGTCTCCAACGGCTCTGAGAGCGTGACCAAGTCCGTATGCACAGTGCTCGCCGTGACCTATCTATAGAGTCGGCCATCGGCAACCGGCATTGTGCCCATATGCCTTTTACTGCCTAGCCGTTCTTAGAGGCGTTACAGGTGTATTCTACCCAGACGAACCCTACAGCGCCGATCTCTGCCACATGCCGAGCCCCCGAGCTGGGCGGAATCGACGGTCGAACTGCTTGAGCCTCTGGCAGAGTCACTGTCGAGCTTCGGCAAATGGTCAGCCTATGCTACGGCCGACGCCACAGCCGCGATTGTGCGTGTGTGGAGGTGCGGGACAAAAGACCCGAGGACACGAGCGGAGTTCCAGCGTTTGAGGTTTGAATACCGACCGCTTCAATGCGTGACGGGCATGCCATGACGATGACTCGCGTCTGACGCAACGATGAGCCTGAGGCCAGACTCTGCAGTCAGAACATCTCCGACCCCGAACCGACGGTATCGGCTTTCAGAAGCTCGATCGGCTTCGTGGATAACTCATCTACGAGCGAGCTCCAACCCATGATGACATATGCCGCGCCGTTGACGATGATCGTCGACCGACGCTCAGAGCTAGATGTTTGTATGTGTGTATGTATGTGTGTCTGCCTCCGTTCGCGATGTACAACAAAGATGTCCCGCTCCTTTGACGACCCAAACCCTCTATTTACTTCTCCTCCTGTGTCGGGGTTGCCGCTCCGGCGTTACCGGTGCTTGGCCGCCTTGGTCCGTGCTGACCCGCAGGGGACTGGTGCTCTTCCACGCCCATGACGATCTCATCCGCGGGGACTTGGACGACTTCGCCGTCGACGACCTTCTGCAGCAGACCTTCCTCGGTGATCTCCGTGTCGGGCGATACGCCGGGTCCGAGGGGCTCGTCCGGCGACGTGACGAGCACGAGCGACTCTTCTCTCGGCGAATGAACGGAATCCCGCCTCGCAGCAGGCACGGGCACCGCACTCGTAGTGCTGCCGCTGCTGAGGGCGATCGGCGCGCCAAGGCCTATTGGCGCCTCAGATGCGGGCGCAGGTGCCGATTGGTCCCGGATATCCACGCTGTGTAGCGCTTCCGCTAGACCCTTCTCGTCCCGCATGACCTCTACGTCGCCGCCCATCTGCGGCGACAGCGTCGGTGGCAAGTCTTCGCCGTCCTCGTCAGTCCCGGTGAAACTCCAATGACTGCCGGGTGTATCTGGCAGGGGCGGCAGTCCGCCCACAGCCGTCTTATCGTCCTCGTCCCGCTCCATTCGCGGCATGACGATCGCTGGCGCGGCATCGTCCCCCTCGGCGTCGCCGCCAGGCGCATTGTCCTCGTCGTCGTCTGCGCCAAAGCCCTGGGTGGACCACGACGACGGCTCGCCGGCGGCGAACTCGCGGTCGAACTCCGACGCCCAGTCCATGGGCGTGAGTGGTCCGGACCGGGATGCGCCTTCGAGGGGCGGCACGGACGGGACAAAGTTGTCGTCGCCGAAGGGATTCTCTGGGTCGTCGTCGTCGCCCCTGTGCAAGCCTGGCGACCGTGATGGCGAAGCGGAGTTGAATGTCCCCCATGCATCGTCCTACCACACGTCAGCCAACTCATCAATGCGTTCTCGGCTGGCGGTGCTCACATCGTCAAAGTCGTCTGGGTCGCCGTGTCCAGCCGTACTGCGGCCCTGGGCAGGCGCATGGAAGGCGCCAAACTCATCGTCGCTGCTCTCCCGGCGGCCACGAGCCGCGAGGCTTGGTCGAAGCCAGTCGGCATCATCGTCGTCCTCATCAGACGAATCGATTTGTCTGCGTCCAGCTTCTTGCCCGACTTTGCGCCAGTACTGAGAGTGATCAGCGCCCGTGATCGATTTAGATCGAAGCAGCTTGCCTGCTCAACGCCGCCCTCCTCGTCCTCGGGACTATCACCGCCTCGGTCCGCAAAGCCCTGCTGGGCAGACACACGCTGCAAGGGTTCGCCGAACTTATGCTCGGTGTCGTCGTCGTCCTCGTCGCTGCTGTCGTCTCCTGCGGCGTCTCCGCCGCTAGCACCACCGGTGCCGCCTGCCGCCGCCGTGCCGGGCAGCGGCTTGCCGCCTGCGAGAGGCAACGCGTCGTTCATCTTGGACTCCTTCAGGGACCCATCGACGTAAGCGTCCCACGCCTCGAGGTCGTATGCGCCCTGGATCTGGTCGAACGCCTCGTTGGAGCATTTGCCCAGGAATTTGACCAGCTCGACGCCGATCAGGCCCAAGTGACCCATGTACGCCGCCCGCGGCTGGCCGGCAGCACTGCACACCGAGTCAGCGCGGGCCTTAAGACGGAGGATGCTGGAGACTTACACAGCCCGGTCATTGGCATTGGAGGCTTCGCGGACCTTGTCGATCAGCCTCGAGCCCATGACGAGCTCCATGGCGAGCTCCTTGTTCCTGCTTGGCCCAAGCCAGCCGTTGAGGATCTGCTGCATCACGTCGTACACCGTATGGTGCATAAAGTCGTTTTGCGGGTACTGGAAGAACAGGTCAACCAGGATCGGCACCACGCGGTACTCGAGGAATTTCTGCTTGAGCCGGTCGCCTGCCGAGACACTCTCCGGCTCGGCCTCAGCCCGAGGGGTGGTCGTGCTGCCTTCCGAGTCGTCAGACGAGGCTCTTCCTGATGTGCTGGTCTGGTCCGCAGGGGCGTCCGAGGCGGCGGACGTTTCCGTAGTCTCGTCGTCTTGTTCAGCGGAAGATTGAGGACTACCTGCGTCCTGTGGCGTCTGAGCGGGCGTCGCCTCATCCTCCACATCTTCCTCTAGGCTCCGCTCGTCGTCGAGCGAGACGTCTGCCGACCCGAGAGACGCGTCTGTTGATCCGGACGACACAGGCAGCTCTCGCGCCTGTGTGACGCGTTCTTCAGATCCGTCCTCGTCGTCGTCTGCTGCATCGGCACCGCCCGTCGTGCCGTCAATAGCGTCGCTCAGCTTCTCCAGTCCTTCTAGCCCTCCGAGCAGGATGCCGTCGGCCGAGTACGAAGGGCCGGTGCCTACAGCGCGGTTCATGATGGACATGTTGGAGCTGTGCAATAGTTCGGCGTATAGCTCGATGATGCGGAATCGCTCCACCGTCAGAGGCTCTTTCCGAGCAGCGGATGCGTTCCGGGCCTGCCGCAGTCAGACACCGGACGTTCGGTACCCATGATTGGCACGGTCGACGCACCTGAGATCGCGGATGCAATAGCAAATTGTGCAGCTCGTCGAAGCGGTCGCACAGGACGGTCAAGAGATGACCCAGGTGGACAATGCCCATCTTGTCGGTCAACTCAGTCATCGCCTTCTCCATCTCAATCCTGTTTGCGTCCTCTGCATCCGCTGCCGAGTCGCCCTCTCCTTCGCCAGCCATGGCGTTGCTCGGCGCCATTGCCTGCTGAGACCGAATGCTCATGAGCCTGTTCCGCAGAGTATGGAACAAGTGAGGTTCTGAGAAATCCGAGTTGTTCCGGCGGATGAGCTCTGTGAAGACGTTGCAGATATGCGAGACGCTCGACGTCGCTGATGCAAGGTTCGGCAGCGGATGTTGGACGTAGATGTCGGCGGGGGAGAACATCCCGGACCCGTCGGATCCTTTCCAGTCGGCGTCGCTGAGCTCGACGGGGTCGAGCATGAACCCGACGAGCGTCTTGACGCTCTCCTCAGATACAAGCTCGCGCACGAGACGGTTATCCCGCGTGCCGGTCGACTGGCGCATCTGGCCCGGCTGCGGCTCCATGGCGTTGCCGCCGGCAGGGTTGAACGGCACAGGCGCGCACAGCGTGATGATCGACTTGAGCAGCTCACAAGCGATGGCGTGCGTTGTCGGCGGGTAATGCGGCGACAGCAGCGCCAGTAGGCTCGGGACCAGCCCTTCGTTCGACAACCACTTGATCACCCCCGGAACACCGCCCTCCTCGGCCTGGATGATCCGAATCAGCAGCTCTTGCACCGACGGGCTCGAGATCTGCGCCAGCATCCTCGGAACAATGTCCGGCAGAGACTGGATGAACCGGATCATCTGCTGATCAGCGCCTGCCCCTGTCATCGGACGGAACCGCAACACACCTCGGTGGTGCGTTTCGCCAATAGCGAGCCATTGACTCGGACCCAGTGCCCTCGGATGACCTCGCGCTTGCGATCACGCTCCTCGTCTTCCTCGCTCCAGAATTCGTCCCGCGCGCGGATCCGCTCGCCCTCTTCCTGCCGCGACATGGGCGACTCGCCATCGGCCGGCCGCGACAATGAAGGCAGGACGGCGTCCCAGAACGGGCGCAGGAGCGTCTCCTTGTGCGACATGATCGTTTCTGGCACGACCCACAGTTCCGACGTCAGGATCTCCGTCGCCGTCTGGGGGTACCTGACCGAAAGTCAGCTCACGCCAGGACACCAATAGGTCCGGACCCACTTGGCGCGCTTTGCGTCCTCGTCCTGGTTCTGACCATTCCCGCTGCCGCCAAACTGCCCCTGTCCGCCTGCGAAACCAGCATCATACGACCCGCTGAGGTTGGCCCGCGGCGAAATTTCTGGCGGTTCTGGGATCCTCGCCGGCTCGAGCGGTGGTGACCCCGGTCCTGGGCCCGGTACTCGCACAGCGGCCGTGGTCACGTCGGCCGGGGTTGGTCGCAGGTGGTAACTTGGGTACAGCGCCGGATCCGCCAGGACGTGCTCGTATGACGCAGTATCGGCTTCTTGGGCTTCTTGGTCCAGCTCAGAAAGACCCGACGTCACCCACGACAAGAGCGACCGCGCCGTGTCCTCCTTCGACACATACGACACCAGCCTGGCGGGTCAGCGCTGGCTCGGCCCCGGCCTCTTGGGAGAAACACTGACTTGTTGTTCTGGGCCTTGACTTCCGCGAGGATATCCGGCTCTTCAAGAAGCTCCTCCACCGACGGCGGTGTTTCGCGCGACAGCAACGAGTCGACCGTCGACGCCGACGCAAAACTGAACCGCCAAAGCATCCTGGCAAGAGTGATCTCCGCTTGTGTACTCTGTTTTCCAAGAAACGAAGAGATCAAGTATTTGGGAATTTGACCGGGTTGCAGAAGCGAGCGGAGAAGTCGATCGCGCCGGCTAAATCCTTATCGTGTGAGTTGGTGTGTCGGTCCGTGCGTCCGCCCAGGGTTACAACCGCGACTCGGAGCAAAGAAGAATGCGTCTAAACAGCTAGATAGGCCGTATTATATCCGTGATGATGAAGGATCCATTGTCCGAGCCATGCGAGAGAAGAGGAAGAATGCGCAGGTGCAAGGAGGAGGAGGAGGATCTGATCCTGTATCCCTTGCTCGCCTTTCGGCAACGCCTGCTGCCCGGCTGCGACAACAAACCCCGGACTTTGGCTGGGGCTAAAACGGGACCATTTAAACATGGCCCCCGTAGTTACGGTGGCGAGCGCTCTGTAGTGCGCATGCATATGCATGTATGGGTGGACAAGGTGCAGATGCATTTGACAGATGGCCGCATGATAGATGTACTGTGCACTACTCTCTGGCTCGCTTGGAGTCTCGCTCGTCTCCGCCCTCGCCTGTTGCTGAGTTGTCCCACTCGAGGCTAAGGCTCGCCGACCGTTTCTTGCTGTTGGCAGATGCGTCACCGGCCGTGATGCCGTTGTTGACGAACATGGACGACTCTGGGAACAGGATGCTAGTACCCATGGCACCGACGCCATTGCCCACAGACATCATGCCCAGCTCGGGCATGGACCCGGTTTGCATGAATTGCTGCGGGGTCAGCGTCGTACCTCAGCGCGAAGGCAAAGGGCGTACAGAAAGAATGATCTGGTACGTCTCGTCGCTCCAGCCCATACCGCTGAGGGAGTTCCGCAGAGCAGCACCAGCACCCCAGTTGGCTGCATCTGAAGCAACGGCATCCAGAATGCCTTGGTCGGAAAGAGGCGGCACGCCGACTGAGCGCGGTACTTCGGCGGACAGCTGAATGGCTTTGAGGTGGATTAGGTGCTTGTCGAGAATGCCAAACAGGCCGTTCTTCGTGAATGGCTTGGCAAGCACGTCGTTCATTCCAGACTGCAAGTACGAGTCGACGTCCTCTGCGAGAAATTAGCAAAATGCTCCGCGTTGTTGAGGTCCGCATGGCTCACGCGGCTGGGCATTGGACGTCATGGAGATGATCGGCGTGTACATGTCGAACTGGCGGATCAAACTGGTCGCTTTCCGTCTAGAACGTGGGTCAGTACGCTTGGCCCGACCCCCCTCAAGAGCCGCAGACTTACCCGTCCATGGAGGGACCGAAGAATACGTCCATGAGGACGAGATCGAACTTGGTCTGGTTCATCTTTTCGATGGCACGCTGGGCGTTCTCCACCGTCTCCACCTCGCACCCGAACTTCTCGAGGAACTTGCTCGACAGCTGGCGGTACACGACGTCATCTTCGACGACGAGGATGCGCGGGACTTTGTTCCAGTGCGGCTTGATGATGGTCGACCTGCGCAGTCGCGCATCGCGTGCTGGGCCAGCAGGCGCGTTCTCCTTGGCCGCGGGCGAGACGACCAGCGTGCCGAACGGCGACGGCTGGTTGGCCGGACCGGACGAGCTCTGCGAGCTGCGACTTGTTCCTTGCATCGTGATGTCCAGCGGATCCTGCACGTTCTCCTCGAACCGCACGTTCCCGCCGGACAGCGCCTCCATCATGATCCGCAGAGTCTGACCGTCGGACGACTTGCGGTGGTACATCTGAATAGGGACGTTCCCGTCGCCTTCGGTCAACCAAGCGTTCGGGTCGGGGTATGTGGGCGTGAGGCCGACAGGCTCCCCGTTGTACAGCGTTTGCTGGGTGTTGGGCGCGACAGCCGTTCGGGCCCGCTGCTGTTGCTGATCCTGGCCGTCTCCCCCGTGGCTCTGCGCCATGTGGTTCTGAACACCAGCTCCGGCATACTGCCGACTGGATCCTGAGCCCGACGGAGACGGGTTCTCGCCCCCGCTCCGGCTGCCGGAGCCGGAGTCCGTAGCGGGTGACACCTGCGTGAAGGGGATCGACATGCCTCCTGGGTGGGGGAACATCCCGGCTTGCCCCGGTTGCAGCTGACCGAACCCTGCCGTGGCCGGGCCGTACACCTGGTCGATCATCTGGAGAAGGTGGAGCGTCCGAGCGGAAGCATCACGCGGTGACGAGGCGTCTGCGTAATCAGCGCGAACCTCCTAGAAGTGCATCTGGATGGACTGACCGCGATCTGGAGGAGCTAGCTGCCCCGCCATCTCCCTCAGAAGGACAGACAAGCCGAGCTCGCGCTGTCGAGAATCTTGGATGTCCTCCAACGCCTTCGCGAGCCGGTCTTCAAGCATCATGACTCTCGACTCCATCTCCATCAACCGTATGGCGTCGTCTTGGCCCAGTCCTCCCCGGCCACCGGGCGAGCCTGGCGCGTCGTCCTGGGCGCCTTTCTTCGGGACAACTGCCTTGCGCTAATACAGATTAGTATCTAGCACGCGCGGCGAAGTCAACAAGCGGCCCACCTTGATGCTGTCAAGATCTGCCTTGCCGCCCGCCTGGAAGTTGGGATGCTGGAACTCCCAGATCTGGTCATAAGCGAGGAGCCGTATTGCGGTTCAGAAGTTGACTTACGTTCTCCTTGATCTGACCGTTTTCCTCGTCAACATGTTTGATCTGCCCATCAGCACGGATCGGCGGGACGAGGCTCAGTCGCGCACCTTGGAAAAGCCGTACTTGTTGAGCTGGCGAACAAAACTGCTAAAGTTGGAATGGCGGAACGTCTGCGGTCTTTCAATTGCGTCAGTACGTGAGTTCCGGCTCAGGTGATCATCCTGCAGACTTACAGGACTTTGGTCGTGAAGTCGTTCATGTCCCAGACGACAAAGCTCTGCCCGCCGCGACCCCACCCGACTGGCCCTCGCTTCGGCCCTTCGCCGCCCTTTCCTGCCGCGCGGGCCTTGCCGTACGCTGCGCTCTCCTCCTCCAGCATCTTGTACAGTTTCTTGATGAACTCGCTCGGGCCAGGCTGCTGAGTCGCGCCCGAATCTCCGCCGCCGCCGCCGCCGCCTGGGCCAGGGACAGCACTGCCCGGTGGGCCGGGCAAGCCAGCAAGGGCGCTCGCGCTCGGCTTGACGTCGTGGTGGTTGAGCGGGACGGTGGTGAACCCCCCTGGATTATTCTTCCCATTCCCAACGCCCATCCTGCTGCGATCTCCGCCGACCAGGTCCTCGAGCTTGACTGCGCCGCCGCGCGAGTCAGGCATTCGCGGCGGGCCGAGATGAGACTGTTGTTGCGCCGCCGCCGCGGCAGGGTGGACCGACGACCATCCCTGGCCGTTTGGCGGGCCGGACGGCGAGGTCTGCATGGGCGGCTGCAGAGGTCCTTGCCGAGGATCACCGCCTGCATGCCGCCCTGGCTGGCCGTACCCATGATACGCCTCCCTAGACGGCCCCGCCTGTCCTGGTCCGCCACCGTACGCATGTGCCGAGTCGTACTCGCCGCCGCCGTTCCCGTGCCACCCGTTCTCGCGGCCATACGAGTACATGTTCGGGTCCATACCCCCTTGATGGTGCCCGTGGGGATGCTGCGCGTACGCCGACGGCGGAGGTATAGATGGCTGGCCGTGTTGCGGGTAATGCATCGTGTGCGGCTGGTTGAATTGTGGGGGCCGGCTCATGCTCGCGTGGGTGGTCCTTTAATGTTCAAAATGCCGTCTGCGCCGGAACACTCTTCGGTTCCCCAGCAGAAACCTTCACACTATACTGGCGCCGAGCAACCGATGTATACGAGCGCAAAGACGAGTCCTGTCTTTTTGTTGTTGACGAATGCAGGTGAATCAATTGTGTTGCTTGGCGCGCGGAATGCCAGACCGTTGCGGAGAGCCCTGCGGGCGACACCGAGGGGCACGACCGATGTTTGGCGGCGTCAAAAGGCACGGGATTCCCGGTGACGCCCTCCCGATCGGAGCTGGGAATCGCGCCGGTGCCGGCCGGTATACTTGGTCTCCTGTTGTCGTCTGACCACAGGTCAGGACACAAAAAGGCGCGACACGCGAAGAAGGGAGATGGGAGATGATGATGATGACTTGGTGGTGGAGTGATGGGATAGCCTCTGCCTGCGCGGCGGTGACCGGGGGTGTCGTGGCTGAGAATGGGAACCAAGCTTGAACCGACCCGGCAGCATGCCGTGGAACGGGATCAAATTCCGATTCAAGATGACATCAACTTTTCCCGGTGGCGCCGCCTTGTCGCTCAATTAGCCGGCCTCTTACCCCGCTTAGCGCTTCACCTGCACCCAGAACAGCTGGCAGCATTGCAGACTTCGCCTCGCTCAACTGTGAGTATGGTGCCAAAAGTGTCCAGACCAAGTGCGAGATCTGTCCTCTCAGGAACAGCGATGAGACTGATGTGTCCAAGCTCTGCTTTAGGTGACCATGAAGGTCGTAAATTGTACCGCACCACATCCATGTTTTCCTTGTTGAAGACCACGCTGGCAGTCCTGCACCAGGTCTCACGGGAGGCAGCAGCGTGGCCCACTCGAGCTGTCGGTCGTGCGCCTGGGTGAAGTCAAAGCGATCTCCTCCATGCCGACGGAACTGATCTTGGTGCCCCGCGCCTGTTTTTCCGACGAAAACCCGCGTTCAGACAATGTTCGGTTCAACGCTCAGACATCGATCCAGCTTTGACCGTTGATGGATCATCTTCTCGCTTGGTGTTCATACCTCTTGTGAAGTTAGCAGCAATAGCACTCTATAGAGAGAGCTTGTACAGCTTGTGACTTTACCCCGAGCTCTGTAAGCCTGCTGGTCAGGCAGCAGTCATACTCATATCTTGTTCAACTTATCCGCCCATCACTCCTTCACCACCCTCGTCAGCCACACACTTGTGCACTACCCTCTCTTCCGTATCGATCATCAGGCACCTTCACTCACCTCCTGTCGATCTCGTAGCCCCCTTGTGGCTTGTACAAGATGACGGCCGAGAACCCTATCGACCTGGAGGAATTCCTCGCCCACCTCGACATTCCCCAGATCATCTCCTCGTACTCCAACTCCAGCCAAAATGGCACTTCCGCCCCTTCTCCCGCTCGTCGAAGGACATTCAGCGCGACTCCCGGGAACGGCCAGGCGAACGTCAGCGACAAGAAGCAGTTCGCGCGGGACGACTACGAGCGGTACTCGTGGCGCCCAAAGGCCATCGCCATGGGCAGTCTTGTTGGCAAGCAGTTTATCCAGGTGTGGGAGGCGAAACAGCTTGTATCAAACGATTGATGCTGATCGTCTCAGCTTCTTGGCTTGGCATGTGATGTGCGAGAGGATATCGTCGGCAATCAGCGTGAAGGGACCAAGATCATGCCTAGGTCGTACCTCGCTTTCGATTTCCATCGCGAGACATTGTACATCAAAGCCCGACTGATGGGCCTGAGCCCCGATGACCTCCCAGCTGCGCTTCGACCTATCGACGCTGAGCTATCTTTCGACGATATCGCCGCGCAAGGTATCCGCATCGACCAGGTTCCCAAGTCGATCCGGCTTCGGAACGGAACGACCGAAGAAGGGCACGAGGTCACCGTAACGATCTCCATCCGCCGTCCGCCAAAGTTCTACACCGAATTCGAGGCGCATGATAAGCTGCTGGGTCCGAAGAACGGCAGGCAGCCCGCCAGGCGGAGGGCTACGGCTATGGACTTTGTGATCAGCGGTGGAACGGTGAGTAGCTTTTGACGTGAAGTGCGCCGTGTTCTGATGTGAAACAGACTGAACGGCATGCTGGCCCTCTAACGCCCATACCTGAAGGCCCTTGCGCTTTCGTGAGTCGTACAGCACCCCTCGAGTAGCCCAACTGACCTTCAGCCCACAAACTGGAACACGTATCGCTGGATCTTCGACATGTCTCAGGCGGAGTACCACCGGTTCATGCAGTGCACGCGCAAGATCCGCGCGCTCGCGCAAGAAGACCCTCAAGCCGACCTGATCTCATCCAAGAACGTGCGATGGCAGATCCTGAAGCTCGACAAAATGGGGTACAGGGACATGTACGAGATCCCCGAGGAGGATCTCGCCGCGATGCGGTTCTCTACCCGCACTCTCGTCGAAGGCTTGATCTCGCATGGAATCCTCAAACCTGGAGACATCCCGCTTCTAATGCAGACGCTGTCGCAAGTCGCCAGAACGCCGCACTTCAAGGATAAGATCCTCGAGAGTCTATTCAACGAGGAACGGATTAGGAAAGTGGATGCTCTGGTCAGAAGTAAGTACTGTCCTCGCTGATATCGCTGACGTCGAGGTCGGGCGAAGTTTCTGCAGATGGTTGAGTCGCCCGAGATCAACCATCTCGTCATGATTCGTACGGCTATCGTCACGCCCACTCGGGTGCTCATCGGCCCTCCGCAACAAGAATCGTCTAATTCGGTCACTCGGAGATACGCCGACAAGCTCGACGCGGTTTTGCGGGTCGTCTTCACAGACGAGGAGGATCGGCTCTTCGTGGGTTGGCCGCTAGGCATGGATGCTGACAAGGCAGGTGCAGGAGTACACGAAGCAATGCGACAAGCTGCGTTCGGACATCGGCGTGATTGCACGAGTACGACGAGCGTTGCAGCATGGCCTCCAGATTGGTGGCAGGCTGTTCCTACCGGTCGCCTCTTCGGCGTCGCAGCAGAAGTACGTCCTAGGCGATCCGAGCTGTGCTGATCTGGCAGAGACCACGCCATGTGGTTCGTACACCACGGTCAGGTCGACTTGCTGGAACTGAAGCGGTGGATGGGCGACGTCAAGGAGACGATCGTGGCGAAGCATGCGGCGCGAATGGGTCTGGTAGGTTTTTCATCAATGGCGAGCTTCGACTCCGCTGATATGCGTCAGCCCTTCAGCACCAGTCGAATCGTTAACCTCGAAGTAACGCTCGGCCCCAATCTGCCGGACGTCGAAGTCAAGGGACCAAAGGGGACATACTGCTTCACGGACGGATGTGGCGTCGCTGGCGACGAAGTGATGAAGGAGGCTGCTCGGGCTCTGGGCATCAAGAAAGGAATCGACCTCTTCCCATCTGCTATTCAATTCAGGCTGGGGTTGGTCTTCGCGATGGCCCAGCAGTAGATCAGGCTGATGGTTTTAGTGGCGCGAAGGGAGTCTTGACGCACTGCCCTGAGAAGGCAGGTCCGCACGAGATCAGACTCCGCCCATCGACCATCAAGTTCGAGAGCGACCTGACGCAGCTGAATGCCGTGCGGGTAAGCGCATGACTCCTTTCGGTCGTTGTGGTGATGCTGATGGCGGTAGTTGGCAAAGTACCAGGTTGCGTTCCTGAACAGGCAGTTCATCATCATCATGGAAGCAAACGGTATTCCGAAGCAGCTATTTCTTGACCTGTTCCGCGACGCTGTCAAGAGCATCAAGGGCTTGCGTGAGAGGGTGCAGGCGCGCAAGACTACCAAGGAGGATAGCCGCCTCATTAGCTTGTGTTCCGAGGTGTGTACCCTCTTCCCCGAGCGGACTAGCCTCGCTGACTGCCAAACAGTTCCCGCTTGGAGTCCTCATCAAGGCTGGGTTCCACCAAGATCCGCTGGTTCTCGACATTTGCTCGATTATCGAATGTCGAGCTCTCCAGGACCTGAAGTGGCGTGCCAGGGTCGAGCTCCCGACAGGCGTGTTCCTCATCGGTCAGTCCCGTTCTTGCGCGAACCGACTGCTCGGTCGATACTGACCGGCTTAGGCGTGGCGGACGAGTACAACTGTCTCCGAGAAGGCGAAGTGTTTTGTCAGATTCAGGAGAATGAGGATGCCGAGCCTAGAGTTGTGCTCGCCGACGTCATTGTCTGTCGAGCTCCGGCATGTAAGTGGATGATTGACCGCCGTCTTTCGAATGCCCACTGACGAGTCAGTGCATCCTGGCGATGTGCGAAAGGCGAGAGCGATTGATCGACCGGAACTACGACACCTCAAGAACGTCCTCGTGTTCAGCACACAGGGCAAGCGTGATCTCCCGAACATGTGAGCCCGTCTCGTCATGCCCACTTGTATTGCAGACTGACTGGGAAAGGCTTGGTGGCGGCGACCTGGACGGTGACGGTACGGGACTATCTCATCAGACGGGCGTGGAGCTTACTCAGACAGACTACACACTGACCTGGGACGAGCGGTTCGTGAAGAACCTCAAAGAGTATGAGCCCATGGACTACACTGCTCCTCCGCCTATACGAGTCGAGCGGGTGACGCAGGCGCATCTCAACGAGGTGAGCTACGGGCAAAGCACGTAGATGCAGGCTGACATAGTTGTAGAATTTCTGCCAGTACATTCTGGTATGCGGGATTTGCAAGCGGATGATTGCTGGCCTTGAGCTGATGGTGGCAGAACGACGTTCTCGGACAGGTAGACAACGCGCATCTCGCCTTGTCTGACCAGCACACGCCTTTCGATGAGAAGTGCCTCAAGCTCTCGGAGGTACACAGCGTGAGTTTTTTTTTCGCACTCAGTATGGAAGAGTCTTGCTGAGACGAACAGACGGCGTGAGTAGGACTACGATGGACGCGAGTGAAGCTGACCTAGATCCTCACAGTGTCGACTTTGCCAAGAGTGAGTGTTTTTCAGGGCTGGCGGACCAGCACTTACGCATGTAGCTGGACAGGCTGCCCAGATTGAACCTTGGCTTCGGCCCAAGCGGTGGCCTGACTTCATGGACCGGGTGAGTCAAATATCCTCTGAATGCTCTGTCCTCACCGCCGCGAAACTGATGTCTTGTAGGACGAGAGTCGTGTCAACACATACGAGAGCCCTAACATCCTCGGCGAGCTGTTCCGTATGGTAAGCACAGTGGCTCGCGGACTCGCAGGTAGACCTCTGACCCGCCTGCAGGTCCAGCCGGACCCTCACTTCCGCCCTTCGGACATCAAAAACCTCGGCTACCCTGCGGATCCGCGCATCACCAAGTACCCGCTCTTCCAGACCTTGCTCGACCGCCTCAAGCCCGTCAAGGCCACATATGAGCACAATCTCCAGTATGACCTGCGCCGGTGAGTTTCCTACGCAGAAGTGACCGATTCTCCGATGCTGATCTCCTTGTCAGATACAAGGTGTTTGAGCCGGAGGTCCCGAGCGGTATCGCAGTACGGAACAAGAAACGCAAGCGAATGAGGGACCACAACCTTATGGTGAGCTCCTTGAACGCTAGTGTTGGCGGCCGATGTCCTTCAGCCGCGTCAAAGAGTCCTCCCGAGCTGACGAAGGCAGGAACCGCTACGTGACAGCTACGTCAAACACGTCGAAGAGGCTCGCGCGGCCGCGATGGAAGCCATGCAGGGCATCAACTTCAATACCCGCCTGACGCCCGCGCAAATCGTCGCGCGGCACTGCTACGCTTTGACGTACGAGCGCGAACAGGTTCTCGATTGGGAAGAGAGTATCATGCGGGGCGAGTGGAACGCGCCGGCGCCAGGTAACGATGACGATGGTGACGATGCGAGATCGCTTCGGCCCAGGTGAGCGTGTCATGCCTGGATGAGCCGAAGCGGAGAGACTGACGGGTGCCAGGGCAATGATCAGCTTTGCTTGGGTGTTCTGGCAAGAACTCGTTCAGCTTGTGGCTCTTGGGGATTAGCGACACCTCACGACTCTTTACGATTACTCCTCATGTCCATTATCGTGTGTATCACCTATTCTAGCCTAAATGTGTGTATGTATATCTCTTCTTGGTACATACCCCTCCGACTCGGTGCGACAGTAAGCGAATCGAGTCGAGTACAACAAGATTACAGGTGATCACGCAAAGGGATACTTCCACGACTCCTGATTCAGATCTCCCGCATCTTGGAACTCGTTCAGGCCTTCGAGCCAGTCCATCCCGTCCACGCCTGACGCGGCGACGTGGTTGTGTAGATCCGTACCCTGTTGCTGCTGCTGCGTCGCTGCCTGCAGAGCGGCCAGATGCGCATCGGTCGTAGGCGCACCGACGCCCGCACTAGCGAGCAGCCCGTCGGCGGTGGCGTCTCCGGTGGAAGAAGTCCACGAATCGTTCATGGTCCACAGCTCTTCTTCTCCGATGGCCGGCAGAGACTGGTGAGCTGTGGGGTCGACGCCAAGCGAGGAGAGAAGCCTGTCGGGATGTCAGCTGTGGGAACGTGATTCACCAGCTTCAATGCGACATACGAGAAGAAGTCCTCGCGAATACCGTTACCGAGCGGCAGCTCGTCCGGCGAGCCTATAGGTGGCCCACCGCTGAAAGCGTAGTTGAGGACATGCTGGCCTCCGTTTCCGGATGGTCCGGCCTGGTCGAGCGATGCAGCCGGAACCTGCGAGACAGCCGTGTGATGGTGGAGCTGTGCGAACGGGTCGGAGACGCCTTGAGTGGCGGGTCCAGGAGTAGCACCGAGAGACGGATTCAAGGGATGCTGCGAATGGGAATGGAGCGGAGGGTGCCACATGACTCCAGCCGTCGGGTTAGCGGCCATTGGTTGGCGTTGATGCGAGAGCGGATGGCCTGTTGGGGTTTGGCCTGCTTGCGAAGGTACCGCTTGCGCACTGCCAATTCGAAGCGGGGCATTCGGCGAAGAGATCTGGCGCGGGTCCATCGTGCCGCTGGAAGACCGCCCTGCCGCAGTGGACGCCTCGAGTCTGTTGCGCTCGAAACTCGCCATGAGCTCGTCAAAGCACTCCTTGTAGCCCGTGATATTGGGCAGGAACCGAGTGTACAATGTAAGAACCTGCTGGCACTTCCGCATAGCGGAAGTCGCACGCGCGGCGTCGACGAGATGGGCGGTACGAGCGGCCGAGCCGAGGTGTAGTAGCGTCAAGCCGGACAAGAAGGTCTTGTACAGCCCCCAATTGCTCAATCGTGGCGATTTTGGGTCCGGTCCAAGAGCAGCGTGCTCGATCTACAAACCATCAGCTGCTGTACATCCGATCTGTGCTGGGGGCACATACCTCACAATACGAAGCGGCAGACTCGACGCAGACGGTTGTGTAGTGATCGTTGCCTCGGCCACTAGCAATCACCGGCCGCAATAGCATTTGTACGCACTGCCTGTCAGCCCTCGCCAAAACGCATCTTAGCTGTACTCACATTGTGGTACTCCATATCGAAAGATGCGCTGCCGAGTAACGCTCCGCCCGTCCGCCCAGGCGGCAGGGACGGCTTGGTCGCGTGCCACTTCTTCAGCCGCTGGAGCAGCCCGTCAATCTCGCTGAGTTGCCCTGGCCGTGAGGCGGCGCCTCCGCTCATCTTGCGGGACGGTCGGTCCAGGCAGTAGATGGCGTCCCTGCGCGAGTCAGCCAGTCGATCTGTGTCAGGAACGGTGTTGATACCGACTGGATGCGCTGCTTCAGCTGGTTCAACCGGATGTTGTGAATGAACGACGTCATCTGACGACCAGTCAGCAAAGACCATCGCGTGCTGGAGTGACACAAACCGAGGTGACAGAGTCGTAGCCATTCTCGTACTCGTCGCCGGGCTGACGACCCTGGTTCATCTCGATCTGGCGCTGCTGCATCACGGCAATCTCCCTTGCGTCGGTGTAGTCGACGTCAATGTTGAGAGGAAGGTCCACGTCAATGTCTCGATCTTGGATGCCTGATGGTCGTCCGAGCTGCAATGCCAGCATTCTGTATTCGTCAGCGATGCGTACGAGAACTTCGGGAAGTTACTGACCTATCGAGAGTGTAGACGCTCCAGAACACTCGCTTCCGCAGCTCTTCACTGAGTGGATCCTTCTCCCGCTGTGTCCTGCTTCTCGTCCGCCGGTGCAACCCGATCTGGATTGCCGTGCGAAGGGCTAAACCGCCGCAATGCCATACCGAGACTTCCGGGTGTGGATGGCGGAACGAGTACACCGTCAGTAGCAGTTCGCCCTGTACAGTCGCCAGTGATGGCTGAGAAGCGACGTTCGAGAAGCACGCGATCGCGTGATTGTGATAGATCTGGCACATGTGAGCATACGGGCGCCGCAACTAGCCCGAGGCGTCCACACCTCGTGTGACACCGCCCCCTCGAGGTGCTCGTCTTCTGTGAGCCGGGCGCCGAAGCCGTACAGCAGCCAAAGCATGAACGACGCCATGGACCGCTTATGATCTGGCCCACGCCCCGCGCCCCACATCGGTCGGTTGAGACAGATGGCCTCGCGGTTTTCGTGCCAGTTCCGAATACTCGGCCAGTCGAGGAAGCCGTATCTGGCCTGAATGTGCTGGTACGCTGCGTCGAGGTACCGCGCCGCAAGCGACGGAGGCGGCAGAGCCGGTACAGGGTGGTTCAGCGTGTAATCCAGCGCTGTCTCAAGCGGTGCGTTGCTCGGTGGTGGCAGGTAGGAGAACTTGGACAGGTGGGGCGCTTTGACATGTGGTCTGCGTAAAGCGCTACGGCATGTAAGCGGGGCGACGATCCGACAAGCGGAGAAGAGAGGACATACGCGGCGCAGACTCTCGCCCAGTTGATACCCGAACTGGCACCGACATAGACCGGTTCACCGCTGCCCGATAGACTGAGAAACCCGATCCCCCTCGCCAGATCCTCCTCGTCCTCCTGCGGTTCTTCCTCCTTGACCCGCTGTGTCTCCCCTGACGCGAACCCCATCGACCCCTCAGTGCTCGGCGAGTCGTTTTGCCCGCTGATGAGCTCTTGCCGCAAGTCGACGGCGGTCGATCCGTCCGCTGACGGCCATGTTCCAGGGGGGAACGCCTTGGTCAGGGCATCGACGGCAGCGGCCTGCGTTTGGGCGTATGTCTCTGCTTCGTTCGGTATGCGGGACGAGTTGGTGTGCTTGGCAAGCTCTATCTCCAGAGCGGCCACCTTGGCCTCAAGCTGAGAGACATATCTGCAGCCTGCGTAAGGTACGAGACTGACATGTCGGCCAGAGAGGTGCTTACTCAAGCAAGAACAGCTCGTTGGGCGTTCTGTCGAGGTAAACGCATTCCGCACGAGCTGACAGACAGTTCGTGCACGTCGGAAGCGGGCTTGCCCCCGGTGGTGCAGGGACACACTTCGCTTTACGCTCTTTACAACGCACACAGGCGATAGCGCCTCGCTTGTTCACTGCTGGCCGTTTACGCCCCGCAGTGGACGTTTTGACCGTCGGCTCAGCGGGCATGTCGGGGATCGCCCAGCGGCAAGCGGCGGCGGAGATTTCAAAGCTGTCTTATCTGTAGGCGAAGGCCGGCGGCAGGCATGCTCCGAAGAACAGCTATCCAGCTACTTGTACAGCGATGCACTCGATGTGCTGTGTGGCGGCAGACACTAAAGGGAGGATGGGTCGAAAAAGGCGTTGCTAGTTAATGGTGGAAGTGAGAGTAACTAAATCTGTTGAATCAAATCAGGAACAGGTCATCCATTCTTCGTCAATCTACTCTCGGCAATTTGCTGGATTGAAGATTCCTCCGAAATCAGGCAACCACAGCAGCTGGTACCAGAACAAGCGACCTCGGGTACAGCTACTGCAGCAACAGGTCATCCATCAGAAACGCCGCCATGTCGATCATCAGGCCGTTTGAGCCTGAAGATATCTTCAATTTCAACAGCGTCAACTCGGATGCGTGGACCGCTACGGTGAGCTGCTACGGCGGGGTGTGGTGTAACTATGTGCGTCGCTGACCACGCCGCAGTACCATAATGGCTACTACTGCTCATATGTTGCCCAATGGCCAGACTTCTGCGTTGCATCGACCTCGGCATTCGACCCATCCATCACCGCATACAGTACGATCTAGCCCTCCTCATGTCCGAGCCCTTGAGACTGACAGTCCGCAGTGATAGCCAAGCACGAGCCTCCGCCTCCGAACCCACAGCACCATGGCCATTTGACAGCACTGTCAATATCGCCTCCGGCACGGTCGTACGGCCTGGCGCGGACGTTCATGAACCTGCTGGAGCAGCTATCTTCAGAAGGGAAGGACGGCGTGGACGCCTGGTTTGTCGACTTGTTCGTCCGGTGCAATAACGGCCGAGCGGTGGAGATGTACGAGCGGATGGGGTATAGCGTGTTCAGGCGGGTAGTCGAGTGAGTCTACGAGATCGCACACATGCTTCATCCATGCCGCTGACGGTCCTTCAGCTACTACCACGGCATGGAGGGAGTCGGGTCGACGAGAGACGAGCTGGACGGCTTCGACATGCGCAAGTCCATGCCAAAGGATAAGGTTGGTCTACCTAGAGATACAGGAATCGATGCTGATGGAGCAGGACGGACGATACGTGCGGAAGAACGGCCGCGATATCCTGGTCACCCCAGAACAGGTCTGGGCATAGCATCGAATGACATCGCATCCTCCAGCTACCATGCTTCTTGTTGTATTCACCATGCAGATTCCTCCACTTCCACGACACCTCTAATGATTGGAGTCTACCTGGTCTTGGTGATCTCAAGCTCGGTGCTGAGGGGTAGGTCTCGGGAACTCGAGCCAGCCCGGAGGGTGAACGTCCCGTGGGGAACATACCACACCTGCTTCTCCACATCCCAGACCGCCAGGTCCTTCTTACGCTGCGGAAGGTCAGCGTTCCTGCCGTGCGGCACGGGACCCGTCTTGGCTCACCAGAGGGAATTCGACGGTAATGCTCTGTCCCGGCTCGAGGTACTCCTTGGCATATCCTCGGAGGTGCTTGGGCGGCTGCTCGCGCTCTGACGACGGGAACGAGAGGTACTACCAGCTCGTCAGCGACCTACCGAAAACTTGGGTCTCGTATACGTACCAGCTGAGCGACCTCTGCTCCGGTCACCTTGCCGACATTCTGCACTCGAGCCTTGGCCACGTACTGCCTCCCTCAGCAATTATCGCGGGGCTGCCTCGAAGCTTGACTCACAATGACATCGTACAGCCCAGCCTCGCCTTCGTACTTCTCGTTGGTCTGCTGGACACTCTCGTTGTCGGGCCGGTACGTCTGCTGTACCTCCAGCCCTGACATCTCAAACTTGGTGTAGCTAGAGCCTGCGTCAGGAACTTCCACATTCCTCGGCAGAGATCCGCTCACCTCAGACCGAAGCCAAACTCGTAGCGCGGCTCAATGTTCCACTTATCGAACCACTTGTAGTCGATGGCAAGACCCTCGGTGAACACTGTTCGAGGGTGCTGCTCGCCAGTCTCTAGCGAGACGTGCACGTCCTTGGCGTCCGCAGACTGCGCATGTCAGCCGAGGTTCTGGTAGGTAGGACTGACCATCTCGCGGATGATGTTCCCAGTGGGCCAGTCAGTCGTCGCCTTGCCCATGGTGAAGGGGAGCTATTCGCGTCAGTGACCGTACAGACTCAGAGCGCACAGGGCTGACCTTTCCGGACGGGTTGACATCGCCCCAGAGGATATCGACGATCGAGTTGCCGCTCTCCTGTCCCGGGTACCCAGCAAACACGACCGCGCCGATCTTGGGCAGGTCCACCTGGGACGAATCAGCCACAAAACGCGAATCCTTTGGTGCAACCTACCCAGTCCTCGATGATGACCTGGCCGCCGACATGCAGGACAACCACGACCTGACCGGCGCAGTTCTTCTCGACCTGCTTGATCATCTCCTCGCCCTGGTGGTCGAGTCGGAGGCCCACGTCCCTGTCCCAGCCCTCTACAAGGAACAAGCCGACGAAGACGAGACACACGTCCGACTGAGACGCAACGTAGCCCATCTGGGTGTAGTGGTCGGCATCGTCGTGCAGCACAAAGTCGACGCGGGTCCGCTGAGACCGAGCTCGGATAGAGATCGCCTCGATGGGCGGGACCTGCGATCCGTCAGGGTGTCAGTGGCTGGAAAGAACGGTGAGACTGACGACGTAGTCGGAGTAGGCGGCACCGCTGCCGCCACCGATGGTGACGGTGCCGTTCCAGTACCGCCTCTTGGCATTAAGCATGCAGAACAAGTCTGGACCACAGCCGCTGAGCGTCGAGGGGTAGTCCGCGTCCGTACCGAAGACGCCGATTCGGCGGACCTCCTTGGTAAGAGGCAGAACGCCGTTGTTCTTCAGCAGCCTGCGCATGGCTCAGTATCTGGTCTCGGTCTTAGCTGCCGCCTGACTCACACGGTCGACTCAGTGGCGGCCTTCCTGGCGAAGAGGTGGTTGTCGCCGCGGTTGTCGACATGCTCGTTTCGGTAGGTGTGGCCGTCCTCGAGAGTCACCTCGTCCTTCAGGTCAAACTTCTCCCAGTTCACGGCGGGATACGACTTATGCTGCCCAAGAGCGAAGTAGGGCGTCAAGACTCTGATATCATCAGCATCCAAATAGTAAAAGAAAAATAGCGAGTGATGCGTACCGCTTGACCATGTCGTCCAGGCGCTCCATGGGTACCTTGCCGTCCTTGACGGCCTTCTTGAGGTGCTCCCCATCTGCCTCTTCAGCCGAGCCTTTCTGGCTAAACAGCGGTGGGACTCACAGAACTCTACCGAAGGGAGCTCCATGTCCATGCCAGCCAGAGCGGAGGGGATCGTGGAGTGCGTTGCGCCGTAGTCACTCTGCGGGGTTAGCGTTTTCCCGTCTCGGACGCCGCCTCACCAGAATACTGCGCCCCGTCAGTCAAAGTACTTTGCCTGATTCACCAGCTGACTACTTACAAGCCTTGGAAGTTGAGCTCGCCCTTGAGGACGGTGTTCATGGTGTGGTCGTTCTGGCAAGAAGCAGTGCCATTGATCAGGTTATACGAGCTGGGCATACGATCAGCTTGACCCTGGCTGCGGTGCCGTTCGACCTACCACATGACAGCTCCGGTTCCTGCTCGAACAGTCTCCGCGAAGCTCGGGAGGTACAGCTCCTTGAAAGTCTTGTCTGCCCAGATCAGTAACCGGATTTAGGGCTGCAGAAATGGCATACCGTCCACCTCTGCCGAGACGTCGTGGCAGTCTGTCCTGCCGCCGTACTCGTCCAACGGGCCCTCGCAGATCGGCTCCTGCTCGTACAGGACGTAGTGCTTAGCACACGTGATCAGGCCGGAAGACTGCATCCCTCGGACGGTCACAAAGGACAGGGTCGAGGAGAGGTACATGTCCGGAGAGATGGCTGCGGGGTCAGTGCTGCCAAAGCATCCGGCGAGGGCATCATAAGCGCTTACCCTCGAAGTTGCGCCCAGCATACGGTCTGAAGGGTCAGCTCTACAATAGGCTTTGGCTAGAATGGCTCACGATCGACCAAGTGGTCCGCCAGTGACCTGAGGGTCAGCCTTCTCCTGAATAAGGGTGAGTCCGCGACCTACAGGAGCGAGGGCGACGTTGATGCCTTTCCCCTTGAACTCGCCGCCAATCCGCCTCGCTCGTTCCTCGACGAGCTTCCTGTCGAAAGACGCTGCGGTGAAGAAGGATGAAGGGAATTGAGTGATGAAGTCGGTGTATCGCGGACCAGAAGCTACACATCGTTAAGAGTTGTTCACCGCCCTGCGAAGCTTGACTCACGGCCATCGTCGAAGCACATGCCGGAGATATTGAGCCTGGGGACGCCACCGATCTGAGAAGGGCACGGTCCTGGGTTCCACGCCGAAGTCATGTTGATCTGCCCATTAGCGTCTGTACCGTACCGAAGAATTGCCGCTGTCGCGGCGCCATGGAACCCACCTTCTCGTCGAGGGTCATGTCCTTGACGGCGAGCTCTGCCTGGTGGTACGCCTTGGCCCATGCTGCTCCGCCATGTCCCTGATGGTCCTTCCATGTGTAGTCGAGCGTCTCCGCGTACGGTACAGCAGGCGACCAAGGCTTGAACGGGTTCGTGCCGAGGTAACTCAGCAGCGCGAACGCTGCCTGGACAGAGGGCCACATCGTGTGAGAGCCACTGTGATAGATGCGAAGGCTTCGACAGGTGATTTCCACAAACAAGTCTGGCTGCCCGAGCTGAAATATGTACTACGGCTTGCCTGACGCGCTCGCCTGGACTGCGATTAGTTAGTTATAGCACAAAGGACGAATGCGCCGAAGCGGACAATGGTCAATGACAGCATGGGATCTATGGACGGCTAAAGCGGCGACCATTCGGCCTTTTCCGATCTGGCCGAACTCGGAGACAATTGTGCGGGGCACCGGAAACTGAAGTGGAGGTGGATTGGGGGACCACAGCCTCTTTGTTTCCTGAGATCTCCAAGATGTACACGTGTGAGGGGAGTGGTTATCGAGAATCTGCATAGCGGATGTCCGGCGAGCTATGTTGAAGACATAAGAGGCGTCTTAAGGCATGATTGAAGGAATGGTCAGGAGAGGTGCGCGCTTTCTCTCGTTGGCGATTTTTGATGGATCTTCCGAACGCACCGAATGCAGACCGTGGCATACATCGAGTCGCGCGCGCGCGTCACGGCGCCTGACCCATCTGCTCTGGAGAAGTTCCTTGCAATGACGATCCATATATAGGTATGTGACCGATAGGACGAGGACCTTGAAAACGTTCTACAGTAACACAATGGACTAGCTTGGAGGCTCACAGGCGGTTGCAGTCCAGCCGTCACCGGTGATCCTGGTTGATCAGTTCATCAGTAGCGTGTGGCCTTGGTCTCGATGATGATCTTCGGACTGGTCCGCTTGCCCACGGCTTCTTTGCCACACGATCGACCTGAGTGGCTGCGGCCAAATACCCATTTCACGACCCTTTAAGCAGGTGAAAGTGTACAGCTTGCAATACGTGCGCTTGCATCCATGATCGTTGATGCACGGACCGGTGCATAGACCATGAACATATACAGGCGAGAGGGAGCGAGCGGCGCGTCAAAAGGCGCGGCGGCACCTCGGACCCGATGATCGGGAGGAACGCGTCGGAGAATCCGAAGATTTGCCGTTCAGCAGAAGTCAACAGCAGTTTTGCCAGACGGGGAGGGTTATACGACGAGAGCGGGAGCCGTATGCCCACGTTCATACCTTGATCACCATGAAAAGGGCAGAGTCGGACTCATCTTTGGCCACCGTGAAGACGATGCCTGAGACCGAGAAGGAGTCGACGGGGGGTCCGTCCGGCCGATCAAGTGGCGACTCAAAGGAGTTGACGGGCCTGCCTGTGGTGCTGAAGACGGACGATGCGCTTGGGGCCGCAGAGTCGGCGGCGGCGAGTCCTGCCGTCCGCCTGTCAAAATGGCGGATCATCTCGCTTGCGTCGATGATGATGCTCACGTTCTTCCTAGGGGTGAGTCAGTCCTCATAGTCAGAGCTGATGATAGACGTTGTCCAGCTCCGCGGTGACATTAGCGATTCCGAGGATGTCCAAGGATCTAGAAATCTCGGAATTGCAGACACAATGGGTAAGTTTGTTGAGTGGACAGTACTGATGCTAGGTCGTGTCCGCGTACACTCTGGCCTACGGCTGCGGCCAGCTTATCTCGGGCCGTTTCGCGGATGTGTTCGGGCGAAAAATCTGCTACATCGTCGGCATGGCCTGGTTCGTCGCGTGCTCGATCGCCTGCGGCTGCGTTAAGGTGAGTCGTGTTCACTCGGATACAGCTGAATGGTAGGTCTATGTGCCCCTCTGCGTCTTGCGAGCCTTATCAGGACTCGGCCTCGCGCTCGCCTGTCCGGCAGGGTTCGGGCTGGTTAGCGCTGCGATCCCACATGAACCGGCGCGTTCGATCGTCTTTGCGTTCTTTGGGTTGGGCGGACCTGTCGGTGCAGCTACCGGTAACTTGATCGGCGGAGCTGTCACTGGACTCAACGCGTGAGTCGGCGATATCGCTACCAAGCTGACGGACAGGCCGAACGCCTGGTCGTACCTCTTCTTCATCCTCGGTGGCACGGCGGTTATCCCGCTGGTACAGTGCCTTCTCGTAGCGGAATGGGACCATTCGGTCAACATCCGAGAAGGTCTTGCCCAGATCGACTACCTCGGGGGCGCGCTGGTGACGGTTGCTTTCTCGGCTTTCATGTTCAGCCTCACCCAGGCGGGCATCGTTCCTGGCGGATGGGCTACGCCTTGTAGGTCACTCTCGCTTGAGCCCTAACTGACCGTCAGACATTCCTGTGCTCCTTGTCCTGTCGATCGCGCTTCTCGTGGCTTTTGTCTTCTGGGAACGACACCTCGAATTGCACACCACCATCCCTCCGGTTGCGAAGTACTCGCTCTTCACTCGTCACAGGTACCGCATCTCCGCCCTGATGCTGTGCGTCTTCCTCGCCATGTTCTCGACCATGGGCTGGGGATACATGGCGACCATCTGGTATCAGAACTTCAAGCACCTAAGTGCTCTCGAGAATGCTCTGTACTCCCTACCTTGCTGCCTGGCCGGCTGTGGCGTCGCAGTAAGTTTTGCCCTTCCGACAAATTGCTGATCAGACCTTCGCCATGTGGGCCGCTTCTCGTATCGACGCCTGGATCCTCTTCACCTCCGGCATGGTCCTTACTGGGTAAGTCGCGCAATGAGAATCCTCGCTGACCAGTAGTCTGTGCTCCCTGCTATATGGCGTCGTGCCGGAAGGAACCAATTTCTTCGCGTGCGAGTTTATTGCTCAGCTCTGCCTCCCATGGGGCATCGACCTGTGAGTACGCCATCGCCAGCGGAAGCTAACAGTCAGTGTCAATTGCGTCGGCAACGTGCTCGTTGCGGCACTCGTCAGGGAGGACGAGCAGTCAGTCGGCGGTGCCCTCTTCCAGACGTCCTACGTTTTGGGCGGTGCCCTCGGAACGAGCATCTCGAGCTTGATCATTGAACAGCGCCGCGTAGCGACTGGTGATCTGCTTGCTGCCCTCAGGACAAGTTGCTTCTTCAGTGCCGCTATCGGCTTCATCGGTAAGTTCTGTCGAAACACGAGGGACGTTGCTGACTCTGCAGTCGTACCTATCTCTTGGTTAGCCCTCCGCTCGATCGGCCGTCCCGGGCAGGGCAAGAGCGAAGAGGAGGACGATGAATGAGGCATATCGTTTCTTGTACCATCGCCTTTTAATCACATATAGACTGACCCGCTCGCATGGACATTGGATGTAACTCGTTTAAGTTGACTGTATTGGCCGCAGGCATGCGTCGCGGCGACGATGCTCTGTCTGTCAGGTGGACAGCGTACACGGGCGCCGCCCCAAATAGGCTTGCCACTTTACAGGAAGGCGTGCGCTCGTGGTCGGTTAGGGATGACGCAGAATAACCGGTCTCAGGACTGTCATAGGTATTTTGCAGCATCCTCTTGCTCTCGGCTCTCCTACACCCACCTGCACTCAGCTTTACATTCTTCCCAAGCACGCCGACATGTCCGAACGCAAGCCCTTCAGCTCCTACGTTACGGTCGCTCCCTCCGGACAAGCATCCGCATCGGAGAAGGGGTCGAGCTCGGGCTCACCCTCGACGTTTGTGTCGCAGTCGCTCTGGGTGCCTTGCGGGGCACGAGGTGTGTTTGGTGGACAAGTCATTGCCCAAGCGCTCTCTGCTGGCGCTCAGACGGTCCCACCTCCGCTCGGCCTCCACAGTCAACACTGCTACTTCCTCCTGCCTGCCCTGGCGTCCAGCCCTATCGAGTATGTGGTCGAGAACATGCGCGACGGCCGAAGCTACGCGACGCGCCTCGTGAAAGCCATGCAGAAAGGCCGGGTCGTTTTTGTCCTCATTGCGAGCTACACCTTGCCTCCGAAGGAGCTGCCCCCGCTCAAGACGCCCGGCACGCCCTTCAGCTTCACGCCTTCGTTGGACGAGGGCAAGCGGGCGCCAGCAGAAACGACCGGCCCTGCGTCGGACCAGAATGAAAACGGTCGGTTCGTCTCTTATCAGCTACGGTTCTCGCTGGAACAACTCGCAGCAGAGGTGTACACCGGAATTCCCCCTCGGCACTCGTCAGAACACGGCATGCTGCCCCCCTTCGCCCCGCGGTTCCAGCTGCCGTTCCCGAACGACCTCATCCCGCCCGAGGAGTGCGTCGAGGAGGAGGAGCGGTGGCAGAAGTTCCTCGAAGATGCCAAGGGCACCTCCATGCGGAGAGAAAAGGGTATCCGGGACTACATCCAGGTGGGTCCTGCGCAGACAGTGGAGGAGGTCGAGGACTGAAGCGCGGCCAGGAGCGACACGAGTCCCCCGTGGCCATCGCGGTAGCCAAGCGGAAAACCAACAGGATCACTCCCAGCGTCCGCATGACCTGGCTCACCGGCAGACTCGTGCCCGGTGAGAAGCCAGATGTGGAGACTGTCAAGGTGAGTGAAGCCCTCCCACCGATCGTCACCATGTTTGTGCTGATTGGCAGGCAATGATCGCATACATGACCGACTTCCAGTTCATCGGCACCGCTTCCCGCTCGGTCGGACTGACTTGGTCGTCCACGCCAAGACTCGGCATGCTGGCGTCTCTGGACCACACAACGCACTTTTACCCCTTCCCAGAGGACTTTGATCCGTCTCAGCCCTTGCTGCACGTCATGGAGAGCGTCACGGCCGATGTCGGCTCGGGGCGGGGTCTCGTCCGGGGATCGGTCTACACGAAAGAGGGCAGGCTCATTGCCGCTACTCTTCAGGAGGGCGTTGTCCGCGCCGATTTGAAGGGCTTGGATACGGCAGAGATGGGTAAGGGAATCATGGAAGGTGGCGGTGTCGGTGATGAGGATGGATTGAAGACGGTCAAGGCGAAGTTGTAATGGTTGTTCGCAATGCCACCCTTGATACCGTACGGCCGATTTCTGATGCGTAACGTCCCAATCATGGTAGTTCCTTTTATATGCCTGGTAAGAGGACCAAAAGGAGCGCTCTAGACGATAGTCGCCAGACCGGACAGCGGGGCATCCTGGCAGATCCACTTGCTGCGTGTACGATGTTCTTAAGCCCCCCATCAGGCCTCAGAGCAGGGCCGGACGTGCTAGAGGGTAGTGAAGATGAGGAAGGGCGAGACCACACCAGTTCACCCCACGTGGGCGGATTAGAAGACAGTGTCGCTCGGCTGCAGCTGCCTACCGAGCCGTGCAGATCGAACGCTTCGACTGCGAACACGGACACCTCCAATAAGGCTCGTTTCCAGGACCTCTCTCTGAGAGCGGGTAGCAGGGAATGCGCAGTCGACGAACTCCGTGTCAAAGCCAGTCGGATGACCTTCGGGCAGAATCCTTCCGCTACCAGAGCCTCACACAGTGGGGAGCTGTTGCCGGAAGCCAAAGCCGTGTGTGAGGTCGCGCTTCGAACGCCGAGAGCAGCTCTGATGGACCTGCACCTATGTCCAGCACAGACAGAGAAGGATGCTCACATCTTCTCGGACGATCTATCGATGTCTTCCGCAAGCACACTGGAGCTTGCCTACGGCTCATCAACGAGGCCCAGCAACACCTCAGGCGACGACCCAGAAGCAGGTGATCCACCGGGACGTCCCTTTCGCTTTGGGCGGGGCGGTGTCCTAGCAGAGGATGGCGGCAAAGGCGGAAGTCGCTACTGGCCTCCCGCCAGCTTGGCTTGCATTTGAGCCCTACCCGGTCCCCGAAGCCCTTCAGAGGGTATTCGAAGGACACGAGCTTCACGTCGCTCGCAATCATAATCGGAAGATGAGGCAGGTCCAACGGGGACAGGTGTTAGGCAAGCCGAACGCACGGTTGATTCTCAGACAGCCGTGCACAGCCAGCATCGATACCGGCTTTGTTCGTCTGCGGTAGATGAGGCAGGAAGAGCGATGCATCTCAGATCACTCTGTCCGCCTGACCTTCTCCGCTCTCGAGTTGATTTCCCCCTCCTCCACCTCCATGCTATCTGCCGCTGGGACCTCATCGGCGATGTCTCCGTTAGGGACCACCTCGATTACTCCCTCCATACTGGGGTCAAGCTGCTCAATCTCGCCCATCTCCATGTCGTCCGCTTTGCGCTTCGGCAGAGGCAGAGGATGTCCGGCGGCGTTGGCGTTGATCTGCGCCGCGCTTGCTTTCCGCTTATCGTTGAAGCTCGGTCCGGTGATCCTAGTCTCGGCGGCATGCTGACCCTCGGCGGTCGTTCCACCCTCGGTGACGAGCCGCTTCTTGATTGCAAGCTCGGCGACAACAGATGGGTTGTACTGCGTGGCGTCAGCCCAACGCAGCCTCCAAGTCAGATTGGAAAAGCCCACCTTGGCGAACCTGGCGTAGTCTCGCACCACGGAGAGGCCCAAAGAGTTCTGCCGTACTTCAGCCATCGAAGAGTCCAGTGATTCTGCCGACAAACCTTGTGCACCTCAATGAGGATAGTGCGATCGGGATTGGAGAGGTCGACGGTGTGCCCTGCTCCCAGCGCGACAACCTCGTCTGCGACTCGCTTGATGATCTCCAGCCGCTCTAACCGACCTGAGTTCCGAGAGTTCGGGTTGATTGCAAACTTTACGAGTCAGCGCTGGAGATCTCACAAGAAAGGCAACACCCACCTTGAGCGCACTGTGGTCATCGGTGATGAAGCCATCCCTGAGCACGGGTTTTGCGACCTCGGCGAGCTGATTCAGAGTGGCTCCTCCAACAGCTGTGATGGGCACCAGGCGGTTGATGTACTTGAATGGCGATTGAGCGGAGCTCTCCACCTTCTCCAGTAGACGGTGGACCAGTTGAACCGGGTTCAAGGGAGGCAGGGTGATCACGTAGAACACTGGCGGGCGTGAGTGCTGATATCGTGAAAGCGATCACGGTGACTTACCACACGGGGTCTCGTGCTTGCATAATCCTGGCGATACGATTAGTCGCCGCGCCCAGTACTAGCCCGTTGGCCCAGTACTCACTAAACCGGTTCGACTTCTTCTTGTCCCCCTTCAGGGTCTCCAGCTCCTTCTGCAGCATCTGCTCAATATCGAGATCCTCCTCGCCTTCCTCCTTGACCTCAGACTCGATCGTCTCGGGGTACAGCTCGTCTGCGAGCTCTTCGAGGTAGTTGACGATTTCCCGCTCAGCCGATTTCTCCTTATTCTGAATGGCCGTCACGCAGATTCCGGGTGCCGAGAACATGTCTTGCTGCGACACGTCAGCCACATCGCTTCGGTGAAGCGCTCCAGTACTGACAATAGGAGACTGCCTGTACATCCCGAGAGCCTTGAGCCTGGGAAGGTCGCCTTCTTCTTGCATCCACGGCGGAGGACCTGAATGGCCGCCGCCTCGACCACCCCCACCGCCTCCTCTCCCGCGGCCACCACCACCACCACCGCCCCGTCCCCCTCCTCCGCCTCGTCCTCCTCCGCGACCTCGGCCGTACTTGTAGTACTTGTCCTTCTGCTGTGTCTTCGATGGTCCTGGTCCAGACATGATGGGTGAATGGGCAAGATGGACCTGGGAAACGGCGAAATTGCCCCTTGTCAAGGAACCATACCGTGCCGTAAGAACATGAAACGTGGGGCTCCGCCGGGTCACAGCTGTGTTCCCAAGGATGTATGGGACCCTGTCGAGGACGATTAGTGTCATCGGTAGCCCGGATTGGTTGGAGACTATAACAGAAGATGCGAGTAACTATCACAAGCTACCGGAAGGCGTGAACGAACGGCATGGCCGGACATCGTAGCACAAACGGGCTGCCGAACGGCACTCAGCAGAGCTCCTTCGCTCAATCGTCCAGCCCGCGCTCAGCGACATTCCCCATTCTTCGCGATGTCGGCTCAGGCCCAGCTGCGACCATACAGGGTGCGTATTGTGCATTGGTCAAGTGTAACGCTGACCTTTAGCCGGCCTCAGCTCCCCTGCTGCATCACCGCTCCCACCGACTCCCACCGTCGGCTCGTTTGGGCAGAGGTCCTTCTACAGACGGCAGGCGAGCGACCTCGAGAACTGGGACTTCCTTCAAGACGCGGCGATCGGCCAAGAAGATGGGGGTGCCGCTCCGCGGAGGGGAGGAAAGACGCTGCCCGCCTCGCCGCGCATCGCTCGGAGCCAGGACACTCTTCGGGGCTTCTTTGAAGCTTCGGGCTCCAGAACGGCTACAACAGGAGGCAGAGGCGGAGGCTCCGCCGCCTTGCGCTCACCAGTCACGGCTCGATCGGGACACCAATCTGTCACGGTACTAGGCACTAGGCAGAATGACAGCCCGCACGAAGGCTCGACATCGGTCCGCGGACTTGAGGAGAGCCCACCCGCCATCATGACGGGTACGAATGAGCCAATACGCGAAGAGCCGGAGGAGATGCTAGATGAGCAGCAAGCAGAAGGAGAAGAAGACGGACTGTTGGCGAGCAATCATGAAGCTCACCACAAGGGGCCAACCGAACAACAACAAGGTGAGTCGCTAGTACCGGCCAATGGCTCCGTGAAAGCTCATCACGCCTAGGTGCTGTCCGGTCGTGGCGGCCTTCCCCGGTGGTGGTGGCTGTCATGCGGTGCAGTATCGCCTACATGCTCGCCTCGCTGTTCAGTTTCGTCACGCCGCTGGCGCATTTGCTCTCGACCACATCGGAGATCGACGCTCATGGGCGTGTGAGCCGAAAGCCCGCTTACTCGGCTCACATGGTCGCTACGATCGTCGTTTACGTCCGTACCTCTGCAAGCAAACACCTAGACCAATAGGACTGACCTTCCAGTTCCACCCAGCCAAGTCGGCTGGCAACATGCTGTTGGCGGACCGGTTCTGCCTGATCCTCATCACCTTCTCGAGGCTGGTATGCCTCCTCTCACTTGGCACGGTCGAGCTGTTCGACGCCATTTCGCCAGGCAAGGGACAGTCCTGGGACTGGGTCAGCGAGATTGGCGACTGGACCGTCTGCGGACTATGGATTGGCGGCAGCATGGGCTTGCTGGCTTGGGCTAAGGTCTGGGTAGGCAACCCGAGCTTCAATTCGGGTGAGTACGGGTATCTGCACGACCTCATGGAGCAAGACTCGAGTGCTCTGCTGACTCGGTCAGGATGCTCGATGGCTGCGGTCACAATCTACACAGTGGTGATCAAAGAAGGCAAGATACCAGAGCTGCTCGAGGTCCTCTTGATCGTCTTCTTTGGAAGTGAGTGCGTCGAGCAGGTCACCCGCGAATACGCTGACTCGGCAGCTCTGATCAGTAACTTGGTGTGCTTCACCATGTTTCCAACGACAGCCACGAACCGCCTCCAGAAATCCATCTCGACATCTCTTCGATCCTTCTCGACCCTGCTGGACCTCCTTGCAGCAACCTTTCTTCTCGAGAAGAGGATGCTTCGTGGCGACCGCACGACGCTGCGTGAAGCAGTCCAAGCTCATGGCAAGGCATTCAAGACGCTTAAGGCCGATCTGGCCGAGGCGAAACACGAGCGCATTCTGGACGAGCGTGTCCGGGGCAAAAAGCTGAACCTGTACGATGCCGCCATTCTCAGTATGGGCCGGCTGGCACAGCATATCAGTGGCTTGCGAAGCGGAACCAAGCTGCAAGAAGCGCTGCTTCGGACCATCAAGGAGGGGAACATCCAGCTCGTTGACGGGGAGGAGAAGTTTGCTGCCGGATTGACAGTCTCTGCGTTGGGCGCTTTGCCCCCGACGGTGGGACCGCCGGGCACGATGGACCTGCAGGTCGATGTCGCACAGTCGATCGAGCTGTTCAAGGGGTTCCGGCAGATGGCCGGAGATCAATTGAACCAGCTGGTAGTGAGTCGGCATTGGCTGACGATGTGATTTCGGCTGACCGGGATAGGACGGCTGTGAAGACGCGCTGGAAGCTGTCGAAGGTCTGTTCACAGCGAGCGGTAACTCTGGACATACCGATCTCAGCCCTCTGAGGCGAACACTCGCGGAGCAGATACGGACATTCACGCGTTCCAGCAGCGTCGCCATTAAGCGGCTGTACGCTGGTCCGAGGCGGCGCAAGGAGATCTACGACGACACCAGTGACAGCAGCAGTGAAAGCGACAATGATGCGGAAGGCCCGACTGTTAATCATCAGCCGGACGAGGTAGACTCAAAGGCCCTTGATACGGCGGCGACCACGGACGGACCGAATGAGGCTGTATTCCTGATCTATTTGTGAGGTCTTCAAACACGCCTTCTTTGGACGACTGTGCTTATCGCTAGCTTCCTTTTCACTCTAGAGGAGTTCGCCCGAGAGATCCTCTTCTTGTTGGATACGGTCAGCGAGGTCAGTACAGAACCTTTCCATTGTGGCTCGAGATCGCTGATGATGCAGATCGTGCAAGCGGAACACGTTTCCGCTTGGGATCACGTTCGGTCGATCGTCGTTCGCAAGAAGAAGCAACCTCGGAAGAGCTTCCTGTATCAAAGGCTCCGTCAGTCCTCGCTGAAGTCCGCTGCCCTCGAGCTTACATCAGCAGAACAGCTAGTGCCGGTTGATCCGTCCAAGACCCAGCCGTCTCCGTTCTCGCGCCGCAAGCGCGAGGAGCCGAGCGATCACGAGACCACCGAGTCACCTCGAGGGCTGAGCCTGCTCGACAGGTTCCGCCACGTCGTGTGGCAGGTTGGAGACTGGCTCAAGCAGCCGGACAAGCGCTACGTGATCAAAGTCTGGGTCGGCGGTGGTGAGTCCTCGACCCTCAGTGGATGACAATGAGGCTGACAGTCGCAGCTGTCCTGGCGGCACCAGCCTTCACCGATTGGGGTCGCCCGACATTTATGGAATTCCGTGGAGAATGGGCTTTGATTGCGTACTTCGCCACAATGAGCCCGACGGTCGGCCAGACCAACGAGCTGTCAGTTGCTCAGGTCGGACTGGCGATTCTGAGCTGACAACGTAAGATCTGCCTTCCGGATAGGTGGCACTCTGTCGGTCCTCTACTCTATTGGGCTACACGGCATTGCTGACCCCTCAGTCTTGGAGCAGGCATCGGCACGATCGTGTACAGCTTGTACGTTTAAGCCCTGCCTGATCGAGAGGCCGGGATTCTGAGCTGTTCAGGTTCCCGGAGAACCCGATCATCTTGCCTTTTGTCGGGTTCCTGTTCTCCATACCCTGCTTCTACGTCATCACGCAGATGCCGGACTACCTTCAAGCCGGCAGATTCACCCTGCTCACTTATGTGAGTTGGCGTAGTCTTCAACTGAGCGCAGCCACGGTCACTCACCAGCCCCAGAACCTGACATGCCTCTACGCGTACAATAAGCGGGAGCAAGACTACCCCGTGTGGCAGATCGCGCTCTTCCGCTCGACAACGGTCATTATCGGTGCGCTATGGTCTGCGGTGGTCTCGCGATGGTGGTGGCCGTTCACAGCGAGAAGGGAGCTGCGCATGGGTATCAGCGAGTGAGTCACTGGGTCGCCTTCGATGAGCAGACAATGCTGATTGGGCAGCTTTTGCCTCGACTTGTCCTACTTGTACTCGAAACTCGTAACGACGTACAGTCGAGGAGTGGATCCGCCCGAGCCTGTGCCGCAAGCCTCGGAGGATGAGAACGAGCCGCTGTTGCCGCTTGGATCTTCGAGACATCCGCACCTCAATGCAGGCGTCAGGCAGTTCCTCTCAATGTGAGTCACGCAACATGCTTTGGTCCCATTCGTACTGAGTGACTTGCCAGGGAACTGCACTTGCAGGGTCAACTCACTTACATGCGGACACTGCTCAGCCAGACCAAGCGCGAGCCACGACTGAAAGGGCCTTTCCCTGTAGACTTCTACAACGAGGTTCTCCTCAGCTGCGAACGGATGTTGGACCGCCTACACAGCATGCGATGCGTCACGACTCGAGATGAATGGGACAATGTCAGTCGCCATTTCATCCGTTTACATACAAGGCTGACTCGCGTGACCAGGGTATCAGGAGGGCATTCGTGGCGCCCGTGAACAAGCAGCGACGCGAAATGGCAGGCAGCGTCATCCTCTATGTAGGTGCTGATGGCAAGATACGTCCATGAGCTGACCTGTCAAGTTCTACATCTTGTCGGCTGGATTCAGACTGCGGACCCCGATGCCACCATATCTGCCACCGGCGGAGCAGGGTCGCCTGCGATTGGTGGAGGCGATTCGGAACCTCGACGTCGTCAAGAGGAGGAGTGTACGCGGAGGAGGAAGACACCTGCTATTCTTCGCGTACGCGCTTGCCATGCAAGTGAGTCCAGACGTTTCGGCTAAGCGAGCCGGCGTCGTTGCGCTGATATAATACAGGAAGTTATCGATGAGCTCGAGTTCCTTGGGCGCATGATGCAGGAAGCGTTTGGCGTGATCAGTCAGACGACGGCGCAGGAGTTCGAGGCGCTCTTCGAAACCACATCGCTGGGGGCAGGAGACAGGCAGACGGGAGCCGGCGCGGTGCCCTGCTGAGGCTTCTGATGAACACATAACATTATTATCACACACACTGTCAATGTATCTATAGCGGTACAACCGGGACACCAGGCATCACACTGAGGTAGACTGAACGCACGACAATTGCTACTCGTGGCTACGTTAAGCGCTTCGTTTCCGCAGATCATTCTCCCTCTCTCTCGCGGGGTCAGACCGACCGCCCACCTCCCCCGCTAAATCGAAGAAGCTGTCCTCTCTAGCTCGATGCCGAGGCGTACTGCTCCCACTGAGGCTCATGCCAGAATGATGGATCCTCAGATTCCCAAACTTGTCGCGCACGCTGATTGACGCGTTTCGGATCTTGCTGCCCCAAGTGCCACCCGGGGAGCCGCCGTCAAAGGACAAGAACGACTGTTCTGTTGCTGAAGAGGAAGCAGCACGGCTTCGGTACGGCGATGTTTGTGCGAGGTCGCCAGTCGATTCAGGACCTACGAGCGATGTCGGGACAGGCACGCCAAACATCCGGTGCAGCTGTAGAGGCGGTCAGGTTTCGCGCTTCCTGTGATGCAAGGACAGGGCAGGTGCTCACCTTGGCTACTTGCTGGCGGCGCAGGCGCCTGGCGTCTTCTTCGTCGTCAATGTGCTCGTTTACTTCGGAAACGACCGTCTCGGTCGGGCTCTTTGGCTCCTTGCGATCAGGCGATAGCTCGGATTGATGACCCCGAACGGCCTGGACCACACCCTGCTGCATTTCGGGAGTCATTGCGTTCCGACGGACGGTGTGAGCTTGCTGATCAGAAAGACTGCCGCCAAAACTGGCGCTCTTCAGGAGAGGCATAGATCCTGCTCGGTTATGTCTGCCGTGATACGCCGGGTCAACGACCAGTCTTGAGATACTGTCTTCGCATAGCGGCTCGCCCAAGACCCTTTCGAGCTTGCGTGCTCGTCGAAGAAGGACCTGGCGCTCCTCGGCAGTGAGGTCGCTTCGTAACTTCCTGTTGAGATCAGGCCGTCCATCGGGGCCAGGCTGGTTCGGTAGCGCTTTGTCGAATGGCGCCGGGGGCAGTAAAGGCTGTGACAGGGCCGCGAGACTGTTGACGCTATCCGACAACGAAGGTCGCAGTGAAGCCGCCAAGGAGTCGACAGACGCCGAGCGTAAGTGATTCCGCATCTCAGACGCCTTCCGGGCTCGCGGAATGGCCACAGAGGCGGAAGTCTTGCGTCCTCTAGGCGGAGGCGGTATGGCGGACCTGACCAATCATCAGCATGTGAACCTCTGAGCGGTACGGTGACTCACGCCTTGGGTCTCGGCTCAATCACGCTCTGGAACGCGTTCCGTTCAAACATTATCGCCGCTTGGGCTCGTTCCGCTCCGTGTCCCAACACTTGGTCGATCTTGCTTGTCTTCCGAGACGGGCTGGAGACCCAGTCTTGGTCGAACGGCCCGCCATCAGCGAGCCTACCGCGGTCGGGCTCGTTGGGGCTGGCAATCGCGCCGGCGGGCTTGGGTCGAGGCACGATTCTGTTGTCCGACTGCGCAGATTTCCGCAGAAGCAAAGCGTGTATGGCCTGGTCCGTCTCGGGTGACTTGTGGCTCGGCCTTCTGAAGTTCGGCGAGGGGAAGACGCCGGGGGTAGAGTATGCCCGGAGCATGTCCGGCGGCGGGAGCACTGCGCCTGAGGTAGTCGAGTCTGTCGCGGATGACATCGACAATGGGCGGCTTGCCGATGCAGACGGTCGTCGACTGGGTCCAACGCCAGTGTCTGGTGGAGATGCACTCTCGCTCGGCGAGCGTGATCCACCTCCGGATGGTCTGATGACTGGGCTCGAGTTCATCGTCCATGCGTGCCCTCTGCGACCAAAGGTGCCGACAGACTCCCTCCTGCTCCCACCGTTGTACAACGGGGCGACACCTTCGTCGCGATCGTAGTAGGCCGAGGTGCCGGGCGGTCGAGACTGGTCCAGTACGCCAAAGTCGGAGAAAGCGCCTGTTGACCGCTTTCCGAAGTAGAAGTTCGATCGGTCCGAGAACACGCTCGACGCAGTCTTGCTCCATCGCATATAACTCTGATCGACTGGCGGCGCGCCAGACGGCACGGCGGCGTCGAGTTCGGGCGGTGTGCTGCTTGGTGCGAGGGTCGGAGCCATCGTAGGTGAGAGGTTCAAAGGTGATGGGTCAGGACGCAAGATGGACGGTATTGAGGGGCTCTCCGGGTCGTCCATGATGGCTGTGTCCGCACCAGGGAAAGATCAGCGCTCTTGCGGCGCTTTGCACATAGCCCTCGGCGACGCTTGTGACCGACTTATGCGTGTCGACGTATAGTTCATATTCAAGGAAATAGGCGACTCAGATGCATGGCAAATGGGCAGTTCAGGAGAGGGGAAGGCAAAACCGGGATGACGACGATCTGTCCTCCCCTTCGAAGGATCAATAACACGGACATGTCACCTGCTCGTCACCCCAATCAATCCGGATGTGCCCGGTAGAGTCCTGGTTCCCTCCTCTCCGTGAAATGCGCAGATGAGGAAGCCGGATGCTTACAGCCTGCGATTCAGGTCCCAAGAGCACGCTGCAAAGGAACAGCGGATAGCACGAGGAGGTCGTGCGAGGCTGCTAGGACCCCAAGGGTTACGATCTTGCGGTCACAGGTCGGCAGATCGATTGACCAGCGGCAGAGAGCAGCGAAGTCTTCGGTAGGTAGGTTTCTGGCCTCCAACCCCCCATAGGATGCTTCATCGAGTCCAGCGCGGCTTGTGGCAGCTTATATGCAGTGTCTGCATCGGATTCAACTCCCAACAGCCGCCTCAAAGACGAAAGACATGCCGTGAGCTTCTTGATCTCAGGCACGCACGAAATGTCTGAACCTCGGAAGAGACCTGCGATTCAGCTCTCAGTGACTCTTTGTTGCTCGTATCTCAGCCAGCATGTTCATACAAGCCATTGCCGGACCGTCGACTGCGATGAGGTGTAAGACATGCTTTACGCCTCTCGCTGGTTCGCATGGCGCGCTTCACCGCCGACTTCCTCTTCCTCGACCCTTCAGCCATGCCGCTGTCCTGGCTTCAGGCCATAACAGATGGTCTAAAATCCGGCACAAGAAGGGAGCAGCGGATGCGCAGAAGAGCACGATATACTCCAAGATCACCCTCGTGCGTCAATCGCTGTCCAAACGGACGCCTCGTATGTAAGATTCTGGCTGACCACTTGCTGTAGGAGATCTACTCGGCGTTGAGACCGCCTAACTCGATGGACCCGCTGCACAACTCGAAGCTCGCCGCAGCTCTAGCCAAGGCCAAAGAGGCGGGTATCCCAAAGTACACGGTTGAAGCATGCTTCGCCAAGGTGCGTCATCCGTGATCATCTGTTATGGCAATGGCTCATCCGCTCTTAGGCAAAGTCGCAGGCGGATGGCACGGGACAGACGGTCGTGTACGAGGCTCTGGGGCCAGGAGGAACCGAAGCGATGATCATGTGAGCACAGGCTGTCGACAATGAGGGTTGTGACGGTATAGCTAATGCGCTTGATAGCGAATGCGTCACCGAGAACCCGGCCAAGACGGTCGCGCGTATTAAAGAGGTCCTTCACAAACAACAGTACGTGCACTAGGCAGCTGATCTGCGCCTGCTGCTGACATCCAAAGCTGTCGAATCGCTCCTGTTTCGTACCTGTTCGAGAAGAAAGGTCTGGTCACTGTCTCGCCCGCGTCCGCATCGAATGGCTTCGACGAGATATTCGACCTGGCTCTGGATGCAGGCGCAGATGATGTCCAGGAAGCAGAAGGCGACAGTGGACCTGTATACGAGGTGAGCAATGCATTCGAGACGGCCATGATGCATCACGCTGACCTAGCGGCAGATCACGACGGCGCCGGCATCGCTGTCGCAGCTGACAAACGCCCTGAACGACGTGTCGTCGTTCAAGGTCGAATCGTCGGAGATTGCGTATATCCCTTCGATCCCGCTCGAGGTCCTGGAGCCAGAGCAAGAGGGCGAGGGGATCTCGCTTGAACGCGCCGAAGCGATCGAGAAGGTCGTGGAGAACTTGGAGGGTGAGGCGGATGTCATTCGCGTATGGACCAACCTCGCATAGACCAGTGCATCACTCTACACTGCTCTTGTACCTATGTATCGTATATTCCTTCGCTCTTCTGGCCAGACGAGCTACGCATCGCTTAGCAGAGCGAGCAGACCACGGTTGTTGTCTCAACTGTCGCCGAGGATGGACGCCACGTGGTGCCTGAACGAGCCGTCATGTTGGCTACACTTGCGATGGTCTCTGTATACTATAGCACTGATCATTTGCGCACCATTATTTGTCCAGACAAATCGCTCGCGAGATGACAGAAAAGAGCAACGGGAGCTCAAGCACGAGCTACACGCTTTCCACGAACGCGTATGCGCTACCGCTGCTTCACGCAGCAAAGAACCACTCGTCCGGCGTGATCGGTCTCTTCCTCGGCCGGATACCACCAACCTCGACCGCATCAACCAGCAAGACTGTCGAGGTCATGGATGCCGTGCCATGTATACACCTCTACCCTTCACTGTCAATGACGATGGAGATCGCTCTCGAGCATGTCGAGGCGTTCGTGGGCGGGAGCGAGAAGGGCAAAGGGTTGGAGGTTGTGGGCATGTACGAGGCGCGAGTTGGAGGCAAGGACGCGGGGCTCAGTAGAGCAGGGGAGAAGCTGCTGCGGACGTTGAGGCAGCAGCGAGACGGGTTCTTCGGGTTTGTCGTGAGTCACATCCCTGTACGACTGCAACTTCCCGCTGGGACCTGGAGCTGACGGGCCTGCAGCTCGACAACGAGCGGATAGCTGCCGGTCATTGGCCGTACCAGGTCTACACGCCCGCCGACTCGTCATCCGTCCAACTCAAAGCTCTGGCATTATCATCCACCGGACCACCGCAAGGCTTCTCGCTGCCATCCGCGGACCTGCCGAAACAGGTGCTCACTGCGATCCGGGACAAGCACATCCACCGGAGCTTGGGCGACCTGGACGATCACCTCGAGGACGCGTGGGTGTCCAGTCCGCTCATTGTGAGCCAGGCGTCTCGCTGACGCAAGCAGATCGATAGGGTGGCTGTCGAACAGCACTGCGAAGGAGGCATTGAAGGCTGCGTTGCCATAGGGACTTGGGAACAGGTATCAGTGCGGGCACGGCATGTCATGCACAAGCATGCAAGGCGTCGCATTTAGATCACATGTGCTGAGATACTCTACTTCACGATCCTACTCAAACTCGAACCGGCCTTCTCCGCTGTAAACCTGCGCCAGCATGCCCTTTCCGACGATCCGCTCCATGCGGAGCTTGTCAAACTTGCTGAAGAGCGTCAAGCTGCGGACATCCTCCGGCTCGACCGTCTCTTCCTCGGAAGCCTTCCGGCTGGGCAGGAACGGCGTCTCGAGGAACTCGGAGTAGAACTGCGCGTGCTCTGGTGGCGAGTAGAAGACGAATGTGCGCGCGCCACGAATCTTGTACCGCCGGTAAAAGTGGAATCGCTCAGTCACGAACAAGAAGTCTTTCTTGCCCTTGAAGAAGAGCGTCCGGGCGCGTGAGATCTCAGAGTTGGATGAATACCTACGAAAGTTGTCAGTAACGAATCTGACAGCTGCGGCGCTGCGCGAGGGACTTACTCGGAGATGGCGGCGTACGAGACCACGTCGTTCTTGCGCAGGTAGTTCATCAAGCGGACATAGTCGAAGTAGGAGGGCACAATGACCAGGGTGTTTTGTCTTGACACCGCTGATCGGAGGAGATCAGGAATGGTCTACACTGATCAGCGATGCTTGTAGCATCAGTATGACCACGGGCCCACCTTCTTGGTGAAGAAGTTGAGGCGGCGCTCGACTTCCTCGACCGCGCTTTCGCCACGGCCGCCCTCGGACGCAGCGTCTATCCGGTCAAACACCTGCTTAACCCCGGGCTTGACTCGTCCGAGCACGCCTGGCAGAGGCGGCGTCTCGAGGCGGACCTTGCCAGCGAGGTTGTAGCAGTGTCGCGCGAAGATGGCCCGAGCTTCGGGCATGTCGTATCGAGACATCAGGATCGTTTGCCGCAGGTATTTTGCCCTGCGAGGAGTCAGCGAAAAGCCAAAGGCGGATTCTGCGATCGCTTGGACATACTGCCCCTCAAGGTACCACGGCTTGACCCTGGAGAAGTCACAGCCGTGCGGGGCGCGGGGGATCTCATTCAGGTGCTCGAACACGAACTGTCGAGAATAAGTATGGCCTGTACAACACGACGGGTCACAGTGCTCACCTGGACGTGGTCCCAGTTCTGCATAGCCATGACGTCGCAGCCATCGACGACGCAGAGCTCGATACTGCTGAGCAGATCCGTGCTATCGTCCTCCTTCTCGCTCATCATCTTCAATCCGAGCGGACTGGCGAACAGCAAGTCGCACTCCATGAGCTTCTCCTCGTTTGCGGGCATCATGACCACCCGCCACGCCTTACGGGTGATTTTGATGCCGAACCGGAAGTTGTCGTCGCTGTTCCCGCGGAAGTTCTCCCTGTGGTCAAGAGGGATCCCAGCGCTCGTCGCCGGGTCGTCCAGCGGGTCCTCGGATCCGGGCGGAAGGGAGAACGACGAGATGAACGGGTTACGGTTCTCGATCTGGGTGCCGACTGGCGCGAGCGGGAAGATCTGGTCTTTCAAGTAGGAAAGGGCTCTTGATCGGAGCGGGAGCAAGAACAGGACCTTGGGTCGGGTGAACGACTGGTCTCGTGGCGCGTCGGGGATGTTGTTCGGGTCGGCAGCGGCCGCGTGCGCTAGCTTCTCGTTGTTCCGGACAATACGCTTGCGCGTCCTAGTCGGTCAGCACCAGGTCGGCCGTGTGGATAGAACGCTCACTTCAGGACGTGGTTTAAAGCGTGAACCACGACAGCTTGTCTCATACCCCGCACATGATCCTCCTTTCCCACAGCCTTGGTCCCGTCCGCCTCCCCATCCATGGAGTGCAGGTAGAAGTCGCGGTAGGTTCCAAGATGTGACAAGCTCGTTGACGTTAGGGCTTCTGGCGTTGACTTCTGGAGGGACGAAAGCAGAGCTGGGGTGATCTGCCGAGTGTCAGCGTGCAGACGGCCATAGGGCAGAAGACAGGTGCTCACTCGTGTCTTCGGAGTGGAGGCCGCCTGAGTAGAGGCTTGCGCTGACGAGCTGCCTGGACGAGACTCGACTGCGCGTCCATAGCCGACCAGGCTGGTCGCTTCGTTGGTCCACTCCCTCTTTTCCGCGCTGGCAATAGCTTCTGGCTGGAGAAGCGACGGAGTCGCGTCGTACCGAGCGGCCCAGAGGTCACTCGCTGCCTCAGTCAGCGACGCACTTCTTGCTGCCACCGTCACTCACCAGCTGCGGCGGATGAGGACGCCGAGGCAGATGCACCCTGCGCGTCCTCGTCGTCCGACGCTTCGGCCAAATCGGCTAGGCCCAAGAACTCGGCGGCAATTCCCGAGCTCGAGCTGCCATTCAGAACTTTCGCCTGTCCGTTTGCCTTCTGGGCCACAGGTCCCGCCCCGTTCGTCTTTGCCTTGCCCTTCCCCTTGCCATTCAAATACGTGCTCCCGCTGGGTCCGAGCTCGCCGCCAAAGTTGACGCTCTTGCGCTTCTTTAGCGGTGGCCTGTCCGCACTTTCCAAGGCATCCTGACTGCCGTTGACGGACGCGCCAGCCACAGCAGACGCCGAGGCGGCTGCGCCATTCTGTTCAGCAGCATTGTCCACGGATCCCGTCCGCGAAACGACGGGTGAGGCGCGGTACCCGCCCGGTCTATCGAGGTCGCGGGGCCGCTTAATGGCCGTGACGTTGAGGAGCGTCAATAGCTTGACTTCTGTGAGCGACGTCATCCAGCTGATCCTCGAGCGTCTGCTGATAGTCAAGGAAACAAGTAGGTCTATCCGCTACTATTGTACAGAGTGTCTCTGAAATTTAAGACCGGCGACAGAGTTACGGCATCGTCGTGTGGGCTCTCCAGCGTCACAACAAAATCTGATTCCGCGGCTCATGTCGACGTTGGAGCGGTTCGTGCAAGTCGACTGCTACAGTAAAGTTGGCTGCTTTGTACTCCTGTTGAAACTTGTCAGACACATCATCATGGCGTGGGTTCTGTGTCGTGCGGAGGACTCTTGGGTCAAGCTCACACTGAACAGGGTGTGGGACATCATTTCGTCCGGCTTCATGCTGGCCTTGTTCCTAGGTGCTGTCTGTGAGTCCTTCAACCGCATATTACTTGATGGGCCAGACGACTGACACTCTGTGCCAGTCGCGGCAATCAAAGTGCGCTCGCTCCTCGCATCTTCGACCGACTCGACCCGGTCATCGCTCTCGCAGAAAGGTGTAACGATTCAGAACGGGCGCGTTTCAATTCAGACGGACAAGGCCCCTCCTTCTCGCGAAGAGTACATCGCCTCGACGCAACGGGCGTTCGAGCGCGGCGCCAAGCAGATGAGCCTGCACCCCGAGGCATTCAAGATGGGCAACAGGAGCAGGGAGCCCAGCTCGGGTCTGGAGGACACTGTGCCGGAGACTGCCAGCGTGGGCAAGAGCAGTGCGACGCCGTGAGTACAATCGCGTGGCGGACGGTGTCTCTGCGACAGGGTACTGACTTTTGGCTCAGGGAGAAGCGCGGTTTCATAAGATCAAAGAAGCTTGCATAGACGAGACGTCGCGACCGGAAAATGCACCGGGACTATCTCCAGCGTTCGAGTTGACCTTGGCCTGGCGAACATCATCGTCTCCGCTTGTGCGCTCCTTTCGGCACTGCTTTCTTCGTCTTGCTTTTGTTGGTCGTGTGCGCCGCAGTCGCACCAGCGTGCTTGCCTGTGCTAGTGGTGGCTGCCCCGGCGGTCTGCGGCCTGCAGACAGGACATAGCCACTTGCCCTCGGGCGGTTTGAGCAGATCCACGCAGCCGAGATGGAACCACTCGATAGGGCAGTCGTCGTTCTGTCCTGGTCAGCCAGAACTTCTCATAACCCCTGATTGCTTACGTCGCATCCGATCATCTGCCGGAGGATCAGCGCCAATCTCTCACATGTGGAAACAACTCACTTGACCGTAGGATACCTGGTTGCAGACGCAGTACCTTGGTTCGTTCCTGCCTCGCGTTAGCAGCCATCTTGAATCGTCTTTTGCGCAGCGGCAGGACTGACGGGTCGGCGGCGAGCAGCGGATCAGGCGCAGTCTCCAGCTCGCTCTTCTCCTGAACAACCAGCTCTGCCGTCTGAGTCGCTTTCCCGCCCTTCCTCCCCTTCTTGCGACCTTTCCTGCTCCGCGACCGGGCCCCTGACGCCGCACCGCCAATCCCGATATTGATCTCGTCGTCCCCGTCTTCGTCCTGTTGCTGACCGTCCTGCGCCTCGCCCTCGCCGCCGCCAGCCAGGCCCGGCTCTAAGTACGCGCTTGGCATCGTATCGGGTCGGAGACCGAGCAGGATCGACGCTTCTTGTGCTGGCATGGCAGAGTCTAAAGCACGGATATGCCGGTCGATCTGGGGCGAGATGTCAGCGCGAACGACTTAGATTATCACTTAGCGTAACTGACAGAGTTGTATGCGCCAATAGCCACAGCGACCTTCTCCTCTCCATTCCGGACAATCTCTCGCGCCAAGCGGCCAATCTCTGGCAAGATGAGGTATGGCCGCGGAAGCGATGTTTCTTTCGATCCTTCGGATCCTTTGGCTGGACCCGTGTCGGTTCTCGCGCCATCGCTCCGTGAGACTCCTGCTTGTTGCGTGGTCGGAACGGGTGGATCGTTCTCGACGAGCACCGTGGGGAAGGGTCGAGGGTGATCTGGCGCCTCACTTGAGTCGTCTAGGGCGGGAACGAGCAGGCCGCCGTGTCCATCGGGAACTGGCACGCCGAGCGTTTCGTGCTCCACCTGCTGCGCCGGGCCACCGTCACTGGCCTCCTGGCCGTCCTCGACCTTTCCGTCCTGCGCCAGATCGGCGGCTTCGACAGGTGCTGGCGCAGCCGGTTCTGGTTCCGCTTCAGGTACTCCTTCCACAACTTCCTCTTCCTCGTGCCCAGCTCCAGTGTCCTCTCTCGACTCCGCAAGCTCGCGTTCAAGAGCGGCTTCTGGCGATGTCCCTTTGCGAGCTTCATCGAGCGCCTTTGCCAGGGCTTGTCGCTCGGAGATGTATCGCCTGATAAGCTTTTGCAGCTTCTCTGTCTGGGCTGTATCGCGTCAGGATGGGCTCGCATTGTGAGACAGAGACCAGCTCACCTATGCACCCGTCATCGAGCTCTTTGAGCAGCCTGAAGTTACGATGCAGTTCCAGCGGAAGCTGCTCGACCATCTCGTAGTGGTCCTGAGCAAAGTCCAACCACGCCTCCATCTCCTTTTCCGCATCCATCCCTTCTGCTCCACCGTCCGTACCGTCCGTATGCCCGTTCGGAGCGGAAGAGATCGCGATGACGGCTTCCGACTCTGTTCCCTCGCCGTCGACATCCTCTGCCGGACCGCTAATAGGGTCTGGCGAATCGGACAGGCGGGCGCGTTTCCGCCGTCGAGTGCTGGACGCCGTGACGGGCGTGTCCGCCTGAGGCGGGCGTTTTATGCCCCGCGGCGTCTTTGCAGAGGCCGAGGCTCCTGCAGGACCGAGAGACTTCCGACTGCCCATTGTGCTAGCCCGACCTGTAGGGAAAGATACGACGAAGCAGGAATGAGACGGAATCTCATCTGAATCAACAAGTGAATGCCGTGAGCAACACGTGGTAAATCTCCGAAATGCGCTTCAGACAATTAGCTGGCCAGTCCAGTCATGGATCGCTCTTCATTATTGTACTCATGCCGCTGTACCATGTCTTCCTGCCGCCGGAGAAGCTTGCACCGCTTCCTCTTCCCCTGAGGATTGAGGACTACTCGCCGATCCGCTTCGAGACAGTCGAAGTTGAAAAGCCAGAGACAGCGGCCGGCCAGGAATCGGCACAGAACTTGCCAGAGACCCAGAGCCTGGGGGCTGGGTCTCACGCCGAGTGGAGCCTGAAGAGACAACATACTACGGGCGCATCGACGAGTGTATACGGCCAGAGAGATGATGTCGTATCGCGGGAACAGGCGATACGGCAATTCGAGGAGGAGGAGCGCAATAGCTGGGAGAAGAGCGTGGTCGGCCATGCTCAAATCGGTCTCGCCGCCCTGGAGCGCTTTGACGATGCGACCCGCACGGCGAAGAGGAGGAAGACCGGGGACCTCGGATCCTCTCCAGCCGGACCATCTATCGCTGTACAACCAGCCTCGGATTCACCCGCACCCGATCTTGCGATGGATATGTCCGGAACGTCTCGGCGCCGCTCGAACCGGCTTGGGCAAGCGCGCACATCGTGTGAGTACACTCGCCATAGGAATCTCCCTGGTGTGAAGACTGATGGTGGGCAGTGTCGCTTCTGGGTACTCTTCCACCAGGCGACTTATCCGAATCGGTCTTATCGCTAAACACCACCGCATCGTATCCCTCACAGCTCACACAACCTTCCTTGCCCAAATGGCATATCCCTCTCTCAACTCTGACGCCCCTTCACAGCATCCTCGCCTCAGCTCCGAGCACTCCCAGCCGTCGGAATGGGAAGCGGAGCAGGCTTGATCATGGGCGAGATGACCCCAAACAGCTGTACACCGCCATACTGTGCGTAGTCGCCACGGATGGGCCTGTACTGCGGAGGCGGAAAGAAGAGAAGGAGAAGGGGAAAGACGGAACGTTGTGGATCGCGAGCTGGCGAGTCGTCGCGCCGGAACCACAAGAGTCGCTCGAGAGGGTCAAGCGCGCCAAAACAGCGGTGACGAAGAATCGCGATGGCGCAGGCGAAACGAGCTGTAAAGTCCAGCTATGGGACGAGTGCGCCAAGGACTGGGCGAGTCGAGTCAGAAAAGGCGATGTGATCCTTTTGGAGAGTACGTTTGCTCCACTCTCAATGGCAGCGGGTAGTAGCTGAATGCTTGTTCAGATGCCGAATACCGTCCTGCGACGGCGAAGGAACCCGCGCACCTGTCTGCCTCGACACTGAACAGCTCGAGAATGTCCATTCTCTACCGCACGCTCCCACGGCAGGCACATGCCAATCCGTACGCCTACCGAGGACCCAAAGCGGGCCGGACGCGATCAGGCAGCCAGTCACAACAAATCGATCTCGAGCCGGAAGATGCGGTCCTTCGCCCAGATTTGCGATTGGGAAGAAGCGATCCTGGCGTAAGACGGGTGGCTGAGATGGCGCACTGGTTCGCGGACTGGGTAGGCGGTGTTCCCCCTCCGGATCTGTGAACCTGCACCGCACCATACGATCCTCCAGAATCTCGACAGTCCACTTTGATCCCGGAACGCCAACCTAACGCTGTAGCTATAGTTTGTACTCGTATGCGTTGTATTGCCATGCGTCTAGATGAGGTGATGTCTGTGGGCGATCTACAACCCCAGCGAGCTCTGCAGCGCCTTGTCTGCCCAGTCAAGGTATTCACCCGTGCGGTCCGCGGGCCCGGAAACGGCCAGAGCGGCAATAACGGCGCCAGGTCTATTATCTCAGCACAGCTGCGACGAACCGTGCTGCCCGGCACAAGACGTACTGCTCAGGAGCGAGCAACTCGCCGCGGTCGAACAAGCCCTGGAACTTGGCGATGTCAGATTCGGACATGACGCTCTTGCCTCTTGTCCGGATAAGCTCCTGCATCTGCACCTCGCGTCAGCCGGCGTGAACCCCGGGCACAATCTTGGCAAAACAAACGGAAGTCTGTCCTGGTTAGCGGAGTTCACTGCTTCAGGTCGCGGGGGCTCACGTCCACTACGCCGGGCCTGACAGCCCAGCAGGCCACTCCGTTATCCTTCTCCTCCACGGCGAGTGTCCTGCATAAGCTGTTCATGGCCGCCTTGGCTACGCAGTACATGCCCCAACCCTGGTACGCCCCCGTCGACGCCCCAGACGAGACAAAGACGACCCGGCTGGTGCCGCTCGATGGGCTCGACCGGCGAAGATGGGGAAGCGCCGGTTTGAGGAGGTACAGCAGAGACAAAACGTTAGTTTCCATGAGCTGAGGCGCGACCTCCAGGTCGACGTCTCCGAACTTGGCTCGTCGAGGTCAGCGCCTCCACCCTTGTCTGCACAAAGGGAAGAGCTCACCTAGAGGTTCGAGCTGACCGGCGTTGAAGACGACCGAATCGATACCTCCCCACTTCTGTACCGTCTCGTCCACGCATCGCTTGTTGTCTTCGACTTTCGCAACGTCTCCGCGGAACAACAGAACTCGGTCAGAGCCAAACTCGGCCAGGGTCGCCTCGAGTTCCGGCGGGGACGAGCGAGAGAAGGCGGCCACGCGTGCGTTGTGCTTTGACAACAGGAGACGGAGGATAGCCAGTCCGAGACCTCGAGAGGCTCCCGTCAGGATAACGACAGGCGAGTTGGAGCTCATCTCTGGATGCTTATCTGGCGACGACTGGCAGATGGTATGACGGTGACGATGTCACAGAAACTCGGACATGACTTGTTGGCCTTACGGCAGACTCCGGATCGATCCCGGGGCGATAGGACCCATCACGGGGATTTGGGCTAGTATTGAGATGCATGCATCTGGTGGAAGGCTCGCCAGCCTGTGCCAGTCCAAGACAGCTCTGGCTTAGCGTATGCAGCATATGGCTATAAGGAGCAGCAGACAATACTCCGGCCGGCTCCGGCGGAAGCTTTGCCACCTGAACATGACGCGGAGGATTTCTTTCTGGACGCGTGTTGACATGCTCTCCCTCCTCTTCCCGGGTATGCCATACGACTAGCAAACTTCGTATATTGAGGGATCGCGATCATGCTGAGATGATGGATACAAGGCACATCACTGCGGCTCTCAAGCGGGAGTTTCCGAAGCCGGAGGTCAATTCAGTGCGTCACGCCAACGATCGCATGCGAGCGGTACGAGCTGATCTGTAGGCATGGGTGGACGCCTGCGTGGCTGCGTTACAGCAAGCAGGCGAGGAGGCGAACGTAGCAGCAGTAGTGAGCAGACTGAAAGCACAGACATGACGATGACATGGCTGATACTTCCAGCGCGAACAATACCTCTACTCGGATCTGAACAGCTCTACCCTTCCCTCCGGCCTGATACCGGCAAACTCACACGACAGGCTGCTTTTCCCGCAGCCGACCATGCTGCAGATCATATCTATGACGGAGATCGGATCGTCTGCGTTTCAGCTGCATAACGTCCTCGAGCAACGGCGGGACGTCCTCGACGGTGCGACGCGCATTCGAAGGATGGACGACGAGGAGCAAGACTATGGCGACGGAGACGAGGGCGGCGATCGGCCAGAGGATAAGCTCCCGGCGTATCCTCGTGGAATGCTTAAGCTCCAAGTTTCGGACGGACAGCAGGTGGTGAATGCAATGGAGTACAAGCGGATCACAGATCTGTGTCTGGGGGAGACCCCACTAGGAGCCAAGGTGAGTCAATCCTTCAGTCACTGCGGGATAGGTTGTGCTCGCGCAGGAGCTTATCGAGTAGCTACTGGTGCAAAATGTCAAGTCACTACGGAACAACCTCCTGTTGACACCTCAAAACACCGAGGTGCTCGGATTTTCCGTCTCGCACCTCGAAGACGACCAGCCTCGGCTGTTTCTCGAGTCGCTGATGATTCGGATGGGCAAGCCCGTACCGGCAGCGACAGAAGCCACCCCGAACGCGTCCACCGCAGTACAGCAGCGACCTGTAGCGGCAAGGTCAGCGCCGCCGCCGATGCAGGCACGGGTTTCGACCTCAGTACGACCTGCCGCCGCTGCAGCGAGCAGCAGAAGCGAGGCAGATATCCAAAGAGCCAGGGCCGCGCGGGCGGCAGCTCTGGCAGGTGCGAATGCGGCGGCGACAGATAGCGACGTCACGGTCGCTGTCCCCGCCCGCGTGGTCCGCCCGGTAGCCCGCCGAGCAGGTAGTAGCGCCAGCGGGTCGCCTGCAACCGCGCTCGGCAAGCGGAAAGCGCCGCCACGGAACGAGTATTCCGGTATCGAGCCCATCGAGATTCCTGATTCGGACGACTCGGATAACGCTAACGACGAGAACGTGCCGCCGCGATCTCAGCGAGCTGCTAGTCGGGCGGCGTCGCGCAACATCAAGCATCTATACGACGAGACGTTCGACTCGATGGACGCAGATGACGATCTCGTGATGGCCGCGGATGAGGCTGCTCTGACATATCCTGCTCAGACGCGATCACGTCGCAAGACGTCAGACGCGTCAACGCGCTCGGCATGGTTTGAGGTCGACGAGGAGAAGACGTCGTCGAACAGAGTTGCGACCTCGTCATGGCAGGGCGAGCAGCGACCCAGTGGTCGAGCAGGAGGGGGAGCGGCCGACGGATACGATTCGGGCGACTACAGTATCGTCGATGATGACGACTTTGATGACTCATTCATCAGGCAAGTAGATGAAGTAGAAGCACGCTCGTTCGCCCGCCAGCCAAGGTAATCAGGGCATCTCAGCCATTGTACAGTTATTTCGTGTTGTATGCATTAAGGTCTCGCGTACGCGTCACTACGGCACGCTTACCCTGCCAAACCAATTAACAAAAATTGTCCATTCCACATTCCGCTCGCCGGCGGCCACCTAGTCAAAATTGCCTCCCATGCCCTGGACGAGGCCCCTGATGAGCGTGGTCTTGATGCTCATGCCCTCGCCGTACCGGCAATTGATCCATCCTCCCTGTTGTTGCTGTTGCTGTGCCGGAACGCCTCGGCTCTGCGCCGCGCGGATGACCAGCTCTGCTGCCATCTTGCCCGTATTGATCCTGTTCTCCCCATCGGCATCGACATTTGCGCCCGCCGGCTCCAGTACGGACCGCATGGCGCGCCACGAGTCCTCGAGGATCATGTGCTCGTGGTCCGAAAGCACGGCGGGGCTGTCGGCGCCGAGCGCGGGATGTACCCCTGAGAACGAACACGGGAACGACTGGCACAGCCGCGTCGCGAAGATGAGCAGTCCCGGGTCGTTGACCACGTGCGAGTCTGATAAGTGACAGCACACCTTGAGGCGCGTAAGCAGTTCCGGCTGGCTCGGTGGCGGGCCAGACGGCGCCGGAGGCGGCTGTTGCTGCTGTTGCTGCTGCTGCTGCGCATTTGACTGGGACATCGAGTTATTGGGCGAGTGGGCCAGGCTGGACGATGAAGCTGAGCGATGCGATGATAATGGTGGGGCAGTGGGAACGGGTGGAGTGGCGTGTCCGCTTGGCGGCGAAGTCAGGCTGTGAATACTCTGCAGCGAGGCGAGCGAGAGACTAGACGAGTTGGGCGGAATGCCTGGCGAGAGGGCCGTGCGGACGGCGTCGACCGAGCGGGAGCGCGTGTTCTGGTGGTTGTTCCCGGCTCCGCCGCTACTGCCGCCGCCGCCGCCGCCGCCGTTCATAGGCCCAGACGAGGTGCCATCGTCAAACATGCTGAACAGGCCGGCGAAGTTCGGCGGCGTGGGTTTGTACATGTTGGTGAGGGTGTTATCCGGATTATTTTTGAACAGGGTGTTCTCGGCAAAGTCGGGGAACGAGTCTGGGCTGAATGGCAACGCCATGGGGAACGGGGTGAACCCGGAGCTCTGGCCGCCGTTCTCCCCTGGCGCCTTGAACAGCGGCATCGAGTGGTCCGCCGTGGCAGAGGAAGACTGACTGGCGTGCCCGTGCGGAAGCGGCAGACCGGGCATGTACCCGCTGGCACCTGGTGACAGCGTCGAGGTCTGCCTGTCGCGCGAGGCGCTACTTCCGCCGCCGCCGACAGCGCCGTCCTTGCCCTCTGCGCCGGAACTCTCCGCTTCCACTGGGTCAAGACCCTTGGCGCGGCGTTCCCTCGCGCGCGCCTCTTTGCGTGCGCGTACACGCTCGCTCATGGGCACACCGCCCTCCTTCAGGCTCTTGCCCCGCCCGGTCGGCCCGGACCCAATGGCGCCTCGGTCCGCCTCCGGCAGCGCGAGCAGCATTCGCAACTGCGCATTCTCGGTCTCAAGCGTCAGAATACGCTCTTCCAGAGTGGCCAGGTGTTCCGCGCGCCGAAGTCGAAAAGCTCGCTGCACCTCGCGCGCCCGTGATGGCGGCAAGTGATCGTTCGGTTTCCGCCCGCGGGGTTCATGCCGGTCCTGTCGGCCTGGTCAGCATGGCTTGCCAGCAGGTATCCGTCAGCCCGCGAGTCAACGAGGCAAGGTGGTTAGACGTGGTAGTCGGACGTGCATGTGACCGACCCCGCGGCACGGGCGGAAAAGTCCATGTGTGCGCGGGGGAGATAAGATAGTCGCGCAGGCATTTGACCTGGTCGGAGTTGCAAATGATGGATGGATGGCCACCGAGGAGAAGCGAAGCTCCGTCCGGGCAGAGGGAATGGCCGACGTACCTTTGTGCCGGACTCTGACCCGCTCATGGTGGTATCCTCCATCGCGTGATGAGCGACCACGACCGCGACGGGGGGTGATTGGCAAAAAGCGGTTGGCCGAGAGGGGGGTGGGGGTTCGTGGGAGTGAGACTAGCGGAAGGACGTGTCAGATGCGGGGTCCCTTGTCGGCAACGGGTGGTGTGAGCGGAGCTTGTGGAGTGTGCTCTGCTCTGGCGTGCTTGGTCTCGGTTGACGAGTTGAGCCGGGTGCCGAGTGTTGAAATTGCGAGCGTGGGCGAGAACGAATCTCTGGTTTATTCAATTCCACCCAATCCTTTGCAAATGCCAGCCCCTGAACACACACACAAACGCCCCCGTCAGCGGGAAAGCCAATCCGGGCATCGCGGGATCTCCACATTCGCACAATAACACGTCATACTCAGTCGTCAGCCTGAGCTGTTGATGACTGTCAATGGCCAGTTGTAGGAGGATAACTGCTTGAACAGTACGCGACCACGGCCTGGCTGGCAACAGCGCACCAGATGGAGGCGGAGAGCTCGACCGCTGCCCAGCAGCAGTCCATGTCACAAGCGCCTCTCCTGCTTGACCAGATCCGGTCGCTCATCACCGCCGCCTCAACAGCTACTACCGCTGCCAACCTCCACCCATATGCCTCGCTACCGCACCACGGGCTGAGCGACCTCAAGGGGAAGGGCAAGGCGGTCGATCGTCACTCACTGCCGTCTTTGGGGGCTCAGGCGGACGCTGTGAGGCAGCTGGGTTCAGCTTTGGACCAAGCCCGAGCGGTCCTAGCCTCCAAAAATGGAGACTGGAGCAGGCTCAGCAGGAGCTTAAGGGAAATGTGAGCTGTTCCCTGCAAGTATCGTATTCGTGCTGACATTTTCAGCGTCTCCAACCAAGTTGCATCGGTCCCACTGAGGCATCCGAGCTGGACCACCGGGTCTTCCGACCCGCTCATCCCGTCGAGCCGTATCTCTCTCCAGCCCGTCGAGCTGCTACAGCACCTTGCGTCCAAGCTTGACATCCAGACATACCTCGAAGACTCGCAATTCGGCCTACTCAAAACTTCGCTCACTCTGGCTGGAAACTGTTTTGTGGTCGACATCGACCTCGAAACGGATCCAGTTCTCGGTGCCAACGGCGAGGTGGACGGGGCGGACGGTGATGCTGAGGCAGGAGACGATGAACAGCCGCCGTCGACTGCTGCCGCAGCGACAATCGATAAGGCGAGGACAGAGGGTCGAGGGCGGGTACGAGCTAGCAAGCTCACTGCCACGCACGTCACAGCCGAAGGCGGGACAGGCAAGAGCGATTACCTCGCTTCGGCGCTACTGCACGGCGTTGAGGCGTACCTCGCCGTATGGAACGAGAGCGTTCCCGCCGGGGATGTCGCAGCCGAGTGGGACAAATCCAAGCGACTAGAAGAGCAAGTCAGGCACCTGGGCACCATGTTGGGCGAGGTCAAGGGTCTGGATGATTCGCCAGGGGCGTTTGTGGAGCTTGAAGCTGTTGGGAAGGCGGTCAACGACTGGTTCAAGGGAGACGGGTACGTCGCCACCATTCCCTTTTGAGAAGCTGTGCCTGATCGTATACAGACCAATACGAGTTTATGCCCCCGCGGCACCCTGCGTTCTTCCCTCATTCTGCCTCTTGCCCACCGACGGTCTCGGTGCAGACCCGCAGAACCTCGTCTTCTGCCTTCGGCCAGCCGTGAAGGGAGAATCAGTGCCTACACCGTTCGCCCAGGTCGACGGCGCGGATGAGCCCATGGACGAGACATGGCCGGGTGCGAAGTGGATCTTGGAGTGCAAAGGCCGATCTTCAAGCGGCACCGGTGACGGCTTGGTGGTCAGGCGGGGATGGCTGGGTGCCGAGGCGAAAGAAGCTCCATGGGACGGAGGTGTCAAAGTTGAACATGTCCTTGTGAGTCCTTATGGGATCGATGTCATCGCGAGTAGTGGCTGATGCGTATAGTATGCGCGGGGCGCAACCTCAGAACAGGCTATGGTCAATACGCAACCATTCCCTTACAATGCCGCCTTCCAGTATTCATCTTCCTCCACTGCCGACAGTTCAACTGAGGGGGCAATGCAGTATTGGTCGATAGGTCGACCTGGGCCTGACGCCTTCGTGGTGGGCCGTATAGGCGTTTCATGCGGCCCGGATGGGCTTAGCAGGATCTTCGAGGTGAGTCTGCCATCTTCTGGAGTTGTCTGCTAGTGCTGGTCTCACCTCACGTATAGGCTTTACGGAGCCAGATAGTCCTCAACTGCGCATTCAGTGGAGTGTTCAACACCACGACCATATCAACTGAGACCGGAGGTGCGGGAGAGGATGACGGAGATGACCTGGACGCTCTGCTGAGCGGTGAGTGCCGCGTCTTCCCTTCTCACAGCTGGACTGATCTTCCTAGGTCCGGCCGGCTTGGCGGTTGACGTTACGCTCGAGCAGAAGGCTATCATCGTCGGGTTCCCATTAGCAGCCGACCAGCAAACGGTCGACAGGTCTGCATTGCAACTACGGGTCGAGCCGTCTCCAGAAGAGCCGTACTTGCGGGTCACTCTGGAAGGGGACTCTGGGCAGGATGTCCAGGCCGCAGTGCAGGTAGCGCTTGACGAGCGGAAGCCAAAGACCCTCGTACAGATGGTGCGCGTCGCGTCTGACGCCGCGAGCAGTGCCACTAGCATGCAGACCTGAGACACAGGATCTGACGTACGGAGATGCATTGGTTGAATCTCCGATTATTGACGTGGGTTTGTTCCTCGATGTCAGCCAGGAACCCGATAATTTCGGCTACGATCACACCCGGTCACAGGGGGCGTTAAAGCCCTGAAGCTTTGAGTCAGATGGCAAGAGAGTCCTTGTCTTGTATGAGTGCGACACGCTGCTCCTCGGAGCGACAGCCTGTATGCATGTCTGTTCTGTATTGCCAGAGCGCATCCCGCTGTCTACGGCTCTCGCAACACTGTCAGATCCCGGGGCCAGATAGAGATCGGCTCGGTTGCCGGGAAACAGCAGCGTCTGAGCCTGGCCCAGTTGATTGCGTTGCCTTACGGCCGGCAGCAAGTCCCGGCCGCCGCGGGCGTACGCGCTCGCTCGGCCCGGCCTGGCCCTTGTGCCCCTTTGCCCCTTCACCCTGCCCGGTCGGGGATACGTCGTGATCGGTCGGTCGGGGAGAAGAGCAGGTGACAGCAGGACAGCAGGACAGGATCACGCTTTCTCGGCAGCAAGCCCCGGCGTTGGGTCCTGCTTTTTCCCCGGCCTGCCGTGGTTACGCAGATCACCTCTCGATCGCTCCGCCAGTAGTACAACGTCTTGCTGGAATCCGTCCGGCCAGCCAACCAGAAAGTGGTGGTTGGACTCCCGTGCGCGTCCCGTGTTTTCAGCGCGCGCGTGCATACCTCGGCCGGCCCCACCCTGGTGGTGGATCCTGGCGCAAGCAGGTGACCTGTCGCCTGAACAGGCACAGACAGCGATACCGCCTGTGTCCTGCCGCTCTGCGCCGCGCCAGGCTCGGCACGTACCGGCTCAAAAACGCCCAGCGCCGCCCCTCGCCCTCGGCCAGGTCCGAGTCGTCCGCCCGAGGCATCGCATTTGCTTGGACAGAAAGCAAGAGAAGGCGGACGCCCAACTTGGATCTCGATCACACCTTCGTCATTTCATTTTGGCTTTCGGCTCGACCCTCGATCACTTCGATCACTCAACTCGGTCGGTCGGTCACCCTCGCCGTCACCGTCGATCACAATCGCGCTAAGCAGCCTACCCCCGGCTTCAGCCCCGTGAGGCGAGGACGACGACATGGCAAGTACCGCGGCCGCGACCGGTAGTCGCTCGGTCAGCGTCAGCGGCAGTGCAAGTATAGGCAGCGGTTCGCGCTCTGGCAGTCCAAAGATCCCCGTGAGTCTTGCATTCGGACTATGTCCAGCGCACAACATCACCGAGAAGCGCTTGATGGCCACTGCTCGTCGTTTGGGATGCATGGCGACCTCGCTCGCACCAACACTTATCCCCTTCACGAGCTAGTCATCGTGCCAATCCCCCCTCGGCCGTGTCTGCTCCTTCGGTTCTGGACAGCTTGACCGGATGGTATCGCTAACAAAGACAGAGAGTCGGCGGCGTACGATGCTACTGGGCGCTCGTGGTGCCAACATGGCTTCCCCGACGGGGAACCGCCCAAAATCCCTCGCCAGGGGGAACAGCCCTGCCGACACCGGGTCCGTCGCCCGCCAGCGCGCCAGGCAGGAATGGCACGGCCCCGACAGTTGACGTTCCAGCATCTGGCGACGCCCCGCGACACGGTCTATCGGTCGACACGTCGCTCGCCAACTCGCTCGCTGCTCCTGCTGCCGGCCCAGGAAGCAGTGCGTCGGTCAGCCCAACGACTTCGGCCGGGCCAAGTGGAGACAAGAAGCTCGAGCTGCAGTTCTTGCACATGGACCCGGTGCTGTCTTCCCATCTGGCGCGACAGAAGATGAGCATGGTCGGCCGGGGCGTCATCGAGTTCATCCATCCCGTCGAGCGAGAGCGTGCGTGTCTCTCTACGAGATACCTGGTACAGGCGACTGACACGTACAGAGGCACGTAGAGACCTCGCCAGTGCTATTGCCAACGACGACCTACAAGGCAGCGTTACGAGGTGAGTCTTCTCTTTGTGCGAGGTCGGAGGGGGGCAATGGTTGACATCCCACAGAGTCCGGTTCGCACGGTTGTCACGGATACGAATCATCCTGGGTGCACCACCAGAAGATACGGAGATGCCAGAGCATGTCGAGCGTATCGTGGAAGACGACGAGTTCTTGGTGCTGGATCTGGTCCTCAACTGGGTGAGTGCCGAGCCCCCGGCTGATAAGGAATGGACATGGCTGACACGGCAGGTCGCCGACGGGCTACTGTTAGCCTTCTTTCATGCCATCAGGGATATGGACCCCGTAGCCAACAATGACCCGAAACGGATACACGAGGGATGGAGCAATTTCTGCGGAACGGCTAGCATGGCAGAAGACGTCAGTGATCTTGCGCGATCCAGTGCCCCGAACTGCACCGCTGACAGATGCAGCAAATACAAGCCATGCACGACTGCATCGCTGCTCGATTCCCCGTACCCTCGCCAACTCGATTTCCGCCAACACGAGTGTTCCAACTACACACGACGGAGCTGGCGACTGCCCTGCCAGGGCAGGTGGTCTTCACCTGGCCGCCCGCACGGCCACCAGGCGTGACTGGGCGCTTTGACGGCCTGTACGATGCGGCCGAGTACGCCGACCTGATCAAGGGGGTGAACATGGACCCGTCACAATTACCTACGCTGGGACCCGGCGAGACACGCACGACGTGCACGACCCGGTTCGGCGCCAAGCACAGCATCACGAGCGAAGGGCTGTACCGCCACGTCGAGAGCGTGTTCATCCCGTACGGCACGCTCATTTTCGCGTGTTTCCAGACGACAAAGCTGTTCGAGCTGGCCACACCGAGGCTCAGTGAACCGGCTCCGCCGGTCGGATTGACGGCGCAAGAAGCGGTATACCGCCAGGCAGCCGATACTGCCCCGCACAAGCCCGGCGCGATCCCGGGGTACAGCGGGGTGTCGGCGGAGTACGGCCGGGACTCGTACGGGCAGATTTCCGGGGCTGGCCACCGGTCAAGCGAGTTTGAGGTGTCTTCAGCGCGACACGAGCGAGCGTACCCGTCAGCAGCGCCCGAAGGGGACTACCCGTCCCGCGCCGGGCAATCAATACCTGATCCCCGGGGTCTAGAACGGCCACATGGCATGTCGCCCTCCATCCCACAGGGTCACTACGCTGCGGTGCCAGGGCACGTTGCAGGATACCCCGACCAGCCATATTCTCTTCCTCCGCAAGTATCGCCACATATCGGATCACACGGCTACCACCCATCGGACTATCCCGCTCCACCTTCTGCTCTACCTGGCCCGTCTTACACTTCTGGCGGGTACCCGACCCCGCTCTTACCACCCGGCGCGAGCGACTCGCATCCCTATCCGACGCCGCGTCCATCTCACGACGCGCACCTTAACGACATGTACGAATACTCTGATCAACGCACACCGTCCGACTACTCGCCGCCGTACCACGGCGGCGGCGGCGGCGGCGGCGGCAGCCACCACGGCAGCCAGCGCAGTGCGCACATGCGACACGACAGCCACCACGGCAGCCCGTCCGGCAGCGGCGCCGGCGGGGCCGAGTACCCTTCCGACCGGGCACTCGGGAGTCA